>CM076570.1:1428449988-1428931142 GCA_034641835.2 Pinus albicaulis
TGCAGCTTCGCTCCTTATGCAACCTGGAATCAACCTCCCCAACGATACCCTTTAACAAACAAAATAATAGCCTTAGCCACTTCGCTGGACTTGGAACAAATTATAATTACAGAACCGAGCCCTTCAATAATTAGTTATATAGTTCTTTTCTTCAGGCCACAGATACAAGCATATTAAGATTATCAGATCGTAGAAGAAGTCTATTAACTTGTCATCATAAGACCGAGCTTCAGAACATGGCCTGTAGGTGAATACAGGGTTTGATCTTCAAAGGCCAAGAGGCCTAAAACCACAACATAAGCCTCTCAATATCCTGTAATGTAGGATTCAAGGATGAATGCCTTAGAGGGCCCTCCAACGAATCTCTTTTAGTCCAGTACTTATGCCATAAACCCACTCTATTTCTGAACCATCCCACCTTCAGAAATTTGGAGCTCAAACAAACTTCGGTCACCTTGTAATTACTTGCTGATCTGTAGCTCCAACAACTTCGGTTTGTAGAATTTGCTTCAGGATTATGAGGCTGAGTTGTAATAGATGCAACCCAAGATCCAAGACCCAAAACAATAGAGTAACCAAACACTTATTTAGATTTCTTCGTTGTTCTGTTAAAAAACCAAATTCCAAAGATATCTTTCAAGGATTATTCGTTGAGGTTCATCAATTCATCTCTATGCCAAGGTTTCACAACACATATATAATATAAGGTTTTTAATTAGACGTTGGATGGGGCTCCTTAATTATAGGAGACACCACATACTTATGTAACAATATTTATCATTTGATTTTTGGGTGTTAACGAGGGATTTTTAATGTACGTTGGAGGAGCAATTGATAATATTTTTAGAATGTTAAATATTTTTAAAAGATGTTATTTTTTTATTCTGAGATCCGTGGATCATTTTAATATTTGTATTAATACTTCAAAAAATATTTAATATTTAATTAATCATTAAAAATTTATTCAATATTTGAAATTAATTATTGGCTTAATGTATATTGTGAAGCTAATGATTGGTTTAGTGTCTTTGATTCTTGAAATTATTCAACTTTATACGTGGTGAGAATATAGTGAGAATATTCAACTTTATATGTGGTGAGATTATTTGTCATAAATTGCTGAATAAGATGTCATGTCTCTACCTAGAATATTCAACTTTATATGTGGTGAGATTATTTGTCATATATTGCTGAATAAGATGTCATGTCTCTACCCTTGGGGGTTTTAGCCCACAAAAATGGGTCTTCAACTTTAAACTCAATTTTCTCTCAAACCAGAAGGAAACACGGGGCATACCATATATCAATGGAGACATCTCGTTGAGGATAATTTATCTAGAAAGATCTTGACACAAGATTCCATGAATTTCCATGAAAGATCGGGGTATCTCCCTGCTTGGGTTGACATCAATGACAACCACCTATGAATAGAGAAAAAATATTTCCTATCTTTCATCTTCATATTTGCTTAACTCATTGTCCATGATAGTCCAAATATGCACATTTATTACAATTTCCATGACCCTAGCTTTACCTTTGACAATAGAGCATCCAACATCCGTAAAAATAGTGCTTTGATCTAAATCATAGGATGAAAAATAAGGAATACCACTAGATCCGATTGAGACTTGCCATTTTCAAACTTGGCTTTAACAATGGTTCTACAATCTAGGCTGGAGTTTAAATCCAAGTCATACATTTTATCCTTTACGTTGGTCTCTTCATTTCTGCCTTCTCTTTCCCCAAGAATGGTGGTTATAGCTCTCAAAGATGTATAAATGATATATCCACAAATGGTGGTGGTTATGTTGACAATTTGAGTGTACAATGGTTTGGCTCTTGAACTTTTTACTATGTTGGATAATAAATAAATAAACGAAATTATTGGGTCTAGCAAAAACATTTTACTAAGCCAAGTAAAAAGAAATTTCTACCAAGTAAAAAGAAATTTCTACCAAGTCAGACAGTAAAAAGTTTTACTAGTCTAGTAAAAGAACCTCACTAATTTGGCTAAAAAAATCACTCTCTAGTAAAGATATTTTTTGGGGTTACTTATTTTTTTATAAAGTAACACTAATACCAATGGAGTGTATAATGACCAAAAGGACACCAACTATAAATATAGCCTAGAATAACAAACATTGTACAAAGATATGGTACTAGTAAGCCTAAAGAAATCAGTAACACTTCGATCAACAAGAACTTGTGTATATTGTTAATTGATCATTTAACTAGCCATCACAATTTACATCACAACCTATGAAGTTTCATGAGAATGGTGAACTATCTTAGAATTTATTGCACACTACTCTGGTGTCACATGCTCTTTTAATACGTTAAACCACAACGAAGCCTATTTCGGTTGGGAATTTTTATATTATGTTGTTTTAATACATTAAACCACAATCAAGTCTACTTCACTTGGAAATTTTCATATTAACAATTATTCAAAGAGATCAAAAGCATCATGTTTCCATTGCTCTTTGATCAGGAGATCATGTGATATGCTCAAAAATGAAAGTACTCGAAACAAGTCCGAACCTGAGCAACCGGAAAGGTCTCATCGTTGCGATTCTGGCACCGTGAATGGTTTGCAAAACCGATGTCGTATGAGGAAGATATCGTGTTTTGTCTGTTTTCCCAAACAACAAAATTTTGTGACTGGATGCCCAGCCAGCATGCAGGTACAGGCAGCAGGTATATACTTGGAATATTCCATTTTTACCCAGCCAACAGAATCGTGCCACGTCACTCAATTTGGGTCGTTGAATGCTTGAGGTACGGAGTTGATTTGGATCGTTGATGAGTTTTTGGTTAGCCAATGGTTGAGTGACACGTGGCAAGCCCGCAGGCTGCCACGTGTCCTCAAGAGTTCATTGTAAAATTTATTTGGACCTGGTGAGAATCGACCACCGGACCTCCCATCCGCCAGCCAGCTTGCGCACCATTACGCCACAAGTAGTTCTTAACATATAATTGCTGCCGCATCCTTTTATTGTTTGTTAAGTTTTGCATTGGGCCCTGGGGAGGCCAACCTCGAAGGCCCAGCCCCCCCTCTCATGTGGCCTTGCGCCTAGAACCGTGGCCTCCACTCCAACCGGCGGCTACAAAACTATAACATCAATGGCAGAGATCACATGGTATAACCATAACCACAACATAAATGTTTAAATCGGTGGCAACGTGACATAAAACTCCAGCATGATTTGTGTGATCACATGGCGGGGGTTAAAGAGTTTAAAAGCGACGGTTAGAATGGAACCCTGTAGACTCTGGGTTCCAAACCTTTCAACAGAGTTTCAAACAGTTAGTTGCAGAGGTTACGGTGGGGTCGGTATGTGACCACCCCGCCTACTAACACTTTAATGTTATGTTAACCGTCCAACTATTTTGGAGCGCGCCCCTAAATTTTAGGGTTTTCCATTAATTTAACTTAAGTTAACTCACTGTCTCCACATTTAATGGAGTTTTTCTAGCTGTTAATGGAGAAAATGCATTGGGAGGTCAATTTTCGACCAATTTTGGTGAAACAAGAGTCTAGCTAGCCTAATTTGAGCATTTTGGAGCCATTGGTGCAGAGAAAACAGCCATTAGAGGCCTATAAACACATGTAATTTACAATTTTGAGCATAATGAAAAAGAGGGACATGCCATTGGGAGCTGGACCAATAGATGTAGCTCAGGAGGGGTGAACTTCTTCATCATGCCTATTGTGTAAAAATTATGTGTGAATTTTTTTCTCTATTATGCATTGTTGTTCAATGTTTTTAAGGCTTATTTACATGCTTAAAGTTCACTAATTCATCTAAATTTCATGGTTAAAACTCTCATTTCTTAAGCAAACTTATGGAGACAATTTGTACATTTTATTTTAATGAAAGGACACTTGACACAACAGAACTAATACACTCCTTTTAGATCAAGTTGGTATTAGAGCTAGAGTTTTATCTCTGGTGTTTTTATGTGCAAGGATTTGTTAACTGTTTGCAAGGGTTTTCATGCTTACTAGGCTCAAGCTTAAGAGAGGAGAAGGCAAATTGGTGGAAGCAAGAGGTTCTCAAAGTGAGCCACAACAAAGGAGGGCAAGGTTGCCACATTTTCCACCACCTAGTTCACCTCCAAGAGAAGCAGTAGCAGTTTTAAGCATGCCTCCAGGAGAAGAAGAAACCCATGAAGAGGTGGATCCCAAAGAGGAAGAAAGAGTGTCCAGGAAAGCATTCCTTGACATGATTGAAATGGTGAGAGTCCTTTATCAAGAAAGGAATGAAAGACTAGAAGGAGAAGGATCCAAACTTCACAAGGAAGGTCAGGGATCATCATGAGGTCACAATGATGAAGATAAATCAAAGAAGGGCAATGGAGGAAATGGAGGCAGTGGAAAGTCACCATCACCACCCTCATCTTCATCCTCATCATCCTCTACTTCATCTTCAGTACATCAGCGATACAAGTCAAAGAACATGGGTAAAATTCATTTTCTAAAACTTGATGTTAAGTTTGAATTGCCAATGTTTAATGGTGAAGTTAATGCAAAAAAGCTAGATAATTGGATTAGGCAATTAGAGGTCTATTTGAGAAATCAAAATTTTCATGATGATGAAACCAAAATCCAACTAGCTTCATTGAGAATGGAAGGTGCAACACTTGTTTGGTGAGAAGCCAAAACAAAGGAGGAGATCAAGAAATATGGTAAGATTATCTTATCATGGGTTGATTTCATTTCTACAATAAAACAACAGTTTTATCCATTAGCTCACATGCAGAAAGCCATAATTGACTGGAAAAATTTTAAACAATTGAAAGGACAAAATGTAGAAGTGTATACTCAAGAATTTAGGAGAAGAACTCTTTTATTAGAAGTAGATTTGCATAGCGAAGAGACTTTGCTCAAGTATATAGGAGGCTTACATACCTACCTAAGACATACAATCCTCGTGTTTAACCCTACAAGCCTAGATGAAGTTTTTGTTCAAGCCACACATTTAGAGGCAAGGGGAAAACAAAACTTAGATGAGAATGGGGAAAATGAGTTTAAAGACAAATGGAAAAAAAAGAGAAATGCAAATACTAGAAAAGAGAAGGGAAAATTCTTTTGCAAACATTGTTCTAAAACTAGCCATGATGAAGACCATTGTTGGAAACTTCATCCAGAGTTGAAACCAGAAAGTTTGAAGGTCGAACAGAAAGCCAAGGAGAAAGGCAAAACTGTTGCAATAGCTAAACAAGACCTAGGGTCAAATTCAGGAGATGAAACAAAAATCATAACTATGGGACTAAAGAACATAAAGGGGAAAGAGATTGAAATTAAACCCAGTTCTAGTATATCTAATTGTCACATACAAGCTCCAAATGAAGAAAAGAGAATTGAACTATTTCATGTGAGGGTCATTTCCAAACATACCGAGGTTGATACATTGTTTGATCGTGGGTCACAAGAAAATTTAATCTCTGAAGACTTGGTCAAGAAACTTAATCTTGAGACCATTCCACATCCGAAACCATATCCACTTGGGTGGATTTGTAAGGATGCAAATTTACAAGTTTCAAAGAAGTGCATATTGCGCTTTGCAATAACTACACATTTCATTAACACGGTTGAATTAGATATTGTTTCGCTTGATATAACAGGTATGGTGTTGGGCAATCTTTACTTGTATGACAGGAAATCAATCTTTCATCGCCATGAGAACAAGTACCATTTATTCAAAGATGGCAAGGAGTATATTGTGAGAGCTCATCGTAAAAAACTAGATACTTCTTTAGTTAATGCAGGGCAAATGAAGAGACTCGTCAATGCAAGTCAAAACTTGATATTGATGATGATTAAACAAAGAGAAGTTTTACATAATCCTTTTCAAACAAATGCTGATGTATGTAATGAGTTTTTTCAGTTTGAAAGTAGGTTGTTTTTGAAAGAAGATGACAAGCAATTGCAGCAGTTGACATTGGTTTTAAACGGTGCTGAAAACGAAGTGTCAGTGCAAGAGGTTGCAAAGGTCCAAGAGAGGGAAAAGCAACTTGACAAATAAGGCACATGATTCAGAAATGTTCATTGCTGGTTTCAAAAAGGCATGGTACATTGACGAAGAAACTTGGTCAGGAATCGACACAAGTTCAAAGCAAATTCAACAAAAAATCGCCATAAGGACATAATGAAAGGTGAGAGTAATTCTGCGTTTCCTTTGATTATAGACCAATGTAGAAACAAGATGTTTACTACAAAGTTAGATTGTTGTTCTGCAAGTTCAGTAAATATGCAACATGACAATGTCAAAGTCAGCAATGGTTGGTCGACGGGATCAAGGAAAAAATTGTCGTTTCATGAAAAACTCCAATTAATGAAATTAGGGAAATTTCAGTGGATAAAGATTGGAAGAGTGGGGACACAGTGTTCTCATCTTCTTGTTCAGTAATCCAGAGAGCTTTTGGAGTCTAAAAGCTTCCGAGTGGGGAGGTGTGATCAAGAGATCAAGTGATATGCTAAAAAACGGAAGTGCTTGAAATAAGTTCGAACCTGAGCAACCAAAAAGGTCTCGTCGTTGCGATTTCGGCACCACGAACAGTTCGAAAAACCGATGTCGTATGAGGAAGATATCGCAATCTGTCAATTTTCCCAAACAACAAAATTTTGTGACTAGATGCCCAGTCAGCGTGCAGGTACAGTCAATAGGTATATACTTGGAATATTCCATTTTAACCCAGCTAACAGGACCGTGCCATGTGGCTCAATCTGCGCCGTTGAATGCTTCAGGTACGAAGTTGAGTTGGATTGTTGATGAGTTTTTGGTTGGCCAATGGTTGAGTGACACGTGGCAAGCTCACAGGCCACCACGTGTCCTCAGGAGTTCATTGTAAAATTTATTTGGAGCCAGTGAGAATCAACCACCAGACCTCCCATCCACCAGCCAGCCTGCACGCCATTACGCCACAAGTAGTTCTTAACATATAACTGTTGCTGCATCCTTTTATTGTTTGTTAAGTTTTGCATTGGGGGCTAGGGAGGCTAGCCCCGAAGGGCCAGCCCCCCCTCTCATGTGGCCTTGCGCCTAGAACCGTGGCCTCCACTCCAATAGGCGGCTACAAAACTATAACATCGACGACAACAATCACATGGTATAACCATAACTGCAGCGTAAATGTTTAAATCGACGGCAATGTGACATAAAACTCCAACGGGATTTGTGTGATCACATGGCAGGGGTTAAAGAGTTTAAAAGCGATAGTTAGAACGAAACCGTGTAGACTCCGGGTTCCAAACCTTTCGGCAAAGTTTCAAACAGTTAGTTGCGGAGGTTACGGTGAGGTCAGAGTGTGACACTTTAATGTTATGTTAACCGTCCGACTATTTGGAGCGTGCCCCTAAATTTTAGGGTTTTCCATCAATTTAACTTAAGTTAACTGACTGTCTCCACATTTAGTGGAGCTTTTCTAGCTGTTATTGGGGAAAATGCATTGGGGGGTTAATTTTCGACCAATTTTGGTGAAACAGGAGTCGACCTAGACTAATTTGAGCGTTCTAGAACCATTGGTGCAGAAAAAACAACCATTAGAAGCCTGTAAACATATGTAATTTACAATTTTGAGCATAATGACAGAGAGACATGCCATTGGGAGCTGGACCAACAGATGTAGACCAGGAGAGGTGAACTGCGTCATCATGCCTACTGTGTAAAACTTATGTGTGAATGTTTTTCTCTGTTATGCACTGTTGTTCAGTGTTTTTAAGACTTATTTACATGCTTAAAGTTCACTAACTCATCTAAATTCATGGTTAAAACTCTCATTCCTTAAGCAAACTTATGAAGACAATTTGTACATGTTTATTTTAATGAAAGGACATTTAGCACAACAGAACTAATACACTCCTTTCAGATCACTCTTTCCCATGCCTAGCCTAACCTAACAACATTCAACAAGCCCTCAAGATAGAAGTGGATTCCTCTAGGAATGTTATAAACAATTTCGATGCAGCACTCAAAAACCATCACCTAGATGTCTAAGACTTTATTAGACATTGTTCTAATTATCCAATTTATGATTGAAAGATGTACACATTGGCTCAAGTAATGAATTGTTTTGATCAATCATTCACAACGATTATAAACCTCTTTAGTTTTTCCATAAAAAATAAGATCAAGAATTCACAACTTGAAATCAATTACAAATTTGTAGCAATTCAATATTGCAATTAACCATTGAAAAAAAACACAAAGAAAGTACATATTTACTATCATGATGGCAAAAAACTAGATTGGCAATGTTTGTGCAATTTCAACGATTTTGGTTTCGTGCTTCTATAGAAGCTTAACGACTACCATGGCTTTCATATGTTGATATCTATCAATTTCACGTGTACAAGATTGTTGAGGAAGAAGAGACAAAGATAGGAATATGACATGTTATAATTCTTCGATTTCAATGTGAAAATATGCTTAATTGTTCATCCACTCTAGAGGTATAGCTAAGGTGTACAATGACAAAGTTAATAAAATCCCATCCCCTTAGTAAGAGTTATTAATAAGATCACTAATATTGAGTGGATTTTAGATTGTTATATGCGGACTAATCCCTTAAGCCCAGAAGACTTATCATTTACTTCATCATCTACTTCGAGTTTTTTCAACTCATCTAGAGTTATTATGAAATATCACTAAGATGATTAGATTTCAATGAATATAATACAGGTTGTGTCTCTAAACTCTACATAACCTCTCTGTCTCTCACACACAAAATTCTTCCAAATGGCTAATGAATGCTTGGGGATTTTTAACAATATCAATGACACTTAAGTGTGGTTTGAATAGTTTGATTTCTTTCAATTGCATGCCTACCCATGAGGGATATGAAAATTTACTTACTAACCCATCCCCCACCTTGATTTAATTAATGCAAGCTCAAAATTATACTTCTTTGGCTCTCTTTTCACCTTCAATATTAGTTGTTTGATTTAACTTGTTGCATTGCTTAGTAGCATTTCATTAAAAGGGTACCTTTTGTGTCACTACTTGGTAACCTCAAATACTTTGTAACTTCCATTTTTATATCTCTAACTACTTATTCATCAAAAAATCTCAAGAGCAAATCCATTTAAGAAATAAATCCATTCCACCACTCATCTATCCAAATCTATTTGGTTGGGGGATTAATTTCCAAAATTTCATCTAAATTCACAAAAAACACAAGGATTTGAAATGCAAGACAAATTACGCATGATGCTTACTTTCATCAACCAAAAATGATATTCACTCACTAGATAATATCAAAATCAATTTGATGATGCTTAGAAGTTGTAGCCTCCCTAGTATCTTCACAAGGCTATAAATCAAATATTGGTTTAAAAAAATAAATTAAGGAAGTGTGGCATCAAATCAAATCAATTTGGAAAGTAATGACGCTTTGTTTTAGACTTAGATCAAATGAATAATTCTGTGTGCCACTAGTTTCTTTAATGAGTTGAGTTGTATATCCTTGTCCAAGATTTTAGATGGTAATGTGATTCTTTTCCTCCAATATACTAGTGCATTGGAAAATTCCTCTTTCTTTCAAATGCTCAATGGAATTTATATATCAACAAACCATCCAACAAGCATTAAGAAGGTTATTTTCCATTAAAAGCCACAACTCTAACCTTTAAGCTTTGTTAGCAGCATAAATGTTGAATAGCACGCACACTTCAATCTACAATATGAACTTCGTCAGTACTAGGGTGGTCATCCTTCCTTACCACTCGTAACTTCTAATGCTTTGAGGGAAGCTTTGACGAATTGTATTTCATACACGACATAGTATATAAATTATTTTTAATAGTCTAATTTTCAATATTTCATGATTTATTTTTGTCTATATGCTACAACAATATTTGTTGTTCTGCGATTTTCCTTGGGGCTTAACCTTCAA
This sequence comes from Pinus albicaulis, assembly GCA_034641835.2. Taxonomy (NCBI): domain Eukaryota; kingdom Viridiplantae; phylum Streptophyta; class Pinopsida; order Pinales; family Pinaceae; genus Pinus; species Pinus albicaulis. Next base: position 1,428,459,886 of record CM076570.1, read on the forward strand.
ACCTTTGGCACAGTAGTGGCCTTTGCTACTCAAATGATTCAGTGCAAGTGAAAGAGGTCCACGGTAAAGAATTCGATCTCACACTTTCCAGCCAGAAAAAACCAAGGTGGGCATGCGAACTCAAGCACGAACTACAAATATATATTACAACTACAAATCACACAAGTACAAAATACTTTTGTAGGATATTGCCAAAAATTAAAATTTTAAAAATATAATGAAATATTGAATTAAAATTCAAAAAGATGATTTTTCGTACTCCTAAACTTAGATTAATTGTTAGAGATGTAACTAACAAGCACCATTCCTCCATTCTTGTGCGCTCTTTGATTGATTTCATGATGCATTCATGACCACTTTCATAAAAGAAAATCTTGATAGGTCACAATTTTACGAAAACTTGATTTGGTGGTGCATTTATGACCACTTTCATAAAAGAAAATCTTGATAGGTTACAATTTTATGAAAACTTGCCATGTTGGTTACTACATTTACAAAAGGTATTTTTGGAAGGATATGAGAAACAAGGGATGCCCCAAATATGGAACAAGCTGTCAAACATATAAAAGATGAAAAGAAAACAATCATATGAGCCCAAGAGTCCCACAATTATTACATTTCAAAACAGAAGTGGAAATGAATCTCAATGAACTCAGCAGTCTGCACTGTTTGTGCACGCCGAACCAATCTGAATCAGTTGTGAACCAGCTGGTTGGTACTGAAATGGCCTCCCAGTGTGATTCAGTGTCTCATTAGGGGGCTGAGGGGTCTGTACTGGTCTTGACCAACAAGCCCTAACATAGGAGAGACATGTACCTTGTGATTTCATGGTACATGGGTTTCCTCATCAAAGATACTCCAAAGGTATTTCATATTTTATGTTTGACAAAAAAATCAGCACACATTTCCTAGTCGAGGAAGATCTTATAACACTCAATGAAAGAAATAACTTTTGAACTTGAAGGCTGCATAAATACTGAAGAAATGATTAACTTCCAATTATATCACAGATAAGATAATACAACCTCTCTAATTAAGCTTTTAATGATAATACAACCTTTGCTCAACCAAAAAATTAGAGCTTTTCCATCTCATATTCTATCGGATAAGAATGGATGCATGAAAAAAATGTGGTATCATACGCGTTATTCAATGAGAATTTTTCCTCCGTTTGCATCCGTGTTTGTGTTAAATGTCATTTTGATTCACATATTGTTATGTGATATCTCATATTCTCCTTGAAGAGTTGAAGGACAAGCCACAAAACTGATTTTTCCTAAGTTGATTGCAGAGAAATGAGTGTTTGAATATACAAACAAAAGCTGTGTATTGACTCACAAAAGTTTGTTAGCTCACATGTTTTTCCTTACAACATATCCTTTACAATGCTAAAGGGTGATATTAAATAATAAAAATAAGCAGCAATTGGGTGCTTATGTTTGTGTCAAAGCCAATGTCAGGTCATGATCTCCCTTCAAGAATTATGGACTTCTTACGTCTTTTTTGATCTTTTAATGGTGGAGATCTCAAAGTCGTCGTCATCTTTGGTTCCAGCTAGGTCTTCTGACTCATTATCACTACTAGATACACACACAAAAGCTCTCTTGGCTTTCACTCTTTTCCCATCCCCAGCATTGTTACAATTTCTCTCATCCCCAGTCTGTTTTTGTTTTTTTGGTGAAACCCATTGTCCTGATGTGCTTTGAGGGCCCTGGGATATAAACTGTTGAATACAATCGAGGATTTCCTTTCCATACTGCTCAGCTTTTCTTTTCCCTAGCACTTTCTCCACCTGCAGAGAAAATTAAATACGCTTCATTCCTTCAAAAAAATCGACTGCTATATCATTGGTGATTAAATTCAAATAACATCAATTATGAGGCAATAATTTACAACATACCTCTTCCATTGAGGTTGGTTGTTCACTACATAACATAGTAATATGTTGAGAGGACAACACAGCATGAGGGAATATGCCACCATGCTTTTGAGAAAGTTCCTTGCGGAGCTCATCAAGAATAAGTGCCAAGCCAGAATGCATATTCTTATTATCAAGAAATGTTCCCTTCTTAGCAGCTTGACTGTCAACCTTCGGTCCTTGAATCATCTCCAACTTCACCACCCTTTGTCCTGCAGGGAATCTAAGTCAGATATGCACTACAATAAAGAAAAAATATTACATTATTTGGCAAAACTGATGTTTAAAAATCAAATCTCACAAAGTCAAAGTCAGGACTCTGGTTTTATTCAATTGTATGTGTAGAAATGATTTTAGACTGAATTTACACATTAAACCCCTACAATCCATTAAGAAACATCCCTACAGATGTGGAATCCAAGGTGCCATGTATGATGTAACTTGTTCTTGCAGACCACAACTTAGAAACATGCAAGCCATTATCTATTTTAATTTTTTTACAATAATAATACAAGTTTCGTTGGAAATACTGAGAGGGGATGAATTAATGTTTCCTTTAGTTTCACAATTGGTTAGATTAATTCATTTATTCAGAGCAATAATCAAACATGAAACATCACATCACAAGAATCAATACACGGAATATGTCTCAACCAAGTGCTTTGTTATGTATGATGTATATACAAATTTACAAGATAAATTTGGAAGGAAGTACAAGACTCCCCAAGGGTTTTACCAACAAACTAGAAGGAAGCAAATGGTCCCTGAATGGTTTGCTCTCTTGTACTAGGGATAATGGCATGTTACCCAACACCAGTGGGTGACACCCCTAGGAGAAATTTTTCTCCTAAATTGTCCTCAGCAGACAACCCCTTGCAGCCCCCAGATAGCTTGATATGCCACCTTTCTCTGCCACTTGAGCCAGCCATTATGTGCCCCCACCCATTTGTTATGATCGTATGTTTTAAGGTGGGACTTTCAACCCCGAAGGTATGGCTTTCATTATGTGTTGAGTATTTTTGCTTACTTATAATGGACATCGTTGACCATTGAAGTGTACCCAAAGATTTTTGAGGACTCCATGCCCAAGGATGTATTAGAAACTTCATGTACCAGAAGGAGTACTTGATGACATCATTGTTTCTTTGGATTCATGGGAATATCCTGTAGACTTCCTAGTCCTACAACCAAAGTCAAATTTAGGAGGCCATCCTTTAATTCTTGGCAAACCATGGTTAGCCACAACAAATGCCTTCATTGGATGTAGATCAGGAAGTATGATCATATCACATGGAAATGAAAGGAAGCACATAACACTCTATCCTCCTGCCCAATCTCCATCTTTATTATCATGGCCTGATGAACAAAAAGAAGAAACTCAGTCTATCTTAAGCATAAATCATGCTTTTGATTTTAGAGAAGAGGATAATGAGAACTTAATGGATCTTTTCATTTCGAAACCTGATATTTTTGAGCAGCTTAGAAACATCCAATATGAAGCTGCAAGTCAACTTTTGAATCAATGTTTTTAGGAAAATTGCACTATTAATTCATTACAAACATCATTTGAAGCTATTTTTCTTGTTAACTCAATCACAAGCACTCAAAGTAAAATAATTCAAATCAGCCCCAGAAGGAATCTTAATATTGGAAATAATTTACAATCATCACAAGAAGAACAAGTAATTGCACTATTAAAGAAATACTCAAAAGCTTTTTCTTGGGATTATACAGATATGTAAGAAATTTATCCAAAAACATGCATGCATCACATTTACACAGATGAAAATATCAAATCTGTAATACAACCACAAAGAAGAATGAATCCAATGATGAAAGAGATAGTAAAAGAAGAATTGAAGAAACTATTGCAGGTAGGTTTCATTCAACCCTATCTCAAACAGTAAATGGGTTTCTCCCTTAGTTGTGGTTCCCAAGAAAAATGGAAAATGGAGAATTTGTGTAGACTATAGAGAATTAAACAAAGCAACACTTAAGGACCATTTTCTACTACCATTCATTGATCAAGTCCTAGATTCATTAGCAGGGCAAAAGTACTTTTCTTTTCTTGATGGATTTAGCGATTATAATCAAATTAAGATAGCATTAGAAGATCGGGATAAAACTATATTTACTTGTCCTTGGGGAACATATGCTTACAATGTGTTACCTTTTGGATTATGTAATGCACCAACTACTTTTCAAAGAGTTGTCCTGACCATCTTTGTTGATCTTATACATAAATGTGTAGAAGTTTACATGGATAATTTCACTGTTTATGGAAATACATTTGATGATTGTTTAAACAATTTGGAAAAAGTTTTACAAAGATGCATTGACACTAATCTATGTCTTAGCAATGAAAAATGTTTTATGATGTTAACTGAAGGAATAGTGTTGGGACACCATGTTTCATCTTCTAGAATAAAGGTGGATCCAGCAAAAATACACATCATTGTAAACTTATTACCACCAACAACTCAAAAAGAAGTAAGAAGTTTTCTGGGTTATGCAAGGTATTAACGAAGATTCATTGAAAATTTCAATAAGATGGTATTGCCTTTGTTTAAATTGCTGACCAAGAACATAGAGTTTCAATGGAGCACTGATTGCCAAAATGCATTTGAGAAACTAAAACAAATATGTCCACAACACCAATTGTTAGAGAACCAAATTGGTCATTTCCATTTCACATATCCACAGATGCATCAGATACAGCAATAGGAGCATCATTAGGCCAAAAAGAAACCAACTACACTATGCAATCTATTTCATTAGCAAAAATTTAACTCACCTAAGTTGAATTACGTTGTTACTGAAAAAGAAATGCTTGTTGTAGTACATGCAATAAATAAATTCAAGAATTATAGAACAGGATATGAAGTGTTCATTCATACTGATCATTCAACCATTAAATATTTAATGAATAAACCCATTACTAATGGAAGGATTGCTAGATGGTTGTTATTGATGTAGGAGTTCAACATTACTGTCTTAGATTGACTTGGAAGGGAAAATCAATTGGCAGATTTTCTATCTCGACTACATACATCTGGTTAGACTGTTCCTGTTTCAGATAGCTTTACTGACAAACATTTATTTGCAATATCAATTATAACTCCATGGTATGCTGATATAGCCAATTATTTATCAATAGGAAAATTACCTCCACACTTTACATCAAGAGAAAAAAGAAAAGTAATTAGAGAAAGTGCCAGATATACATGGCTTAATGGAAATCTCTTTTATACTGGTTCTGATCTATTCATAAGGTGATATGTAAGACAAGATGAAATAATAGATATTTTAAAAGCTTGTCATGATGAGCCTTGTGGTGGACATTTTGCAGATAAGAGGACAACGTACAAAATACTCCATCTAGGGTACTATTGGCGATCCATCTTTAAAGACTCCAAGAAATATGTCAGAAGTTGTGACAACTGCCAAAGAATGGTCAAACCAATACCATCGGATAAAATGCCACTAAAGCCACAAGTCCTCATAGAACCATTTGAAAAGTGGGCACTTGATTTCATTGGCCCTATTAATCCACCATCAAATGGAAAAAAGATACATCTTGGTATGTACCAACTATGTGACTAAGTGGGTAGAAGCAAAAGCATTGCCCAGAGCAACAGAACAAACAGTGGTTAATTTTCTCTTTGAGGAAATTTTCGTTAGATTTGGAGTCCCTGGAGAAATTGTCATGAACCAAGGAGCACAATTTACCTCTAAATTGGTTCAAGGCATAGTAGAGAAGTACAAAATCAAGCATCGCAAATTTCCACCTTATCATCTACAAGGCAATGCCCAAGTGGAATCTACTAACAAGATTCTTGAAGCAATAATGGCCAGGACAGTGAGAATAAATAGAAAATATTGGTCAGAAAAGCTTCATGAAACTCTATGGGCACACAAAATCACTTGGAAGCACACAACAAGTTTCACTCCTTATCAATTGGTATATGGTAAGCAAGTCTTACTTCCTATTGAATTTCAAATTCACACTTACAAATTGGTAGCTAATTTAGGGATGAACCTAGATGAGGCACAAAAGGAGAGGATAATGCAATTGAATCAGTTAGATGAGATCAGACAACAAGCACTATAACATACTCAAATCATTCAGCAACAAATAGCAACATGGCACGACAAATTCATCAAGAAAAAGCAATTCAAAGTAGTGTGAAATTTTCAAACTGAAAAACTACTGTAGTGATAGGTTTATTTCGCCTACTTATTTATGATAAGTTATTTAAAGATTTTCTACCAGTAAATTATGAAATAAACACAACTGCAGTATTCACTTAACCATAAGCAGAAAATAGAACAAAATACATATAACGCAATAGAAACAATCACAAGTACACAGTTATTTTTGGACAATTATCCCTGGAAAAAACCCAATGCAGGAAAACCGATGCAGCAAATGAGGTTTTGGATTATTCTTCAGCAAGGAAAATCTTTTACAAGAAATAGACGATCAGACTTTAGAATACACCAAATTCCTCAAATCCTCTGGGAGAATTTCTAACACTCGGAAATCTCCCTATCTCCCTCTGCATCACTCTACATGATCTTCTGCGTAGTCCCTGCGCTGGACTGAGTCACTCTACGTGGGGACAGAATGTTGCTGCTCAACGCTAACCTTTGTGACCCCATGCGCCCTCCTCTTCTTGCCTTTCTCTGCCTTCGCTGACTTCCCCTTCCTTCTTCTGCCTCTGCAACTCTCCCTCTGAAATTGAATTCTATTCCTTCAGAATCGATTTCCTTCGGGTACTGAGTGTGTGCTCGACTTACTTCCCAAATGACCCTCAAGCCTTCTCTTATAATCTTCTCGTTGATGAATCAACAACCTAGATTAGATCTCTAATCAATGGCTAAGATTAAAACATGAATTGATCTTCGTTCTCAAGCAGATTCTCACTATGTTTTATTAATACCCTTTAAATATTTAATTTCCGTAAGTTTAGACTTAGGGACCACATTAAAATAATTTATTATTTTGTTAAAACATGAACCGAGTGGAATTTCCACAAACGATTTCTATGTTCTTTGAAATATTGATGTCCAAGCCTCCTCACAAAATATGAGACTTGGAACACTTTCCAATGCTACAAAAATCAACACTTCCTCTTAGCGAGGAAAGTGTTCAAGCAAAATACCAACTGCATCTGCTCTGACCTAAAGCATCTACTGCGCTGCTAATGTCTCTGTAGAAATTTCTGAATCTCACACTTTATGCAGAAATTATTACTGTTAATCTGGTTATGTTCCTCCTACTTAGACAAGTTATTAATTGAATAAATTCAAGTTAAAATTGAAGCAAAACACATAACAGATCTCTACCAATCCAGATCTAGAACAAGTTCATGCACACATTGACAAAGTGACAGTTATTTCTGGTAAAATAGTCCCCGAAAAAACCCAATTTGAGAAAACCGGTCTCTGGTTGCTGGAGGGTTTTATTATTAAGAATATTTCTGAATACACAAATCTGGGTTCCAGATCTGGAAAACCCGATAGAGAATACACTAGATCTACAACTCACTAGCTGATCTAGGGCCAAAATAATGACTAATCCACACCCTCAAACGGGATTTACAGAACTCAGCCAAGATTAGGGCCTAGAAACCCCAGCGTTGCCCATGAAAGCCTCTGCGTCAGCCTCTGAAGCCCCTCAAACCCTCAGCGCTGCTCCGGAAGGGACCGTGTTACCCTAGACTGGGTGACGCAGTCACTACGCTGCCCCTTAGGGTCTCTACGTAACCCTCTGAGGGTTTCCTGCCGAAAATCACACACTCCTTGCTGCTTCTGCTGCTCTCTTCTTCTGCATTGTCCTTGAGTTGATCTTTTCCTCTTGTGTATTCTAGACCCCGGGATCAGATCATCCCCTTGGCCTAAATTCCCCTCTCTACAGCTAAAACATTTTTGAGTATTCTTAGCAAACCTTGCCCTAGAATCTCAGCTTAGCTTCAGTGCTCTGCCTCTATGTGTCTTTATAAATGACCCCAAGCCTTTCCTTTATACTTTTCTTGTTGGAAAACCAATGGCCATGATCACATCTTGAATCAATGGCTAAGATTAAAAGAAAGTTTGATCCGTGTGACTTAAGACAATTACATCAAATGTTTAATTAAATTCACTTTAATTACTTAAGTTGCCTAAGTTTTAACTTAGGAAATACACTAAAAATATTTAATTAATTTAATATCTCCTAAACCAAATGAAATTTCCCAAATCAATTTCTAGGTCTTGTAGATCAAGTGTACTCTAGTCCCTCCACAAAATTTGGGAGCTAGAGCACAACTGATGCTACCCCAAATACACAAAATCTCAACACTCCCTCTTAGCATCAAGGGTGTGCTTCACACACAAGACACTTGTGTATTACATTATTTTGGGCATCGGGTTCTCCCGTGTCGCTAATGCTTGGCTTGCTACCACTCAACTCCTCGCATCGCTCGCTCGCCATTCTATACAATTACAAGAAAGTCTCGATGGGCCGCATCCTCATCATTGAAGCTCCATAGGCTACAGATATGTGCTGGCATCTAAAGAATGATGCACAGCTACAGCTCTGCCTGCGTAATCAGAGTCCCTCTGCACTACAGAAGTCACATTATCCCCTTGTGCTGAAATCTATCACGCTACTGCTACACTATGCACTCCCTTTGAAGCTTTCTCGTGTTGCCGGTGAACTCCCCGCGCACCGCGCAGGCGCCTCTCGCACTATGTTGCCGGGTCACCTCGGCCTCTCGCGGGCCGCGTCGCTTCTACGCCGTCGCGTCTCGCTTCCGTGCTGCTCCTTCCAGTCTTCAGATCTGCCTCTGCTTGCTTCATTTGTGATCTATGTACCCACTGCTCCACTTGTCTCGCTACTGTCTTTAGGCTATCGTAGCTCACATGTGATCCAAGAGATGAGCTGCTCAAGGATCCCGCTTTACCTTTATGTAGCTTCTCTACATATCCATGTCACCCCACCTCCGTGGTTCATGAGCACTCATGGCTGCATCATCTCCTGACCCATCATCTGCCACAACTGCTTTGGAAGAAGATGCTTCCTTATCCCTTTTCTTCTCTGGACAATTGCTGGCAAAATGTCCCATTTCACCACAATGGAAGCACTTGATCTTTGAAAGATCCTTCTTCTTCTTTGGCTGCTTCTTTGATGCCAAGGCTGCATCTTCCTCATCTTCCTTCTTCACTTTGCTCAATGCAGGGTTGTGTTGCCTCTTGGTGAATCTGCGGAGTTCTTCTTGATGCAGAATTGACCACAAGCTGTCCCAATCTGGGAGGTCCGCTCTGCCCAAGATACTTTGGACAAAGGTTTCCCACTCATCTGTGACTGCATTGAGGGCAGTCCTGACTATCACAACATCATCTACTGATGCAATCAACTGATCCCTGATTGATTGCAATTTGAAGAGGAAATGCTCCATGTCTTCTCCCTTGGTCATCATGAATGACCTCATCTAAGACTCCAACAACATCTTTCTTTGGACAGACTTTCTCTCATAGGGAAGTCAAGGCCTTCCACATCTCGTTCGCTGTCTTCTTCCCAGCTACGTGTGGTACAATATGGTCCTTGATACCATCCATTATCAGTCGCTTGGCACGCCCAGCAGCTTCCTTATGCTTTCAAAGGAGATCCAGATCTGTCGGTGTGGCCAGAGTTTGCTCTGCATAGTCTCTTAGATTGTACGCCTCAAGGACTATCGGGATCCTTGCCTTCCAAACTGAAAAGTTTGAGAGGCCATCTAGCCTATCCTGATCACGTAGTCCATGAGGAGCCATCTGCTCAAAATGTGTCGGAACTTCCTTTTCTCTTTGCTAGAGAAATGGATCTAAGGCCCTTGGTGAAACAGACACCTTCTGCTCCCTCTGACAACTGATTTCCCTCCTTGGAAATCTACCAAATCAACTATGATTCAGCTTCTTCTTTGATCCTTTGATCAAACTACAAGTTTCCTTTGGCTAGAAACTCTCTGAGAAGCTGATCTCCTCCTGCTCTTTATCACTTGTGCTAAGGCTAAATATCTAAAAACTTCAGAAATTTAACCCCACCAGCTCTTCTAAATTTCTGCAGTCTTTTCTGTATTTGACAGATTCAAATCTGAATCACACTAGCTGGCATCAGATCAATCCAGCGTTGTTTTTGAGCTGCCTCTGCGCAATAATTGTGTGGGCTTGCTCAGATCCGGATCTGTCTGTGTGGCCAGTGTTTTCTCTGCATTGTCTCTTAGATTGTATGCCTCAAGGACTATCAGGATCCCTACCTTCCAAACTGAAAAGTTTGAGAGGCCATCCAGCCTATCCTGATCACGCAGTCCATGAGGAGCCATATACTCGGAATGTGTTGGAACTTTCTTTTCTCTTTTCTAGAGAAATGGATCTAAGGCCCTTGGTGAAACAGACACCTTCTGCTCCCTCTGACAATTGATTTCCCTCCTTGGAAATCTACCAAATCAACTATGATTTAGCTTCTTCTTTGATCCTCTGATCAAACTACAAGTTTCCTTTGGCTAGAAACTCTCTGAGAAGCAGATCTCCTCCCACTCTTTGTCACTTGTGCTAAGGCTAAAAATCTGAAAACTTCAGAAATTTAACCCCATCAGCTCTTCTGAATTTCTGCAGCTTTTCTACAGTCTTTTCTGGATCTGACAGATTCAGATCTGAATCACACTAGCTGGCTTCAGACCAATCCAGCACTGCTTCTGAGTTGCCTCTGTGCAGTAATTGTGTGGGCTTGGTATGAGACAGTGCTAGACAACGTCACCCTTCCCTCTGCGTGGATCTGCCTCTGAAAACTGCGTTGTCTCTTCAAATCTGCGTTTCTGCTGCTTTACCAGCTACTTTCTACAGCTAGAACCTTCAGTCTCTTCTACTGGTGACCCTCCTAGATCGGCAATTGCTCTGATACCATGTAGAAATTTCTGAATCTCACACTTTATGCAGAAATTATTACTGTTAATCTAGTTATCCTCCTCCTACTTAGACAAGTTATTAACCAAATAAATTCAAGTTAAAATCGAAGCAAAACACATAACAGATCTCTACCAATCCAGATCTAGAACAAGTTCGTGCACACATTGACAAAGTGACAGTTATTTCTGGACAAAAAGTCCTCGGAAAAACCCAATGCGGGAAAACTGGTCTATGGCTGCTGGAGGGTTTTCTTATTAAGAATATTTCTGAATACACAAATCTAGGTTCTAGATCTGGAAAACCCGACAGAGAATACAATAGATTTACAACTCATTGGCTGATATAGTGCCAAAATAATGACTAATCCACACCCTCAAACGGGATTTACAGAACTCAGCCAAGATTAGGGCCTAGAAACCCCAACGCTGCCCCTGAAAGCCTCTGAAGCCCCTCAAACCCTCAGTGCTTCTTTAGAAGGGACTGCGTTACCCCAGACTGGGTGACGCAGTCACTATGCTGCCCCTTAGGGTCTCTACGTAACCCTCTGAGGGTTTCCTACTGAAAATCACGTTGTCCTTGGAGGGATTGCGCTATCCTTGCTGCTGCTGCTGCTCTCTTCTTCTACGCTCTCCTTGAGCTAATCTCTACCTCTTGTGTATTCTAGACCCCGAGATCAGATCATCCCCTTGGCCTAAATTCCCCTCTCTATAGCTGAAACACTTCTGAGTATTCTTAGCAAACCCTGCCGTAGAATCTCAGCTTAGCTTCAATGCTCTGCCTCTATGTGTCTTTACAAATGACCCCAAGCCTTTCCTTTATACTTTTCTCGTTGGGAAACCGACAACGATGATCACATCTTGAATCAATGAATAAGATTAAAAGAAAGCTTGATCCGTGTGACTTAAGACAATTTCATCACATGTTTAATTAAATTCACTTTAATTATTAAAGTTTCCTAAGTTTTAACTTTGGAAATACACTAAAATAATTAATTAATTTAATATCTCCTAAACCAGATGAAATTTCCCAAATCAATTTTTGGGTCTTGTAGATCAAGTGTACTCTAGTCCCTCCACAAAATTTGGGAGCTAGAGCACAACTGATGCTACGCCAAATACACAAAATCTCAACAGTCTCAGTTATTGCCCCTCATTTGCTACATTGTTGCCCTCTGTACTGCTGCCCATGATACCATCTCTTTCACTGCCTCATCTGTACTACAACTCCTTTTGAATTTCAAGCCTATCCATTCCTCTACTTGAATGGATTTTTGACCATCCCCGTCTTTTCTCTAAAGTAAGTAAACTTAATCTTACCTAGAGCTTTCGTGAGGATGTATTCCACCTGTTCCCTTGTAGGAATATACTTTAACTGTACAACTCCCTGTTGGACATGGTCTTTGGTGAAGTGGCACCTAATGTCAATGTGCTTTGACTGATCATGAAACACAAGATTTTCAGAGAGTTTGATGCAACTCTGATTATCACACAAAATTCAGGTCGGTTCCATCCTCTTCTTGAGTAAGTTCATAAGCAACTTACGAATCCATATGGCCTCACACAAAGTTGTGCTAGCTGCCATATATTCAGCCTTGGCTGAGCTCAACGACATAGATTTATGTTTCCTACTGCACCAGGAAGTCATTCCTAATCCGACACTGAAACAGTACCCATTGGTACTTTTCCGATCTACTGGACTTCCAGCCCAGTTTACTCAACTGGATTTCATTGCCCTTGGTGTACCTCACTTCAAACTCGATTATCCCCTTCAAGTATCTGAGAACGTGTTTGGCTGCTGCCAGTGAGCCCTCGTTGGTTCTACCATGAACTTATTGAGGGTATTCACGGCATAACAAATGTATGGTCTAGTCTTGGCCAAGTACATCAATGATCTTATGAGCTGCCTATACAGGGTAGGATCAACCTCATCATCCTCGGACGTGTCGATTTTGTTCCAGTTTGTGATCATTGGTGTAGCCATGGGTCTACAGTCCTCCATCTGAAATCTCTTCAAAATCTCTGTAGTATATCTTCCTTGCCCAAGGAATATTTCTCCCTTCTACTGCGAAACTTCCAAACCCATCCACCCCAGATCCTTCATGTTGAATTCTATAGCCAGATTTTCCTTACAGTCTTTGATGAACCTAGATGATCCAATCAGAAATAGATCATCTACATATAACACCGATATTAGAGGCTCATCCCCTACTCTCAAATAGTAGAGGTTTGGATCTGCGTCACTCTTGACAAATCCCATCTTCTACAGGTACCTGTCAATTCGCCCATACCACACTCTAGGGGCTTGCTTCACTCTATACAAGGCTTTCTTAAGCCTGCACACATGAGTTTTCTGATCATGTGTCTCAAAGCCCTCTGGTTGTTCTATGTACACTTCCTCTTCTATCACCCCATTCAAGAACGCAGTCTTGACATCCATCTGGTGAATTTCCCATCTCATTTGCGCTGCAAGAGAGATGATAGATCTGATTGAAGTATATCGAGCTACCGAGGCAAGGGTTTCCTCATAATCAATCCCTTCCTTTTGTGCATACCTCTTAGCCACAAACCTGGCTTTGAATTTCTCTATGATGCCATCTGCATCATATTTAATCTTGTAGATCTATCTCGAACCTACATATTTAATCTCATATTCAATCTTGTACTCTGCCACCATAGCATCTACCCACACCTGATATTGAGCTGCCTCCTGAAAACTAGAGGGTTCTCCAACTTGTGCTACCAATGTCTGGTACCTGTCTGCGTTCCCTCTTCTCATTTCTAGGAGCTCCAACAAACTCCTCTGCATCCCTCAGAATCTGTTGTAGTTCTTTGCTTGTCCTTCCACTGGTGGTGGGTGGATTCACCTGCTCTCCTTCTCGCACTTCCTCGGAAAAGCTTTCCTTAGGATAATTGTGCCTTGGAGATGCACTAGAGCCATCACCCGTAGGTTGTTGTGGCTGGACCAACGGATCCTCCTCAGACAGTGTAGCTGAATACATTTCTCGAGATTTCCTGAAGGCTCTCTCCTCCATGAACTTCATGTCCCATCTTACTACTATCTTCCTACTCTCGGGAATATAGATGCGGTAAGCCTTCGCATTCTCGCTATATCCCACAAGGTACCCTTTTTTAGCAGTCTAATCCAACTTTTTCCTCTTCTCATCGGGTACATGGTAATACGCTATATTGCCAAATCCTAAAGTGGCTCACTTCAGGCTCGCTACCAGTGAACACACTCTCAAGAGTAACCTTACCCAATGCGTTATGAGGCACCTTGTTCTGCACATACACGACTATATTACAAGCTTCGACCCACATAAATTTGGGCATGTCTTGATCATACAGCATCGCCCTCGTAGCTTCCACAATAGTCTTGTTCTTCCTCTTTGCGACCCCATTCTGCTCTGGATTATATGGAGTAGTCCATTCCCTCTTGATGCCTTCCTTTGCGCAGAACCTTGTGAAGTCCTTGTCAATGTACTCTCCACCATTGTCTAATCACAATTTCTTGATCCGCTTTCCTGTTAGATTCTCCACCAGAGCCATAAATTCTTTGAATCACTCAAAGACCTCATCTTTGGTCTTCAAAAAGTAGACCCATGCCTTTCTAGAATGGTCATTGGTAAAGGTGACAAAGTACTTTGCACCACTGACAACATTCATGGACACTGGTTCGCAAATGTCTGAGTGTATCAATCCCAACACACAACATTCTACAACAATCACCTACATCAGTTGGTTCCACTTGGACAGTTTTTGTGCTACTTGTACAAATTCGTTTTTTCATTGTGATTATCTTCACCTCTCCACTTGTCATGAGGTTCCTCATTGAGATCTTCTCTAGTTTTTGTATAAATTGAGCCTTGGGCTCTCATTGTAATCATGTTTTTACTAGCTATTGTGCTTGCGCAAGCGCTGCTGCCTTGTACACTTTCAGAAATATCAATAAAGACTTTGGGGTTTCATTCATGAGATATTCCTCCTCTTGGAGTGTGATGAATTATTGATCATTGGTATAATTCCTTTTACTCATGCTTTGATTTAATTTATTTCCATATGCTCTTGTAGATTTGTTAATGTAGAGCTATCTTACATTGACATTTGATTTAGGAGTATGCTCTAGGTATAGAATGCTCTAGTTGGTTTCAAATAAATCTCTA
This sequence comes from Pinus albicaulis, assembly GCA_034641835.2. Lineage (NCBI taxonomy): Eukaryota > Viridiplantae > Streptophyta > Pinopsida > Pinales > Pinaceae > Pinus > Pinus albicaulis. The sequence goes on from CM076570.1 coordinate 1,428,474,891, forward strand.
GAGTTTCTTATCATTGTTTATTGTTAGATCTATATGGAACTAATTCTTGATTGAAGTTTTGTAGAGGGAACATCTTGTTGGGATCAAAGAATCAAGTGTTGGGAGAAGTTTTTGGGGAGACCAACCCACTCTTGATACATTCTCAAAGGAGCTCTCATTTGTTCTTTGAGCCTTCAGTCTTATCTTACAAAGTGGTTTTGCAGGGGTTTTGGGACATAGCTTGTATACAAGCCGAATACTTCTAAATTTGAATATCTTTTAAAACATTATGCTTCATTGCTTTCATTTGCTATCTAAGAGTTTGAAGATGATTAAACAAAGAGGAGAGTTTACTCAAACTCTTTGGCTTAGTCCTTTCTAAATTTTTGTGCAATATTTTGTAATTTTATCTGTCTAATATTTGATTGGTTTTGTAGCCCTCTTTCCAAACTTTTTCTTGTGACAGCTTGAGTGGACAACTACAAGAAATGACTAACAAGTTGTTGCAGGACCTTTGGGCTCTGAATTTCAAATGAGGAAGATAACTCTCTTTCTTCTTTGGTTGTGGGCATAGAAGAGGCTTAGCTTCTCTTCTCCTATTGTAAAGTTTGAATTCTTATGAGTTTTTAGAAATTCTCATCGAGGAAAAGTCTATGGTCTCAATTTTTATTTGTAAAGACTTTCCTTGGTTTAGAAAAGGCCTCATGGTCATTTCCTTCTTGTAAAATTAATAAAAATTTATGTTTTTGTTGTGGGAGCGTGGGTTTTACCCATTGGCATCCCTATCTCTCCATTTCAAAGGAGAGAATTTGTAGATGGATTGACTTAGTGGTTTTGACATTTCCATTTTCTTTCACATCACATATGCATTCTCTAATTGAGAAGTAACACAAATCACATGTCTTTTTCCTAAAGTTTGCTTCACAAATCTCAGGCCACATGTCCATTATTAAAACATTGAAGCATTGTGTATTTGACAAAGTTTTTCTTTTAAAGCAATCACTTATTTTCATGTCAAGCTGATTTCCTCAAGTTTAAAGTTTCTTTTGCAAAGCGATTGTGAGCACAAATCTCAATCTCATTTTTAAAGCATTGCAATTTACTTTACATGCAAATTAATTGCTCATAAGCATCAAGCTTTTAATTGATTCATCACAATTTCAAAAATTCTTGAAGCTAATGCATCTTATGTTTACTTGAGCAAATATATAATGTGATCTTGTGGAACAATATTACTAAGAGCATTTCCATTTTTTACATAGCACTTGCAAACTTACTTGCATATCATAGTAGGCATTCTGACTTAATTGCATACTTAAAATTTACCTCCAAGCATAAGCTTGGTTGATAGAAATCATAGGAAAAAGGCTTTCTTGGAAAATTCTTCCATTTGGTACAAAGTAAGGTAAAAGTGTGTGACCCTGCAGTTATGAAGGTGGATTGTCCCCTTGTAGGAACTAAGGTACGCGCTGGCTCATAAAACTGAGGGGACGGGTATCAATAATGACACCCCCGTGCCCTCTCCCACTCTTTCTTATAGTCACCCCAATTTTTACCCCTTGGTAAAAGCACAAGAGGAGGACTCCTCACCTAGATTAGGCACTTTAGATTAAAAGTAACCAAGATTAATTGCATCCAAATCTAGTTTAATTGCATCTCATGCTTTCATTCAGAAATCTATTTATCTTGAAAGAATTTTACTTCTTTAAGCAAATACATTTTCATTTCAAAGAGCAATTCTCTGGAGGCACTGGTTTCTCATATGTTTCATGTTTATCTTATGTATTGATGGTTATTGCTCATATCACGTTTTTGCTTATAAATATGAAGAAGTAATCTATTTAACTTTAACAACTCTCCTACAAACTCACATATTTTAATTTAGTTTTTCTTTAGGGACCACTCCCCATAGCTAACCTAGGAGATAACTTAAACGGAGAGAGTCAGGATTAGTGTGACAACCCCTTCTCTGAGTTCCTTGCCACCAACTACACCTTGTGGGGTTAAAGGCTTTTCCCGCTAACTGTAGGTAGGTGTAGACAGCAAGCGATTAACAGGACCTAAAGATGAATCAAATCCATAGAAGGGACCTGAAGTTAAATCAAATCCACAGAGGTACCTGAAGTTTAATCAAATCCACAGAAGGGAGCTGTAAAAAAAAACATTCGAAGTGTCAATCAAAGGAGCCACTTCAAACCATCTCAAAAGCAACAAAAGGATTCTTCTTCTACAAAGCCACTTCTACAATCAAACAAAGAACCAATGGAAAGCTCTGTAAGTTAGATATTTTTGTTTTAATGCTTTTTATTTTGATTGACACTTATAATTAAAAGGCTAGGCAACCTTGATGCATCTTTCTATTTCTGCATAAAACTATCCTTCACTCCATATACCCTTCCATAAAACCCTCTTTGTACTTCCATCTTCCTTCAAAATTAAGCCAAAATCAGAGAACAAACCTCCTTTCCTTTCCAACAAAAACAATGCAGTATGGTCAAAAAGAAAGAAGTGTGTGTTTTTCTGCAAATGAAATAAGGAAGGTTTAATGTCAAAGTAAATCAGTACAGTAAGAACGAGACTCTGTTTTCTAAATGACCCTGAAGTGGTCATTTAAAAACAATCTTTCAAAAAAACATATGGGGAATTAGAATATGATCCAAAAGATTGTATAAAAAAAGGTTGAAAGAAAAAGTCAGAGAGCAATATCATGAATTGATTTCATGACTGCAAACAGGACAGGTTGAGTAATCATAAGAAAAATGATTATTCTAAGATAACCTTGTATTATTCTCCTCATAAGGGCAACCTTGTTCTCATCATAAGAAACCTAGAATATTGTTGCAAAAAGCACAAAAATTGACATTAGAATGATATAAAAAAAACAACCAAGTATTCATTTAGGATCTCAATATAAATGCCAAACTATTGCAAAATAGAAACTATTATATTTGAGAATCGATGCTAAAGACAAGGTTGTTACATATGAGAAACTCATGTCATGATGAACTATGAAGAGCAGCGTTTCAGCAAAACAGAGTAATGATGAAATAAGAAGTTTGAATAACTCAATGATACATAAAAAAAAAAACGATTTGAAAGGGTCGTAGAGGTCTGCCTACAGTTCAATAATAAGACAAGAAGTTTGTACAAAGATGAATTAAAATGATGAGTATGGGTCAGAGAAGTCTACAGGAGTCATAAGCGTTTGGCATTGAGTAAAATGAGAGGCAAGTCTTATTTCAAAAATTACACAGGCAGCTAATGATCTTGTAAAACTTTATGAAGCCAGTCTTTGTTAGAAGAGAAGCAAAGAAGCAGCTGTGTTAGCATAAACTGGTGTTTGTTAGAAGGAGCAGGAACAGCGTTGGCATAAATCTACCCAGAAATTCGAACCAAAAAGCCACAAGAACTAAAATGCAGTTGGAATTTGAAAGGAGAAGCTACAAGCATTAAAAACTGAAGTTGTCAAAACGAAATCCAAGGTGCACAGCAGTGACAATTCAAAATTAATTTGACATTCCCTTTCCAGGTAAGAGATCCCAAAAATTTGGTAATAGGAAATCTGAAACTAAGCTTGGAAATACGAAATTGGTGACAAAAACTTGTGATTGCAACGTGTCAAATTTCAATAGAGAGCTCATCTCAAGGATTTGAAAATCACTTGACGGAGAGAATACAGGTAAGAACTCCAGCTTTGTTAGTTTGACAATTGTTTAAGAAAACAAATACCTGGCACTAAGTATGGAATACTCGAGAGTGGAGAGAAAAGGGTAAAAATCGATTTTAGAAAGTTTTCAGGAGCAGCATTTTTTTAAATCGATTTTTGCAAACACAGGAGTAGCATTTTTAAAAATCGATCTTTGCAAACACTGGAGCAACATTTTTAAAAATCGATTTTTGCAAAAGCATCATTTTTTAAATCAAGTTTTGGAAACACCGAAGCACCATTTTCAAAATCGATTTTGTTTGCAAATATAGAGGAGCAACATTTTTGAAATCGATTTTTGCAAACACATGAGTAGCATTTTTAAAAAATCAATTTTTGCAAACACATGAGGAGCATTTTTTTTAAATCAATTTTTGCAAACACAGGAGTAGCATTTTTAAAAATTGATCTATGCAAACACAGGAGGAACATTTTTAGAAATCGATTTTTGCAGAAGCATCATTTTTTAAATCGATTTTTGGAAACACAGAAGCACCATTTTCAAAATCGATTTTGTTTGCAAATACAGAGGAGCAACATTTTTGAAATCGATTTTTGCAAACACAGGAGGAGCATTTTTTTTTAATTCGATTTTTGCAAACACAGGAGTAGCATTTTTAAAAATTGATTTTTGCAAACAGAGGAGCAACAATTTTAAAAATCAGTTTTTGCAGAAGCACCATTTTTTTAAATCGATTTTTGGAAACACAGAAGCACCATTTTCAAAATCGATTTTGTTTGCAAATACACAGTAGATAGTAGAGTTTGTGTGAATTGAAGCAACACCAGACTGACCTCAGCATCAAAGAAACCTGGTATCTACAGAATGCATTTTTGAAGGTATTCCTGAGGTTTTTTTACAGAGAGACAGTAGTGAATTATTTCAGTGCTCTGTTGAATGTCATTCCATTTTTTTGCAATTTCAATTTCAGAATTTACCTGGTAAAAATAATCCTCATTTTTTTTAACCCAGAAAACAAAACTCAAGACAAAAGGATGGGAAATTTTTTTGTTTACTGTTGAAAATGAAGTTATTATTTCATTGAGAAATGTGTTAACCTGGGCACATATAAAACAGAGTCTTCCAAATTGAAAGAAGAATTGAACCAGTTGAGTTTCAACCAGAAAATTGGACACAAGGAAGTATTAAAGAGCTTCAAAAGGCATGTCTACTCGAATTTCTCCATAAATTCAATGGGTACAATAGTAATGTCACAGAAGCATTTGCGACAATTATAAAAATGGGAAGACAGTAATAGGAGATATAAGTATTCCTGTAACAGAGAATTTTATAGCACTTGCCACAGGTTGTTTCAAGCAAGAGAGAAATATCACAAGGGAAAACATTTCCAAGGAAAACACTGGAATTTCTTTTTGCAAAATTCCAGAAATAGAACCTTCAACTAGAAGACTGGAGTCATGAGAGAACGGTTTCAAGAGCCATGGAGAGAGCTTACTCTCAATATCCAGAAATACCTCACATGTGATGGAAGGTATAGTGTGGTACATATGTACCACAACAAAATCCTCCAACATATTAAGGGATACAACAAGGTTAACTTGCCATATTTCTTTACAATGAATCTATTAAAGATGATTGAGGGTGTCAAAGGAAAAAGTGACACGAAAGAAACAAGCTATTACCACCATGGACTGATAAAAATGCTTGTTGAATATCATCTGAAGAATACAACAACAGAAACTTGGATAAGTTTCCTGAAGAGGAATGACTTCATAGGAAATCATGAAGAAGAAGAACAACCAAATGTAGTCTTCAAGGCTAATGCACAGTCACACTCCTCCAAAGAAGCAATGTATGCATCTTCTTAACCCAGGACAAGGTCTAAAAAGAAAGTTGAAATGAAAAGCATTGAAAAAGATAAACCATTTATCTCTTTTCCTAAGAAATCGAGAAAGAAAATAATAGAAGAGGTTAGAACAATGGAGGAACCTCATGCTGAGATTCTAGACATAGATGAACAAGAAGATTTTAAAGAGTTGTCCATTAATGAAGCACATCAGAAGAAAATGTGGGAGGAGGATAAAACATTGGAAGAACCTCATGATGAAATCCGAGACTTGGTTGAACAAGATAGTTTTGAAGAGCTGCGAATTGATGAAGCACAAAAATAACATCATGATCTTCTTGAGAAACCGGAAAAGCAAGCAAATGAAAAACTTAAAGAAATAGAAGAAGACAGATGGTATGAGAAAAGTGAAAAAGAGGATTCATCCTCTTATTCTCCATAAGAGAAGTTAAGTAAGAAAATAAAAAAAAATAGCTGAAGAGACTTATGGAGAAACTTCAAAACCAGCCAAGGAGGATGAGACAAAACAATTGGAAAAACTGAAAGCAAAGCATCAAGTGACAGAAATAATGGAAAGACACCTCAAGACAGAAAATGACATGTATAAAAGCCAAAACAACAACCTTGTGGAAGAAAACAAACAACTTACAAAGAAGGCAAGGAAGCTTGAGAAACAGAATGTGCTTATTTCAAAGCAGGCCTACAAATGGCTAAAGGAAAAGAAGAACTGGCAATACAAGTATGAAAGGCAAAAAGTAAACACTGAAATCTATAAGGCGGGTGAAAAAGAAGCAGGTGAGATAGAAGCTCTCCTACAGGCAGCCCAGGTAGAGGCATCAACATCAGTACCCATCAAAAGAAATATATCCAAGAGGATCAATCAAGCATGAGGACATGCTTCATGCATAGCAAGGGGAGGTGTTGGTCTCCGATTTTGGCTTATTTTTGCCTTAATATTTTCATCATTTACCATCTTTTCTCACCATGTTATTACCATATTTACCTCATTTTGGCTCTTTATGCACATCAAGGTAGTCAAACTATGTCTTTTAATTATTTTAGTGTTTTTTTCAAAATTGAGCATTAAAATTAAAATTTGGATAGAACTAGAAAATCTTGTAATGGCTCGTTTGAAGTAATGGTTTCACGACACCTGGGCCCGAACCAAATGCATATCTGGAAACTATGGGAAACAAGGATGGATGAACACCTGTTGGTTCGCATCAAAGCAGCTAGATTGAGGCCAGTCAACGCTGGCCAAACCAGACCATCTGTTCAGAAATATCCCCTGTTTTGAGCATGAAATATGGGCAAATTATGATTTTAAGGGATTTTTCCCAGAATTTAGAGATAGGATTATTGAATTCGACTTGTAGGCCTTATCTAAGGATATCATAAATGTATTTGAGTACTTTTAGTTAATTAGTTACCAAAAACTTGTATAAATATGTGATATTTAAAAGAGGAAGACATCTCTTTAACTATGTGAATTTGGAGACTTTTTGCAAATTAGTGAAAGGAGTTGGTTTAGAGTTCTTTTTCTTCTATTATGCTTGATGGATGATGTTTGATCTGGTTTACAAATTATTTTGAGCTAATATTCATCTAAGATGCGCAGCGGAAGCGTGAAGGGCCCCCATTGTTGAGCTTGTGCACTAGTTTCTCATTGTTTTGGTAATTTCATTTTAGTTTGTTGTACTTTCATTTCAGTTTGCTATGCTTTCCTTCAGTATATTCAATTTTTGGCTAAGTTCTTATTGATATGCTTGATAAAGGGATATTATCAATTGACCTTTCGTAAGAAAGCTTGGTATTTCTTTTCACCTTCAATAGGCTAGACTTATCAAAGATTGTTTATCTTGTTTAAGTTTTGATTAAGTTATTATTGATATGCTTGATTTGGAGATATTATGAATTGACCCCTTGTAAAAGGGCTTGGTATTTCTTTCACTGTCAATAACTATATTTGTTAAAAGTTGTTCATTTTATGTATGATTGATTTGCTGCTATTTAATTCATTAATTGATTAAGAAAATTGATGATTTGAAGGTGTTAATCTCGCCATAGAAGGATTTTTGAATCCTTCACTTATAAGGGAGAATGAAGCTTGCTTGGAAATAATACTCAAGATTTCAACTAGCTAGGTGTTAAACTTGTAGAATCTACCTCTAAACCATAAATGTTGGAGTGCTTCTAAGATTACGAAAACCAGATTGATAAAAGAATTGATGATCTAATTTGAATCCTTAAATTGGACCAAAAATCAGCATGCCTCCAAGACCCTTCTCATTGCTTTTCTAGGCTCCTTATGATGAACTTCTTTTCTGCACTGTCCTGCACCAGCCCTAGGGAGGCTCGGTCCCAACACTTCTAGCCTCGGTCACCTAGAAAATCCTCCTCGGCTTACCTTCCAGTACCCTTGTTGCACTAGTGTGAGACTTCTTTCTAACTGTGATGGCTTCTTCTTCACGTTGTGTATATGCCCTATGCTCTTTCCAAACAAGGTGAGGTTCACACTGATTGCAGCCTTCTTTACGTATTGTATATTTCTGAGATATTTGAGATATAGCATCCAAGTAATAGACCTGAGTTACCTTCTCCTTGCACTCCTTGCAAGGTCCTAGTCTTTCGTTGTCAAGATACTTACTGCAATTCGGATGTGTGACCTGTTATTACCTAAATCTACCTCAGGTTGCAGGAAGGCAGAGTCTAAGGTAACATCAAACCATGCTTAATCTGGTAGCTAGCCCTACCAGATCAGGAGAGGGCTCTCTCCGGGTCAATCTCAGCAAAAATAATCAGTGAGGCTTGAGATGACTTAAGATAAAGGTTGATTTTAGGCTAGGTAAATATGTGAGAGAGTTTGATTTGATTTTGAGGGTTTTTTGTTGGAATCAAACGGAAAGGCAGATTTTGGGTCCGGGAAATGATTAGTTTTGCAGAGGGCTGAATGGGGCAAGAAAGGCGAATGTTTTGATGCTTTAAATTGAATGAAATGGATAGCTCAGACCGGGGAGGAGTTGAAGAGGGCAAGAGGCTTTCAAGAATCCTCTTCAGACAGTAGAAAACATGGAAAATTAAACAAAACTTCAAGGTAGAGCACTGCAAATCTAATGGATTCCACCTTTATCACTTATTTGTTTAATTTAAGAAGAAATGAGAAGGGAAATGATACACATGAAACTTCAGTAAACTTACAATCACAGAGAGAAACACACCATCAAAACATAGAGCCACATGGATCCCAAAGAGTGCTGCAAACCCTGGTATATTCCTTTGCCAAAATGTAGAGATGAAATGTACAATGAAGCTCAAAGAAATCCCAAGTGTCCAACCCTGAAAATGACTGAGGAAATACAAGATATAGACAAGCCTAACTCATCCCCATGCCTCTAGGGGTCGAGTTCACTAGTTTAGGAGCCATTTCAACAAGATCTAAACTAAGAACTGGAAAATAGGCAGTGGAACAGCTTGCCTCTATAAGATAGGAAACTGATTCATTCAATTACAATTCACTTTTTGGTGAATGAATCTACTTACATGAGTGAAAATGTGCCAAAATTACATCAAAGCCATAAAATTACATCAAGTTACAATCAAGAGTTTCACATTTGGAGATGAAAAAGTCAAACTGGCCAAAACTAGGCGAAAAACTGAGTTACTGAGTGAAAACTAGGCCAAAATTCCCAATGCACCGTGCCTGAAATCTCTATGTGTCACGCCACTTTGGAGCTGATTTTGAGGGCCTTCCCAGAGTCCAAATTGAGTGCAGGATAGCTTGTTGGAAAGCTCTGCCTGTCTACTTTCCAACCCAAGTGGAATTTCTGAATTTGGTTGCCATTTGCCCCTCCAAAAATCAAATCTCCCAAGACTGCTTTCTGTGTGTCCAAAAAGTGGCAGAAAGGGTGTTTTTGACCCTTCAGGCAACCCAAAATTTGTCAAAATCCTTAGGTAATGGGTAGGCATGCATAACTTTTGATGACAAATCCAGAAATACAAAGTTTTCTTCAAGAGGAGCTGCCAATTATAAGCGCGCGCCAAGTGGCGCTACGCATCGGGCAGGAAAATCCGTGTTAAGGCCAAAAAATTCAAAATTGACAAAAAGTTTCCCAAATTTCTTGAAATTTGGGCTGAATGTCCACCATCAAGCGCTATGCTGAGCCAAAGAAGCTTCGGTCAAAATTTGGAGTCTATCATGCCTTTTGCGACGCCTTAATGCTCTTTTTAACTTTGCCTTCAGGATCTTGATTCGCGCCTTGCAAACATGATTCCTCGCCCAATAATGATTCTTCATGTGCCTGAGCATGTTCTTTTCCTTGTTGGCCTTCTCCAACAGCTTCTCCAGATGAATATTGACCCTCTCAAGCCAAGTCTCTCTATCAGCCTCAATCTCTTGCTCAATGGATGTCATCTCGGTTTGGCTTCTTTGGGCAGCTTGCCGTTCTTCATGGATGTTTTGCAACTCCATGATTGTTTGCTGATCTTCCAACTGTTTGTTTCGCTGCTCAAGGTAGTTTAGAATCCATTGGGCTCTTTGCAACTGACGGCCAAGGTGTCTATCTCTGCCTTCTGCTCCTGAATAGTCTCTCTCAACTTTGAGCTTGGAGAGCTCAAATCCTCATCAATAAGTATGAAACCTGTATCTTGGCCTCCTGAAGGCCCCTCATCCTGCATGGGCTTCTTACCTCTGTCCTGTACCTGTACCTGTGCTGCTGATGACGGAAGTGAGACCCCTTCCACCCCAGGTAGAGATAATACTCGCCGGGCTGTTGCAAATAATCCTCTAGTGCCTCTCTGATAAGTGACATACATCGGCACACTAGTGGTCTCTGTCTCCTGACCTCCATGCTGATATGAAGGTTCACCTGCATCATGAACAACCTCTGGAGGAACCTGAGGAGCTATGAAGAAATCATTAGAAATCAAATCCTCCCATGAAATACCCTGCAGGCCAAGCTGATGCACAACCACGATCTTAATGAGTGCATAGTGATAAATACTGTTGTACTGCTGCTCAGGAGTTTTCCTCTGCACGAGAGTGGTCATTCTCTTGATGTTCCGGCACATTAAATAAGGGAGGTTCATCATCCTCACCCTGGTGAAATGCATCAATAACCTGATATGATAAGCATACAGGCGTGAAAACCGGCGCTCACAACTGAAATATCTGATAATGAGTTTCATCAGAGGCGCATAGGAATCCTTTAGAAACCGGAAACGAAACACTCTACTGAGTTGTTTCACAAAGCTAGGCCTGATATATGGTTCATAATGCACTCTGTCCACCTGCTGTCTTTTGTTCCATTGTTCTCCCACATTTGGTATTCCGGTTGCTTGAGAGATTGTTTCCGGTGTCAAAGTGAATCTTACACCGGCAAGGGTGACCTGACCATCATATAAATGCAATACAAAAAAACGAGCCAGCTCCTGATGATAATGGATCCTAGCAATCATTTCACAAAATTGATAACATGACTGTTGTTGAAAACATGCTATGGCAAGTGGACAAGCCTGCAATTCAACGAATGAGGTAGGCTCCTCTCTCACATGTCTGCCACCCTTATGAGGCCTTCTAGGTGCATGTAACTCAATGGTGGAATCACTATCTCGGTCATATGATGTATCGGTATCCATGTCCATGATGTCCAAGGTCTATGTTGTCTTGTATAGATGAAAATGAGAATTTTGGTGCTTTTGTTTTAGTGCCAAATGTATGGTAGTATGGGAGGGACTGTAGAGAAATAGGGCAGTGGGGACAATGAGCTTTAATCAAGTGATATTTGAAATGTAAGGATAGCCACTTGACTTCTTGGGAAAACTTGGGGTTTGGGAAATTTTACAAGTGAGATGGAAAAATGAGAATAATAGGAAATGAAATGACTTTGGGATAGGGAAATAGGCTTAGGACTGAGTGACTTTAGGGATGTAAGAGAATGGGGGATGGACTGTAGTGAGCAAATGAACAGTGAGGAGGGGAAAAACAAAGTGAGGGAAGTGGAAGTGTTGACACCCAAAACCAATCTTAAAACCCTAGGAGCAATCTTAAAACAAGAGAATAGGGTTTTGAGCTTTTGGCATTTAAATTCTCATAATCAATCTCATAATCAACACCAAACATTTGTTATGGCAATTACAAAGTCACATGGACTTACTTGGAGCAAAGGAGACCGAATCGATTTGGAGTTTTTGAGAAATGGCAAAAAATTTTGTGTTTCGGCCCAATGCGCCGCGCAGTCAACCCAGTGCGCCACGCCCGTCTGGTGCGCCGCGCAGGAACAAACTCACACACAGGAGAGAGAGCCTATGTGCCGCGCTCAGCCTATGCGTCGCACCGGCTGTCCAATGCGTCGCGCACGGCAATTTGCACACAGTCCGCCCTCCCAACTTCTTTCTTCGCTCCTTCATGATTTTTCTTGGCTCACTGCTGTCTCTTGGCATGCAAATGAATCTTTGAAACATGAAAATATCTTTTATGTCAAAGATTTTAATTTTTGCTTTTTGAAAACCCACTTTGTAATGTTTGAAAACTTGACATTTCACTTTAAAACTCTGTTTTGTTTGCTTTTGGCTTTTGAACTGAATGATGCGCTGTCTGTCTGTCTTGCAGGGAATGGATGGCATGGAGCTTTGGCAAAGGCGACCAGGGTTGCGAGTGGAGTACTATTACAACTGAAGAACTTGAAAATTACATTGCATTTATTACAAAAAGATAAAATTGACTATTTTTCTTCAAAACAGAGTTTTGAAGAAAAATCATTATCAAGCATTATGATAATGAAATTATTTGCACTGAAACATTATTTGAAGCTTCCTCATGTGCCTGCTGACCATTATTAGGCAATTTGAGACCTGATTAGCTAAACCCTAGACCTAATGAGACTAAAAACCCTAAAATGACTTTTTGCCAACTAGGAGACCAAACATGACTATACATGATTTTAACGAACAGAAATAGACCAGCAGGTACAAGACATGAGGGATATGAGTGACAAGACCCTACCGTCAGATGATCCATGCCCCTAATGGAATGCAACTGACTGGACTGAGTGAGACACCTAAAATGAAATGCAACAAGAGAAATCTGATCTCTGACGGAGGGATGAAGATACCGACTCTAACATGACCCAAAACAGAGATCCGAGGACTACTAGCCTAAAACAGAGATCCAAAGGATCTCTATTCCTTCATTGGATAGACTTCTCTCCTCATTGTATTGTCTTCTCCTCTACGCATCAAACCACAGTCTTGTCCTTTCTGTGATTTCAAACTTATCTAAATCCCTTATCCAAATTGCCTCCTGCAATCTAGCCCGAAAATCTCAGAGATATACAAGATTTTGTTCCGCTGTAATGCAAGGTGCATAGGCACCTATTTATAGTGGTTCGACCTTGTTTATTAGCCGACCTTTTCCAGTGAACCGTTGTGACTTATTTTTGTGAGCCAACATGACTAATAGTGCATCTTGAGGTTGACATCATCAAGGAGACTTCTCATCATATTTGAGCCAACTTGTGGAGCATATTGACAAGGGCCTGGAGCATGCAATTATATCAACAACTTGTCCCTTTACAAGTGTAACATCACTTCATATGCACGACTCTTAAAATATATATATGACAAGACGACAAACTCAAAAGACATCAAGAAGAAGTCTTTGACCTATAATAAAAACTTCTTGCTCATGAAACCTATGAGACAAGCATTACAAAATATATTTTATTATCTTTGTCTTCTTCATTACATAAATTCATAATTACAAGTCATTATGAAGATCGAACCTAGTTACACTTTCCAACAGAAAGTTGCTAGGCAAGCCTAAGTGTTAGATAGTTGTTGGGGTCGATGTTCTAGAAGAAATTGTTGGGTCGAAGTTCCAGACGAAACTATTGGGTCGAAGTTACAAAAGAAATTGTTGGGGTTGAAGTTGTTGGGGTCGAAATTGCTAGAAAGAAAGTTCATGAAGGAGAAAGGTTGACTTGGTCTCAGAGGGGTTTTTTGTAAAGGGTATTAGGTCTTGGAATTCGTCATTTGAAAATTCTATAAGAAGAGAAGAATTCTTGTGGGTTTTCCTCTTAAGCGGAGAGGTTTTGGCCCTGGTTGATTGCCTACATTTTGTGTCCTCTTGTATCATTGTTCTTAATGATTTGGTAGTTATTTGATGATAAGAACACTAAATATAATCAAGAGAAAGAAGAAGCTAATTATGTAAAAATACATCACAAGTAGACATCAACCAAGAGAAATCATCTAATCTAGCTACCCTAAATTTCTCAATAGAACAATGACAGAGAACGAGTAGGAAGCTTTGAAGGTTGAACAACTTAGAGGGAGTTATCCTTAAAGTTCAAGTGAATAATCGTCGACATATTCCTCCAAATATTTTAAGAATGTCTCTTGGTATGAGATTACCTTACACGATGTTTAGGAGCATGAGGCTTCTAGGAACCAGACCAAGGGAAGCAGGACTTTGCGGATGTTTCTAGACCAAGTGGCAGGGAAGGCTTCGAGTTCAGAGGGAGCAATTATGGCAGCAGATGCAATTCCAAATTCGAAGTCATTTCCAGGGAGCAGAAGTACCTCCCTTGCTAAGAGGGAGTGTTGATGTTTGTAGCTCGGGTAGGTACTTTTGCACATTCATAAGTGTTGACTTAAGAAAACATATAATTATTATGTTGGCTAATTGAGCTAAAGTAAACTTAGCAAAAGTGTAATATTTACTGTATTGATTATGTTTTAATTGTGAAATTTTTTGAATGTTACTTATGTAGAGATCTACTGTTAGATTTGGTTATGCTTCTCCTACTTAATTAAGTTATTAATGCTGAAACTTCAACTTAACATCGAAGCAAACACATAACAGACTTTCACCGATTCAGATCTAAAACATAAAAGTACATGCACACAGAGACAAAGTGACACAAGCATTTTTTGGACAATATTCCTTGGAAAAACCCAATGCGGGAAAACCAGTCTACTCGTTATTGGAGGGTTTTATTATTAAGAGTTTTCTGAATACAGAAAATATGGGTTCCAAATCTGGAAAACCCGACAAAAAAAATATAGATTTGCAGCTCACCTGTTGTTCTGAATCCAAAATATTGATTGATCCACACCCTCAAATGGGATTTACAGGACTCAGCGAAATCATGGCCCTAGAAACCCCAGCGCTGCCCCTGAAGCCATTGCGTTAACCTCTGCAGCCTCTGCGTCCCTCTGCGCTGGCCTCGAGAGGGCTGTGTAACCTCAAAATGGGTGACGTAGACCCTACGCTTCCCCTGAGGGTCTCTGCGTAACCCCTGAGGGTCTCTCGTTGCCTAACGTTGCCCCGGGAGAGACTGCGTAGCTAAAGTTGCCCCTGCACTGCGCAGCTGCGACCCTCTCTACTGCTGCTGCTGCTACTTCTCTGCGCTGCCTCTGGAAGCTGCTCTCTGCCTCTTGTTGATTCTAGGCATTGGGATCAAACCATCCCCTTTGCCTAAACTCTCCTCTCTGCAGCTGAAACACTTCTAAGAATTCTTAGCAAACCACGCCCTAGAATCTCAGCTTAGCTTCAGTGCTCTGTCTCTATGTGTCTTTAGAAATGACCCCAAGCTTTTCCTTTATACTTTTCTCATTGGGAAACCAACAACCATGATCAAATCTTGAATCAATTGCTAAGATTAAAAGAAAGCTTGATCCGTGTGACTTAAGACAATTTCATCACATGTTTAATTTAATTAACTTTAATTATTTAATTTTCCTAAGTTTAGACTAAGGAAATACATTAAAATAATTGATTAATTAAATATCTCCCAAACCAAATGAAATTTCCCAAATCCCTTTCTAGGTCTTGTAGATCAAGTTTACTCTAGTCCCTCCACAAAATTTGGGAGCTAGAGCACATCCGATGCTACCCCAATGTACAAAATCTTAACATTAATCTCATCTCTTGATCTCAAGTGAGGCAAGATCTAATCTCGATTTTTTATAACTTTGGAGATTAGAGTTAAGGATTTAATTCAATGTAAAGTTATAAAAGAAAGGTTAAGAAAAGGGAGAAATGCACACTATACAACATGACAAGATTGAGAAGGGCATCTCAGTGAGGAGTGTGATACTCTAGCGTGCCGAGTCCAAGGAAGTGCAGAAGGGAAGCTTGGAGATCTAGATTAGCTGAGAGGATTGATAACCGATCTAGGGCTTGACTTTGAAATCATCTACAGAAAAGGGAAGCTAAATGTTGTTGCAGATGTACTCTCAAGAAAAGATGAGGAGGTGGAAGCATGGCTTTGTGCCATTTCCATTATCCCAAGACGGGAACCCAAGCAATATCTAAGTTTTTAATGAAGAGCTACTCATTGTGCAGGCTTTGTTTGTGTCATTGTGATTGAGATTGGTTAATGTGATTTTTTGCTTCTTCGAATTAGGAACTTAGCAATGTTTTTGTTCAATAGATCTGTAATCTGTTAGTTCAATGAATTTTTGGGTGCTAGGTTTGTTGGAAAATTAACATAGGGTGCCAATCCCAATGACCAATGACAATCATTCGAAAGAATGGAGATGAATAACAGGGAAGAACGATAAGTGGCACGTATGGATTACGATGGACACACTATATCAATCAGTTTCCCCTATTAGTGCCCTTCCTAAACCATAAGGCCTTAGAGGAGATCACATTGAACTAGAGTCAAAGGTTAACCTCCTAGGTGAAGTGTGGGAACAAGGATACAATCAGGAGCAGTCAATCATCTAGTTTTCCCTATGATTCATATTAATATGCCCTTAACATCAAATGAAAGCACATGACTGCTAGAATAGTTAGAGTACATGTTGATAGATGACCCACCCTCCTTCAACAAGAAGACTACATGGGTGAGAGCAGCAACCAGAGAAATAGGTGGAAAACCATGGCATAAAGCTCTTTGAAGACCATCATAGGGATGCTGGCTGGCTGTCTGTCAAATGAAGTGAAACATTTTCACCTATGGGTCACCCACTTTTGGTGGGTAACAAGCACATTAATAAATTTTCAATTTCTAGTCATAGAGTCATACAAGCAGCACCTTAACAGCTTAGAATATCGTTAATCATCCAAGTGAACATCATAAGATAACATTGAAAATTTGAGTTTATCTGGCATGGAAACAAGTGCCATGTTTACAATAACTTTATATCTATTACACAGAGGCTTCATGATGATAAAAAGTAATAGAAAGAAAATAAAACACCATCAATTATTTCATATGGACAAATGTAACAGTAACAGTAACTTGCCTTGTAGCAACCCCTTTGATAATGGTCCACATACAATGTATGCATTTGTGGCATATGCTGTATGTTGGAACTCTTCTTCCTACACGTAGGAATGGGTAAAAGTATGATTACGTTCACATCAAGAAACAAAGTGCCAAATAATCAAACTCTATTAACTGAATATTTCAAGATTAAAAACGAAAAAGGTAAATGCTGAATAAGGGTAAATATGTCTATATTTCTGAACTAACACTCAAGTCCTTGACTTAAAAAGAAGTTGGCATTTAATGAAACATTGCACAATAAGAAAGCTAGTTTTCAGTATTTTCAACCTCTGTAGAGACTGAAAATTACTCAAATACCAAGCAAGATAGTAATTAGATTTCCAATCAATTTAGAAGAACAAAACCCTATTGCTTATTTAAACAAGATGTATTGTAGATGCAAGAACAGATAGGTCACTGGAGGTGACTACAAAATTAATAAGCAAGTTTTATAACAGAAAAAGAAAAAGAAAAAAAATCAACAAAGTTATGATACACAAAAACAATTGAGAAGTCAGTACAGTAGAGTACGAAGTTAACGACAAGGCATATAATTGGCAATCAAATTGAGATCATGACCAAATGTTAAGGCACAAAGGTATAGAAATTCAAGGAAGCATGTGAATAAGAAAACACCTTAGGAGAAAATTATTTTGAACATGCAATCGAATTAGGAAATGAATGTTGATTTGCTGCAGCAAGTCCCAACAATATCAAAAGTTTAATTATTGTCATAACAAGCAATTTTTATTTCCCATTTCACTTAACAGAAATTTGATTTATATGCTAATGACGACATTATCAAGTTGTAGTGTGCAGAAAGGCCCTTGTCACCTCTATGAGATGTTGCAGCTAGCTATCTATATTACATCCCGAGAAATTCTTTTGCAACAAAACAAACTCTGTAGAAATATTGGAAACAGCCCAAGATCCCATGTTTAACAACCTGGCAAGAGAGCAACCCAAAATGGGTATAAAAATATGTTGCATGAGTTTATAGAATGGGGAAAACCAGGGATATGGGGATGCTTGGACAATCACCCAGATTTCTAGGGAACGATAAAAGAATATTTCTCACAAAATATCCAAGATATACTAACTCCCAATAAAAAAATTACCTACGAATTTCAGAAGGCATCATACACAATAAATGCATGATATATCAGTAATACCTTCATGATTTTATTAAAAGTAATGTCAAAAATTAAAACTAAAATGAAAATTTATTGAATAAAAGTGAGCATGTACATAGTCTAAAATAGCAAAATTGAGGGTCGAAAAAGTAAATAATAATAGCAGCTCACTTGATGGTTTGTTTGTGTTCATATCAAGCCAACTACAACTAAAGAAGTCTTGATGCATGTCTAGGGGAGGCAATGCTATGCCTTCATGGATGACTTATCCAAGTATCACCATGTCAAGATAGCTAAAAGGATCAACCCAAGACTTCCTCTATAACTAAATGGGACTCATTGTACTATACCACCATACCCCTTTTGGAGTTACTAACTCTCTGGTTATATTTAGCTGCACTATTTGAATATTTTGAAGGATTTTATTTGCAAGTTCCTTGAGGCCTACTCGGATGATAAACCATATATTAACTTAGTTAAACATATTAAAGCTGAAGTTCCTATTGCCACACAATCTAGCCGGGGTCCTTAGGAGATGTACCTAAGGGGCAACTACTAGACCAAATGACAACAATGGGACAAAGACCCACTGTCACCTCAGTCAGTGCCCCCTGCTCTTTATAGACTTTCACCGATAGGAGGAGTGCCGATATAAGGGAGTGCCGATATAAGGGAAATCACCTAAAATGATGGGATCAATGATAAGGTATGATGTGATTTCCAAGGCCCATTCAAAGGAGAGGCTCAAAATGAAGGCTCAATGCTTCAAAAGAAGCTAATGGCTCTCCAAGAAAGACCTATGAGGAGACCTAGACCTAAGGTTAATGATATTCAAATAATGGCAGGGATAGCAAGGTCAAGGCTCCAAAGATGAGTGGGACCTCTCAAGAAGCTTTATATGGTGATTATATACCTCTAAATAGGCTTTCGCTATACTTAAGCTTGGAATGAGACCACACAAGACCTAGGGTTTATGAATAACAGTGGGAGGAGACCCTCCAAGGAGCTCACTAGGTCATGGTAGTATAGGGAAAGGGCTTTGAATGATTTATTCCACCAAATATACCTACAAAAACCCTCTAGAAGACCTCTAACCAAAATGTTCAAGATGATTTCCAGGAACACAACTAGGGCTTGAGTTTTCTCACAAACCAATCGTGGGAATCACATCAAATTTAGAGGAGACACCAACGCAGTAGCCTATCCAAGAGGTTTTGCAAAAGATCCTCTCCAATGCAATTCGCAGGAGGCCCTAGTTGGTCATCTAGGGAAGGGACCAAAAAAAATTTGAGAGGTGAAAAAGAGTAGAAAAATAAGGGTGATCACCAAATTTTCTTGGACAAGTACCTTACCCTTGGGCTATGGCGTATATGTGATTCGAAATTTGGCTAAAATTTGTCTTCAAGGAGGCTAAATTGTGATGCTCTAGCTATCACTCTTAAGCATTTACCCACCCAAGAACAATGGACTTCATTGGAACAAAAACAAATTCTAATCCACTAGGAACATTCATCTACTTATTATCAATGAATAAAATGCACAAAGTTGCAATCTAACAAGTTTTACAATGACATTCAATATTTAGGCCACAAAACCAACTAGCTAGTTGAAAATTTTCCACACATTAGACATCATTATATGAAAAATATTCTACAAAAACGCTTACAAGAACAAGAGATATATCCAATCCAAGATCAAGATAGTGGCTCTAAGAAAGAACAAGATTTAGCTCCCAAAAATATTGAAATGCATCAAAGAAGCTCCAATAGACATCCAAGAAGAAGTGTGAAATTCTGAAGACAGAGATCAAAGAAGTGATGATGATGTTTGATACAAACAAGGCTCTACTTTATTTATATGAGCCTCCTCTAAGTCGAATTAGCCTAAGATACCCCTAAAATTTATATTAATGTGCAAAATAACATTCCTTTGGTGACAAGCCCACCAAATAGCTCATAAAATGTAAGATAAGCCATCCAAATAAAGCCGAAATGATGTAGCAATGGTGTAGAAGGGTCATTGAAAGGCCTAATCGAGTCCTCAATGTGCCATGATGAAGCAAAGGGCTCCATAATAGTCAAGGGGTTGTCCCCTTGATTCCCAAGAAAACATCATGTAGTCCTCCAAAGTGGCTCTCGGGCATAGGTAGTTGTCTCATGGGTCTCCTGCTGTAAAAAAAAGTCTTTATATTGCTTCAAATGAGTGCACAGAAGATGATGTTTTCCCTCCCACGTCTCAAGGATGAGACAAACCTCCTCTAGGCCTTGGATCTACTGTCAAACCCTACATACAACGCTAAGCCAGTTAGGGGCATTGTCGGTCCAAGTGCATCATCTCTCATATAATGTGGGCAATGAACAAGTTGTTGAAGGTGTTGAGGCCGCCCATGGCATGAGATAATGCTCTGTCACATGATGGAAACCCATGGCTCCCAACGCATCCCCTCCAAGTGTCGATATGACCCTCTGGTGGGCTTCGATCCTGCATAAGGAGGCCAAGCCCAAAGTGCAACCACCTGCAAATCCTGTATAAGATCCTTCAGATATAATAATCATTAGTGCAATAGAGTGAATAAGCTCATTAATCAGGGGCAGAGATGGACACTTCATATTGGGTTTCCCTTCCAGATTTGGGGCTTTTAGCATGTAATGGTGTTATCTCCCTCGGTAGGAGTAGTTAACAAACCACCCTATTAGGTGTTCCCGACCCCTAAAGGGAAGGACATGTACAAGGTACATCCTTCAAATGGTAGACATCATGAAGCGAACAAAGTTCCTTCTTAAGTTAAAATACTCTAGATTTGGAAAATGAAAATATCCATGAGGATACAAATATATATTAAAATGTATGATGAATGAGACGATTGATAATTACAAATGAGGCTTGCTTATATACCTAGGCAGGTGCCTCTTCACAAAAGGTCATGTCTCATCAGACATGTCCTTTCAACCTAATTACTAATTAACTAATTAATCATTATTTACATTATTTTATTCATTACATTGCCTTCCTCCTCAAAAAGCTGTCCTCGAAGCTTGTTGATGAAAGGCCTTGATTTCTTTTCCTGCTACGAACGTCTTCTCGTCTCGGGGCAGTCATCCTTGTCGATACAAGTTGATATGATCCTCGAAGTGACAAACAAAACTGTCGCACTGAGAATGTATCGAACTATCCTAAATCAATCTTTTGTGGAATCTTACGACAACTTGAAACTTGTGATGAATTATCACTTGAGCAGATTGCACTGACACTAGTATTCTTCGAAACATTAGCTTGTTGTTTCTGTTCTGAATACAAATCTCGATCGAGTTGTCTGCTCCCGTGATTTGGATGTCGATAGGGAACTTTTGTAGTTTGACTTCTTTGATTTTCTTCTGGAGAGGATGTTATTGAGGTAGGTACAGAACCTTCACTTAGAATGTTCCTCGTCTAAACTGCAACATCTAAGTTTGCATCTTCTGCAACTTGCTTGTCTTCTTGAGTTGTGACATTTACTGGATCAATGTTCGTTTTTTCATCAACTTGAACTTCTACATTCGAAAGTTTCGATGATTCCTTTTCAACAAGTTGTTGTACCTTGTTTTCTAATGACTGCTTGTCCTTCTTCAGCCTCTTAATTTGTGTTAGTAACTTTTCGTTGCGGTCCTTGAGGTGAACAACTTTTTCATTCTTGTTAGTCGTGATTTTGTCAACGTCTCTTTGCAAATTTTGTATTGCTTTTTTACTTTCTTGAAGAACTACTCCTGAGATATCTAATATGTCTTCCAGTGTGACTAAATTCGGCTTCACTGTGACATCTTGTGATGTTATTTTTTTATTTTTGTAAGAAAATGTCAAAAACTTCTTTTTTGTATTAAGGATGAATGACCCTAGTGATTCCATCCAGAGTGAATCCAAAACTATATCACTATCGTTGCAAAATAAGGTTTTAACAGTGAATTGCGAGACAAAGGAATACTCCCCAATACTTAGTTGTAAATTCTTTATGTCGTATTGTTTGTCATTTGCGTTAAATGAATTTGTTTCAGTTATATTTGATTCAGGGATCATGAATTGGTTAGCACATTCGGCACTAACATAATTATTCTTTTGAGTAAGATCGATAGATATGAGAAACTCCTTTCCCGCAAGTGACCCTTTGATTTCAATTAGCGCATAGACACACATACTATAATTTTTAGGAAATCTTCCCTCCTTTAGTTCTGTTTTGGATGCCATTTTGTCAAGATAACTTCGAGGTTTTTAACTCTTATTAAATGACCCTTTTACTTTCCAAGGGATGTTAATATTACGTTCACAATTCTCAATGCTCTTTATTAATGTTTTTTCTCCCTATAATATAATTCCTCTTCTTTTTTTCTTTTTTCTTTTAAATTGAATTTTTTTTTTTTCATTTTATAAATTCTTCTCCTTTTTTTATTATTATTTTTAAATATCTTCTTATATATATATAGGATAAGTCTTTTTTAACTTCAAAATTTACTCTAAGTAAATATTAACTTTATGCTTTTTTTTTTTTTTTAATAATTTAAATGGTCTCTCCTTTTCTATAAATAATTATTTTAAATTCCAAATACCTTTCTTGAGATACTTTTACTATTTTCCTTTCTTTTCTTTTCTTTTTTAATAATAACCCCAACCTGTGTTTAGTGAATACTCTTTTTATTTTATTTTTGAACTTAAATCTTCTCCCACGGTTTTTTTTTTTAGTAACTTCACATGTGAATAATATAATTATATGTTAGCTAATCGTACACAATGATCGAAGGGACGTGATAATTGGAAATATATGCAACCCTTTGATTGGTGATGCGATGAACTGCAGGGAAGTATGTACGGATGCGTTGGTTCAAATGGTGTCTTGATGTCCACTTTTGACCGAATCTCCACCCTGCGTTAAATAACATTCAGCGTTGGTTACAGCGCGAACGTAAGGAACTGAGCCGACAGAGCCCACAGGTAAACGGTGGTTGAACAACAACGGAAATAGTCTAATGGCCTCTGAACGACTTATGTGTGCATGCAAGAACAGAGAATGGTGGACGAGTTGACCTGACGTCTAACTGTATTGACACACCAACTTCCCGCACAGAATCACATATGAATCGGTAACCGGGTCCCGGTCAGATCTATTACAAAGTTGCACGCAACTATATTTTGCTCTAGTTTGGCCCTACTCACTAATTATGCAGAAAAACCATAGTCATATCCTCCAGTAAAGAAATTGGAAGAAATTGGAATGTGGACTACATAAATTTAAAAGGTGAGTGGGCGCACAACAAAATAATCATAAGTCTTGTGGGATTAATTTACGGTGATTGCTTCGAGAGATCCCGGAAGAATTTACGGTCAGTGCAGTCTGCTAGATCAGCAGTTGGCGTCTCTATGATACACAACACGGTGGTTGCAATCAACGGGGTGATGGTCTATGCAGTCGAAAGAGACCCTTTTATCATGGTCTCAACTTGCCCCCTGTGATATCGATTATAACCACAAATTTATTTATTTTTTCTTTTTTTTTTCTTTTTTGTTGTATAAATCTTGTTAAAAAAAAAATTATTTATTTATTTTTTTAATATATATTTATTTTTTTATTTTTTTTCAAATTTTTAATTCTAGCCAATGGCCGCTAACAAAATCAGCAAACAGAGACTCTCCAAAAGTGTAGCGAAATGCTTCAACGACAACAATGTTGACAAATTTTATGGTCAAAGACCTGGATCAGAGAGCGTGGCCCTGTGCAGCGTGAGCGGCCAGAAGATCGAACTGCTCTGATACCAAATGAAGCGAACAAAGTTCCTTCTCAAGTTAAAATACTCCAGATTTGGAATATGAAAATATCCATGAGGATACAAATATATATTAAAATGAAGGATGAGTGAGACGATTGATAATAACAAATGAGGCTTGCTTATATACCTAGGCAGGTGCCTCTTCACGAAAGGTCATGTCTCATCAGACATGTCCTTTCAACCTAATTACTAATTAACTGATTAATCATTATTTACATTATTTTATTAATTACACATCATGTGAATGATGATGAGATGGATCAGGACACAGGGGTCTCAAGGCCAAATGACATGGGCTCAAGGATGGTAATGATGAGGGGCGTCCACATATTTGGGTATATGAATGTAGGAGGGATTAATTGTGGTACATGAGTTACCTCAACCTTTGTTTTTCCACCCTTCTTCATTTGCCTTTTGCCTTTTATTGATTTCTATTTATTTCACTGCTCGGGGCTCCGGGGATGAGAGCATATGTATGTTATAATAGTGATTACCCCTTGAAGCGGGACAATTCATCGCCCACCAGGGGTTCTGACATACATGGGATCATTAATAATGCAGGGGGCACTCATAGGATCCCTAAGAACCAGGGTAATCGCTATAACGATAAGGGCTAGAGCTCATGATCAGATTGTGCCCATGTGCTAAATTTTATCATGCTGACCGTCTTTTGCATTTTTTGGTAATATTTCCTTTTGTATGTGGCCATATTATGTTTTTATCTTTTTTTAGCTACATCAACCTTCAGCGCATCATTCCAAGCCCAACCCAGACATGTGGACAAGGGGACGGGGAACCAAAGCCATGTGGACCCTGAGAGGGAAGATGATGAAATAGGGCATGTAATGTGCAAAGGGGAGTGAAAAATGTGGATTGTAACCGCTCAAACTAGCAGGGGTCCTAAAAGGGGATCCTTGAAGGGATACTACCAGGTCAAGCACAACAATGGAGTAATAGCCCACCGTCACCTCGGCTATGGCTCCCTTCTCTTTACGGACTTTCGCCGATGGGAGGAGACCTATTATAATAAGGATCACGAAAAGAGTGGATCAATGATAGGGTGAGAGGTGATCTAGGAAGCCTATTCACGAGAGAGGCCCACATATAGGGCTTTCTTGCTTTGAAAGGCAAGGTTGAAGGCTCTCAAGGAAGGGCTCAACGAGAATTTCAGAGTTTAGGTTTAGTGTGTGTTTCTTATAATGGAGGCCTCTACGCCATAAAATTCTTGTGAAGGTTTGGATTCCAAGTGATCTTTGAAGAATTGTCCTCAATAGTGTATGGGACCACATAGGACCAAGTGGACCCAAGATTAGGTCAAGGGGGTAGGGTTTAGCAACCGATGATATACTTGACCTAATCTGGAAGAAGAAAGGGACCAAAGAATTAATTTTTAATGCAAGCCAATGTAAGGATCCCAATGAGGTTTCTAACCTAAGGAAATGCACGGAAAAACTTGATCTCGAGGCTAGGGCTTGAGGTATGTCAAAATCCCACTGTTGGAATTTCCTCAAAATTGGAGGGTGCCTAAGAGAAACCCCAACACAGAAGCTCCCAAGAGATCGAATTTTTTAAGTGGGTAGTTTGCAAGATAAATGATGCCCTAGGAGACCTAATGGGTTAGGGCTAGAAAAGAAGAGGTGGGGGAAGAAAATTAGGTTTAAGGTGATCACCTTATGGTGGACTAGTGCCTAATCCTTTGGGGAAATTGGAGTCGAGTAATTATGACTATGGATTTTGGATTTTCTATGTCAAGGAGGCCTCAAAGACAACTTCGCATAGCATTAAGGCAGTAGCAAAAGTAGCTTCAAGACTTTATACTTTGTTTTGCAAAATAGATGGCTTATCAAGATGAATTTCAACGATGAAGCATCTCTAGGAATATTCATTCATTATACATGGCCCATACATGAAGCATCAATATCTAAAAACAAAATTTCCATAACTTCGCATAAATGGATGCAACAAATTAGCCCTACTATAGCAAAATCCAAGCAACAATGTACGAGACAAAAATAAAAAGAAAGAGTAGCATTAAATTGCACTTACATGTATAAGAGTATATCCAACCATCAAATTTTTTCCAATCAAGAAGCTCTTAGACAAGAAAAAATGATCCAAACATCAAAATTCATTCCATGCTCCAAAATTCGTCCTCCAAGAAGGATAGTGAAGTTCTCTAAAGAGATACAAGTCCAATCCAAGTGATGATGCTAAAATGAAATCACATCACATGTATTTATACACTTATTAACGAGTTTGATTTAGCTAATTGGGCATAATCTAGCCCCTAAAATAAAATAATGTACAAGATAACTAACTTTTGGTGACAAGCCCACCAAACTAACTATAATCAAAAGAATAAGCCTCTCAAGAGGTCGAATGACATGTCATTGGGCCTTAGAAGAGGCCTGGTGAAGTCCATAGGTGCCATGAAAAAAAATAGGACTTCCAAAAGTAGTGGACAAGGGGTTGGCCCCTTGTTCTCCAAATAGTAAATTTGTGGTGCTCTCAATGGGTGTGGGGGCACACAAGTGTCCTCATGGGTCTCCAAATAGATTGAATATTTCTGTAGACCATCTACAAGGGCTCGGATGATGATATAAGTGATGCCACATCAACATACAAGTCCTGGGTCATCTGCTAAGTGCATGATATAATTGTGGGGCCAGGTAGGCATGGTGAACCAGATGCCTCTTGCTCGTCCAATAGGTGAATCTTGAGCAATCTCTAATTGTCTCTGGGGATCCATGGAATGTTGTTTGATGTTGTGGAGGCCCATGGCTCTCTACACACACCCTACATGTGTCGATGTAGCCCTTTGGAGGGTTAGGACCCCGAATAGGAAGACCAAACCAAAAATTGAGACCATCTGCAATCCTGCGTATGACCCAAAGTGTCCCCTTGCCTTCCATTACAACAAGTCATTAAAGAAATCAACTTAAAGAGTTTACAAACCATGGACAGCGGATGGGCACTTCACAATGGCATGCCCTTATATAGTGGGCTTTGGCATGTGCTCATGTCTCCAAGCTCCAAGGGGGGTTAACCAAGTACTCTATTAGGTGGTTTCTTCTTTTAAAGGGGACAGTATGTCCAAGGCACATCCTTCAAATGGTGGTGGTATGTCATAAAGTGATGGAACAAAGTAGGGGATGAAAGGGGCAACCCTAGGTCACATGCCAAGGTACAAGGGTAGCTAATAAGGGGAAGCCCACACTTGGGTATATAATGTATAGTAGGGAGCAATCGCAGTACATGAGTTACCCCGGCCTTGACTTTTCCACCCTACTTCATATGCCTTTTTCCTTTTATAATTTTTTCTTTGATTTACTCGAGGCTCAAGGGATAAGAGCACGATGTGCAAGGTATAGTAGTGGAAAACCCCGTTGAGGCAGGGCATTTCATTGCCCACCAAGGGTCGGGACAATCATGGGTTTCTGAATGATAAAGGAGGCTCATCTCGGGCCTATAGGAATCAAGGTGATGGCCATGGGAATGGGGTAGAGCCCATGCATTGGCTTTCACCCACATGCTAAATGTGTTTGTCTCAACCATCTTTTCTATTTTGTGGTACATTTTCCTATTGAATGTGGCCAATTATGCTTTTACTTTTCTTTTTAGTCGCATCAACCTTTGGGGCATCGTTTCAGGCCTGACCCAAGGTGTGGGCAAGGGGAAGGGGAGGCTAACCCTATGTGGACCCAATGGAAGAATGTGGACCCAGATGGGGTAAATGATGGACGGGGTTATAATAAACAGAAGGGGAGTGATATATGTGGATGAGGGAGCGGGACCAAGCAACCAATATTAGGGCTTCCCATGTAGTACCATCCCTAAAGCCCAACGGTCAGTAAAAGAGATCCCACAGGACTATGATCCAAAGGTAACACCCAAAAGAGCTCTAGGGGACAAGATCACAGACCTAGTCCACTCCTTTCATTGAATCCCTCCATTAATCTATGCCCAGAAGTTTCCATGATAAGTAAAGTACAATACTCAATTACCAAATGATAAGGCATACATTTAGGTTCGGGAGGCCCACCTTCAAACATACGATCATGGAAGATGGGCGAGGGACCACATGGCTGGCTCAGGTAGTGGAGAATATGGCACAACGAGCTGGTTGGTGGTTGCAAGGGGCTGTTGGTTGTCGACAGAGGACCATCTTGGAGAAAATTTTCTCCTAGGGATATCAACCACAAAATGGTGGGTAACATCTAGCTCCAAATGGGACATGAGCTCTCGAAAAGTGGGCAGAGCGACTCGAACAGAAGGTCAAGAGAACACCACCAATCTCTTGGTTATCGTAGACTTGTTACCTACACATATGAAAGACTAAACCAATGGGGCAACATGTTTGAACTTTGTACAATGTCTTATGATCACCCATGCTTAATGTTAGACCATAATATCAACAGAAAATAAAATATGCAAATTTAATATAAATGCGGTTAATCTACCATGACAAATATCATATGATGTTAATGTTAATGAAAATCAGCATGCAATGCATCCTACCCTAACATGCATATGGTACAAAACTAATACTAAGTGTAATCATAAATCCAATGCAACCACCATATCATCAAATCAATATAAATATGTCGGCCTATATGATTACTCATGTGGAAAATGCCCAAGCGCATGTGGACAAAATCACATGGATGATAAGGCTAGTGGGAGGTACGAAAATAGAATGCCCACACATGGATGATCACTTGAGAAGACGTAAGACAAGGATGTAATCTAGTCCATGAGATCCTCTCTTCTAACCAAAATATAGAGATGCCAATGATTAGGCTCATAATTTTGATGGATGGCAACCTCGGGCATATTATTTCCATTATGATCCTTATCATTTATGTCATATTTTATGGCCTCTACAGGGTTATGATTAGTAGGAAAGAAAGACTGATGAGATGGAGAAACACAAGTAGGTTTCCCATGATGATCACACTAGAAAGGGGAGATTATAGATTGAACATGATCCTGAGGGGGTGCCCAAGGAGAGAAATAATATTCAATGAGGGGTTCTTCCTTGACACTATACTCAGAGAGGGGAAAAGGATCGAGGTCACCTAAGATGATATGAGAATAGGTGCAAGAATCACTCTCAAAATGATGAACAAGAGAAGAAGGAAAAGGGGAGGGTGGAGTGTTATATCCCATAGGTTTCTCTTCCCTAAAATCATAATCTAAAGGCTCAAGTGATTTGAATATAGAGTCACAAGGAGGATAGGTAGGAGCCTTATCGATTTCAAAAATTTGGTTTTCCCTAAAAGAAGAATCAATTACTTCCAACTGCCCCTTTTTATGCTAGGGAAAATAATAATTCTCCTTCCCAAAGAAATGTCATCATAAGTAATGCCCGAGAGAAAAGGAAAACCAATCTCGACCTCATCCTCTTTGTCAGCATCATAAATGGGAGCACAATTAAATTAAGGCCCAACAATTTTCCATTTCTCCTTTTCGATGCAGAAATAATCTTCAATGTCATCTTCCAAGGAGCCCATGGGATCACCTTCCTCAAGGTTCTCAAAAGGAGAGTCATAAGGAGTGATACCCTTGAGAAAGGTAAGGTCAACATCAACTTTACTTTCCATAGCCTCGTCATCCTCAATACACGTGTTATCAAAATCATCCCGTTCATCATGTGGACCCAAAAAGGACTCATTTTCATGCTCATCAGCTAGATCCTCTAGGGTAACTTCATCTTGGTTAGTTGACAAGTGGGATGACTCTTCTTCCCTCTTTTGTTGAAGAACAATAGCTAAGGTATTTGTTACATGATTTTGGTAATATGATTTATGGGAGGACAACATTTGTGGGGTTCTCTTTATATTCACATTTCATCTTATGAAGCTTCACTTCTTCTTCTTGCAAATGAAAGAATACTTCATTAGAATTACATTCCCTTACTAACCCCCAGCATGACCTACTATATTCATCCATTCTTTCTTGCATGATTTGGAGGCTTATAGGATCCAACTCTTCGTCACCATCAGAGGAGATGTTCCCCTTCTCATGACCATTGTCTTCCAATTCCATTTTCTCATCATCCTCGCTTACACTTGATCAAGTTATCCAAAACATTCAAAGCACAGGTTATGCGAGCAAAGTGAAGGAGACGACTAGGATCCTCCTCCTAAGAACACCTCACTGTGTCGAGTTGCACTTGTTGCGACCTATAAAACCTGAGCATGAATTCCATATCCATACCTTCCAATATTTTTTGATAAGAATTTGCGTATTTATCCACATTCTATAATATTCCTAATTTGCGACAGCAAATTGGAATATTCTATTTTGTTTATTTTGCCACCTATAGTTTGTAAATAAATAAAAAGTGAGTAAAGAGGGTCTAAACTCACTTAAATGAAATAAGACATCCACCTAGTAGCACAACGTTGTGACTTAAGTGGGAGTCAAGGGGGGGACCCAACACCACATGGAGGAGAGAGAGAGACTACGTTGGGTTTTGGAGGGAAACCAACACTATAAAAGATGAAGGAGCCTCCTCATTTCATTCATGCTTGGATTATGGATTGTCGAGTGAGACATATTGTCTTCTTTGGCACGCTGGCTGTTTAGCCCGTCTGCTGCACTGTTTAGTGCAACCGAGTGTCTCCATGCAGAGATCTCACCCTTAGCCCCGGGGGACTTCGAGTGCCTGCTCGGGCAAGCTTATTTTCTTAGCATCATCCTCCAGGACAGCGTTATTGATACAACAACATAATACTGTGTTGTAGGGTGTTGCCGTGGTGACTTTACGACACCACCTCCTTCTCTTGTTTTTCAGAGGGAGAGTCTCTCTTTCCTTTGGAGGATCAGATTGGGAGATATTGGAACTTATTATTAGATCTTGGCATCAGGCCTATATGTTCTTCATGGTATACTGCGCAGTTCTTTCCCCATATCTGCGTTATTGCTGAGGGAGCAGCATTCCAGGGTTTTTGGCATCATTTGGAGTTAGATCTCTGATTGAGGGTGATCCTTGGATTGGCCAACCAATCCAAGTATATTTCTGATCTGATACTGAAGTTTGCTTCAGAAATTCTGAATCATTCTTCAAATTTGCTGCAGTAAAACTCAGATCTGCTCCGACATTCTCATGTATTGCTGAAATCCCCAAGGGGAAAGTAATAAAGAGCCCTTTGGGCATTTTGTCTCATTATAGATCTCTGCTTTCATGTATTTATCAGTTGTAGATCTGTAATATAATAAATATAAGCTTCAGCCTCCTGGAAAAACGTTGAAGGGTTTCTGCATCAATCTCTTGTCTTGCGGCACCTCAATCTTGAGGGGTTTTCTATAAAAATGCTGTTTAACCTTGCTCAATGCCTTTGCCATGATCCTAAACCTATTCTCTGATTGTTCACAGTATTTTACATCTTATACCTTGAGAAAAAACGCAGCTTTGCTTCAGTAGAATTATGCATACTCAAAGTCTTGGGAAATCAGGGTTTTTCTTGACTAGTCGGGAAGGAGGAACTGTTTAATATAGCAAAACACCTTTGTTTGAGCTAAAATTCGACATGGACGTCCCTCTTGACCTAATATAACATATCCTAGAACCTTGACCCGTCAATTTACGCAGATTTGCTTATACACTCATTTTAGGGCCAAAATCCTCACTTTTCCCCACCTTTTTGCCCCTAAAAGCTGAGTAAAGGTTGTTGAAGTATTTGGAGTGGGTTACTGAGTGTTTCTAAACACTTTTTATGTTGGCTGAAGCATACTTTCCTGAGGAATGCGTTTTTGAGTCATGATCTGCTGAGAATTCCATTTTTGGGATACTACAGTTTGCTGCAATATTATTGTTTGGGTGTTCTAGTTCTATACCACTTGGTGTGTTTATCTCTCACTCTTAGACAGAGTCTGAAAAGGGCCAGATAGCCTCCGGATCTCGTTCTCTTTTAGAGGCGACATATCCGGTAAATGCCCTCCCAGTCAATCTCTGGTTGGGGTTTGGTGTGTTTTTGAGATATCCCGGAAACGGGATATTACACATTCTTTTGTAGTTCTTGAATGTCTTAGTCATTGAGTTTTGCAAATGTAGGACCAAGATAAATCTCCCTTTCCCGATAGTCCATTTTTTATGATTTTGCATATTAGGGTTAAAATGGAGTAGCTAAGGTGAAATGAAGTGCCTTGATAGATGCTTGCTTCACCCTACAAGCATTAATTTCAAAGTGCAATGAAGAACTAGGGCTTCGTTCTTCCAATGGAGTTGCCAATAATGATATTTCAATATTTCATATGGGAAACAAACACACGTGTCGTGTCCCCGGCAACGGCACCAAAATGTTACCGCTCAAACTACCAAGGGTCCTAAAAGGGGATCCTTGAAGGGCTACTACCAAGTCAAGGGAAACAATGGAGCAATAGCCCATTGTCACCTCGACTATGGCTACCTACTCTTTACGGACTTTCACCAATGGGAGGAGACCCGTTATAAAAAGGATCACGAAAAGAGTGGATCAATGATAGGGTGAGAGGTGATCCAGGGAGCCTATTCACGAGAGAGGCTCAAATATAGGGTTTGCTTGCTTTGGAAGGCAAGGTTGAAGGCTCTCAAGGAAGAGCTTAAGGAGAATTTCAGGGTTTAGGTTTAGTGTGTGTATCTTATAATGGAGACCCCTAAGCCCTAAAATTCTTTTGAAGGCTTGGATTCCAAGTGATCTTTGAAGAATTGTTCTCAATAGTGTATGGGACCACACAGTACCAAGTGGACTCGAGGTTAGGTCAAGGGGGTAGAGTTTAGCAACCAATGATATACTTCACGTAATCTGGAAGGAGAAAGAGACCAAAGAATGAATTTTTAATGCAATCCCATGTGAGGATCCCAATGAGATTTCTAACCTAAGGAAACCAAGGGAAAAACTTGATCTCGAGGCTAGAGCTTGAGGTATCTCAAAATCCCGCAGTCATAATTTCCTCAAAATAGTAGGTAGCCTAGGAGAAAACCCAGTGCAGAAGATCCCAAGAGATCAAATTTTTTTAGTGGGTAGTTTGCAAGATAAATGATGCCCTAGGAGACCTAATGGGCTAGGCCTAGAAAAGAAGAAGTGGGGGAAGAAAATTAGGTTTAAGGTGACACCTTATGGTGGACCAGTGCCTAATCTTTTGGGGAGATTGGAGTCAAGAGTAATAATGACTATGGATATTGGATTTTCTATGTCAAGGAGGCCTGAAAGACAACATCACATAGCATTAAAGCAGTAGCAAAAGCAACTTCAAAGAATTTATACTTTGTTTTCAATATAGATGGCTTATCAAGATGAATTTCAACAATGAAGCATCTCTAGGAATACTCATTCATTATACATGGCCCATACATGAAGCATCACTATTTAAAACCAAACAGCTATCTAGAATCACACTGGCATTGGTTACTGGAAAAATTGGAAAAGCGCCTCTTGGTGTGGTATCTTCGATGGATTTCTCGGGCTGGTAGGTTGGTGCTAGTAAAGTCTGTGCTGGAGGCTATCCCAGTTTACTAAATGTTGCTGGCATGGATACCCAATGGTATTCTTGAGCGTATTTGGAGGATGTGTTTCAAATTTCTATGGGATGGCACAAAGGATCATGTTGTGTTGTCGTGGGTGAAATGAAATTGATTGGTCGTTCTAAAGCTTCTTGGAGGTTGGGGTTTAAAAAATTATTTTCATTTTTTCCAAGGCTCTGGCTGCTAAATGTGTGGAGGCGTATCTCTTCGGACAGCTTGTGGACAAGGGTGATCGAAAAAAATGCATTGATCTACTCTCCTTGGAAGATTGGTTTCAGGTGCCTATCAAATCACATCAAAACATTTCAGTCATCTGGTGTGCTACTCTACATTCCTTGGATCTGGTGGCCTCAAGCCTGGCTTTGAAGATTGGCAATGGACAGCAGTTGCGTATTAATATGTACCCATGGCCTGGTTGTCAAAACGGACACATTCTCTCTATGTCTCTCATTTCATTCTTACACAACGGAGGCATATTGAGGTTATCTCAGATTGTTGACCTGTTGCGTACTACTATGTTGCGTCAAGGCTAGAAGTCTGCAAGGGATCTACAATTGCCACATATTTTGACAATGGAATGGGGTTTCTACATTGTTGCTTTGAGGTCTTCACATATTCGCCTTTGTGATCAGTTGGATGAAAAGGTATGGGCCAGTGCTCCTCACAGTGTTTATTCACCAAAACTTGGATATACATTCCTCTGTGTGGTTGAGATGGGACAAGACTTGGATTGTTGGTGGGGAGTTCTGTGGAAATCTTGGTGTCCATCAAAATCCAAGCTTCTGGTATGGGCGATCATGACTAGTAAAATTCCAACATGGGATATTATGCAGAGACGCTTCAAAATTGGGCTAGGGTGGTGTGCTTTTTGCAAGGATTAGTGGGAGTTGATAGCTCATTTTTTCATTCATTGTCCCTTTGCAGTGAAGGTTTGGGAACACTGTAGTTTTGTGGTGGAATTGTCTTGTTGCTGGACAGGAATTTCCCTTTTCTACTTGGCAGATCTGGACGGGTGCACGGAACACTCTTTCTTTCAGGGCCCTTCCCTTAATATTGTGTTGGGAGATATGGATCGCGTGTAATAAGGCTATCTTTTCAAATCTTTCTACTTGTTCTTAAAAAGTTGTTGCTGACAGTTTGGCAATTTCAAATCATTTTGCACAGAGCTAGTCCCATTCTCATGTTCGGGTCATTGTCCCTGAGCTTGTGGATTTTACTAAACCATGGGGCTTCGCAGGGTAATGGAACTTCTTGTGGAGAGGGGTTTGTTCTTCATCTCAATGAGCATCATTACTTTCATGTGAGGTTAGGCCTGGGCAGGGGTTCTAACAATTGGGCTGAAGTTCTTACTTTTCAGGCACTTATATCTATTGTTGTTGAGTACAGTATATCACATTTTCAATGCTTTAGGGATTCTCTTATTGTTATTAACTGGGTGAAAAGCATTAAATATTGCAGGAACTTATTACTTGTTGATATTGTGGGTGACATTCAACATATTATCTTATTTTTCACATTCTTCTCATGTTGCCATGTTTACAGGAGAGGAACAGGGTCCCTGACGAGCTTTCCAAAGCTGGCATTCACTTGGATCTGGGATTATTGGTGGTGTCTGAGTTCAGGTGCACGGAACAGTTCTGTTTTTATCACAGGCCTTTCGTTTGATTTCATGCATATAATATTTATCCTACTTATATATTTTGTTGTTCAACAAAAAATTTGTATGTATTAATGTTCTATGGAAAGACATATTTATGTTTTCTGTTGTCAGATAAAACAGTGCTTTATCTGTTTTCTACTGCTGATGATACATTGTCAGATATATATCCTCGTATATTTTTGGGACTTTTTCAGTATATCTGATTTTGATTCAGATAAAACAGAATGCACATGAAAGTGTGTATATGCAGAATATATTTTCCTTTTTTATAATGAAAATATGGGTTTTTTTCGCAGGAAAAAAATTAATTTAATTGTTGGCAACCTTTTTATAGAAGAGAAAAAAAGTCAACGACAGATTAAGTTGTAGCCATTGATCTCAAAGAGTTGAGGTATAATCTCAATCGCTGAGATTAGAGATTTCGCTTGAGATTAGGGTTTGATCTTTTTACTAGCATGTTCCAGCCAAAGAAGATGTATATTAGATTTGGCAGGAGTTGGGATTCAGTGGAGTGCGGTATTTGGCAGTGAGAGCAAGAAAAGGCTAGATTGAGCTAGCTATAGCAAGATTAGGGCAAGCAAGATCAGTACAGAGGCGGAGTTTTCTCTTGAGCTAATTATTTGGCTAATTTCATGACTGTCATATCTGTTGTGACTACATATTGAGGTCTGATATAAATCAGTGACAAAATTCTCATAAGAGTAACACAAATCAACTGCCAACCTTCCTAATGCATTGCTAAGTTATTGGTTGCAATTGGGCATTCATCATCTAGCATGAATTTATAAGTTTGGTGACTGTTATCTCTGCATCATAAGTCTGATATAACAGTGGCAACTGCATCATATGAAGGCCTAATACATTGAGAAATTGATGATTTGGGAAGTGGTTTGGCATTTAGTTTTCCATCACTTGCATTTTGCATGCAAATGCACCTGCATCTTGCATCTAATGCACTCTAAAGTAATTTAACTCACTGTTTTCATAAATCTCACTTATTGCTCATTTGGATAACATTGGAACATAAGTAACATAAGGCTTCTATTGTTCATGCTCTAATAAGTTCATTGTGGAAAAGATTTGTCTCATTGTTTAAAGTGCTATTATTGTCTAGCATTGGAAATAGTGGATAAAAATACCAATATTCTCTTGTGAGTTTTTCATGATCTCTAAAGTCATAACTATACACTAATAAGCTCACTCTCTAAAAGCACTTTAAATCTCAAGTGACATTGTGTTGAATGGTTTAAGCTATTTGGGCATCTTGTGTTATATCAACTGTCTTTTGGGGATCTAATTGTTTCTATCACTCTAATTGGCATTAAACTTTTAAAGTAACTTGTTCCAATTGTAAAGAATACCATTGAATGTCTCTTGAGCAATTTATGATCTGTAAGTGTCAAAGAGCCTTGGTTAATTGAGAATCTAATTGGCATATCTTGTTGAAAGATCCTAATCGCAATATTGACATTATCTTGTTGTCTAAAGAGCACTGATCTTATTCTCTAAAGAATCATTGGCTATTTGTTCAAAGTAAATAAGTGCTCTTATTGTCATTGGATTTGACATCTATTGTGGATCTTTGGCATATTGGTGATTTCGTCTTTAAGAGCATATCTCTTGTGGTCATTGAGCAATTATATCATGGATATATCTTGTATCTTGTTAGCACTTGTGATAATTTCCACATAATTCTTTTGGTTAAGATTGTTCCTCATTCATTAAGTACTTTGTTTAATAACGTAAGTCAGATTAAAACTAAGTACTTAACATACTCAATCTTAACTCAAGAGGCACTCATTCACTTTGCATCTCATTCTAGAGTTAGTCTTGCATCTAATAATGTACCTCCAAGCATAAGCTTGGATGATAGAGATATAGGAACACCCTTCAATCTTTGCTTGGAAAGTCTTGCTCCTAGAGTATTTAAAACGGTAATCTTGCAGTCATCAGAGCCACAGTCTCTATAGCGCAGGAGGCACCGGGTATGTTAGATTTCAAGGAGAGGGATTGTTAACCAAGCCATTGCTTGCTTCACATTGACTTCTTTCTGCCACTTACTTTAGAGACTAAGCTCAATATAGATAAGGATAAAGGAATACATTTAGCTAGGCATTTAATTAAAATTAACCAACATCTTGCATCTCACATGAGTCATAGGGATTGCATCTCATCTAGGATAGTTAAGCATTCATTAAGAAACAGTTTTTCATCCGGTTACTTGGTCTCTAAT
This sequence comes from Pinus albicaulis, assembly GCA_034641835.2. Classification (NCBI taxonomy): domain Eukaryota; kingdom Viridiplantae; phylum Streptophyta; class Pinopsida; order Pinales; family Pinaceae; genus Pinus; species Pinus albicaulis. The sequence goes on from CM076570.1 coordinate 1,428,511,986, forward strand.
TGATTCAAAGCAAGTAGTTAACTCCATAAGGCACTAGTCTCATAATAATCTAATCGAATCCTTTAAAACTTTCTAAATCAACCAAGTGGCTAGGCCATTCAATTGTGTCTCTTGGACTTGTTGGTTGTCAACATGTCCTTCATTTCCATCTTCCATAGGGACGACCCCCCATAGCCTACTATTGGGAGACAACTAGAATGGAGTGGGAGGGGATCAGAGTGATAGCCCCCGCACTGAGTTGTTGTCACACCGTGACTGTACAATCTGAGTCACAATCTTTTTTGGTATCGGTGCCAAGGAGAAGTTTCTTGTTCCCTGGGTTTCAACATATTTTTCATCATATCATCATTGATCTCTCATCTCTTCATTTAGCCCTTCAAGCAACACATTTTTTGGCATCGTTGCCAGGGTTATTTTATTCTCAAGCACTTCAACGACATCTTCTCAATCTTTCATCTTTCATCATTCTTATCCCATCAATGCCACATTTTCTAGTGCCATTTTTCCTTATCTCTTCTTCTTCTCATCACCTTATCCTTTGTTCTCTCACTAATCCTTTCATCTTCTCTATCCACACCTTTAGCATTTGGACATCTCTGTTGTTTTCCTGTTTAGGTGGCGACTCTATTTATTCATCCATTTACGAGAGCTTACTCTAGAAGAAATCATGGTAGCCTTGTTAACCCCGCTCCCAATCTTGAAAAATCTTTGAGAGCTCGGTTAAACAAATTATATTCTAGAAAGCATTTAATTTTTCTCGAACAGGAAGCCCTACCTAATATCCACTTGCTTTTCATTAATCTCGCCAATCAAGACTTCATGGATTATTTCAGTCCTTGCAACTTTGCTAACATTCAAGGGTATCCTCATGATCTTCCAGATGATTCTTCTATGAACAAGCTCCCGACTTTCAAGGGGAATAATGCGGTCAATGCTATTGATCAGATAAAGAAGTTCCACACTTTCTTGCAAAGATATGCTATGTGAATGGATACAATCATGAGGATGTTAGAATGACGTTGTTTGTCCTTTCATTAGAGGAGGTTGCATTGTATTGGTTTCGTGACAAATGTTTTTGATTCTTTGCGAGATCTCACTGATGCATTCAAATATAAATTTGGGGACAAAAGAGAAGAGAAATATTTGGTCAAAGAGTTTAACTCTATTCAGAAAAGAGAAAATGAGACAATTGAAGAGTTCACTCAAATATTTAATGGTCTTCTAAAGGATATGACTCAAGATTACAAGCCACCTGACCAGACAATGTTAGAACAATATCTTGAAGCTTTTGGTGTTGATACTTAGTATGAGATAAGACGTGCCAAGCTTGTCACTTTAGCTATTGCTCAAGATGTTGTTCAGGAATTAGAAAAGGATAAGAAAGTTTTGGGCAAGTCAGAGATTCTTGGTTTTGAAAGAGGTCCAGTCAAGAATATGGGAAAAGAAATTATGGAGGTAGAGTATGATCCCATTAAAGAATTAATGCAAATGGTTAAGGAAATGAAAATTGAACATGCTCAACAGATAAGTGCCATGAAGTCTAGGTTGATTCAGATGGAAAGAAATCAAGTGCAAAATATTCAACCTAGAAATCCTAATAACAATAGAGGTAACAATAATCCATGGCCAAGACGGAATCCTCCTAATGATAAGAGACCTCCTACTCCACTTGAATCTGCCAATGTTGTTGATCAACATATCCCATTTTGCAGACCATCTGAAAGCTTCCATGAAGAAAGTGCATGTGCTCTTGCTCGAAAACTCTTAGAAGCAACAAGTGAACAAATAAATAATATAAGTCAGAATTCTTCTCAGAAAGGTCATTGTGCGGACATTCTTTCTTCATCCTTTACCAGCAATAATTTCAGTGATGAAAAAGACCCTATCACGCAAAGGTATGGTGAAAAGCCATCTCAGGAACAAATTCTAGAAATTGCTAGAAGTAAGGGTTATATTCTAGAAATTGCTAGAATTAAGGGTTATATTTATCTAAGGAAAGGCAACGACCAGAATGAGAATGAACATGTTGCATCTTAAAGGTATAAGTCAAGGTTAAAGGTGGATTGCAATTCATGGATAAATAGTATTAAAATGTTTGTCCCAATACTTCAACTTCTGAAAATTCCTTCTCAAAGGGCATCATTCTTCAAGTCTTTAGGCATGGCTCAACAAGATAAGATTGTCAATAATCCCAAGGATGAAAAAATTAAATTAAAGGATTTAAATTGCTACATGATTGTTGAAATTTGATGACTAAAAAGTTTTCTGCAATCCCAACCTGGTTTTAATTTCACCTTATCACTCCCATTCAGTTAAATGCCCTTTCCCATAAACTTACATTCAACATATAGAATTCTGGAAATGAAATTTTCAGATTAAAACACATGGGACTGTCAACACGTGCTGAAAATAAATATGGACATAAACAGATCAGCAACACAAAAAAAAATACACACAGATTTTTGGTCAACTTAGACCCAGACAAAACCTCTTCAATCTTCTCCAGGGAAAACCTGTTAGAGAGCTCTTCAAATTTATCTATCTTTCAAGTTCAGAAAAAATACATTTGCAGACAAAACAAAACAACAAGATACAACTTATCTCTTACAGCCCAAAACTCCTTGAAAATCGTGCCCACTTTGCCTCGATTTTCGTGCCCAATTGAAGCTAAAACAATATTGTATGGACACAGACTATACTGTACAGATTTCGTACCGTTGTATGGATTTTTTTTCATTTTTTTTGCTCAAAAACTATTCTCGAACTTCGTACAGCTCACAACATTAAATGTTGTTCGTACCATAGCTTCTGTTGTCTTCTATGCCTTGATTTTTGTGCCCAACTTTGCCCAGAAATCACTCCTTCAACTTGCTGTAATAAATTTCTCCTTCGGAACTTTTCTCCAACTCTCAACTTCCTTTCTCCAATCTGCTCATAAACAATGAATGAATGCAGTCTCTCTTTTCTTTTCCCTTTCTTGTTTCCCTAAATGACTTTTGGGCAACCCTAAGATCTAATGGCTCAGATTCATTTAAATCAAGAGATGAAAGTAAATGTTCATTTAATTCACACTTTCTATATTTTAACTCACCCATTAAATAAAGTACCCACATTGTACTTTAGGTCTAAAGTCATTTTTCACTTTATAATTTAACATTGACTTTACCACTTATAAAATCACTTTCACTTTATAACTTAATAGTGACTTTAACACTTATAAAGTCACTTTCACTTTATAAAGTCACACCTAGGAAAAGAATTATTTTGGACACTTTTCCTTAGGTAGAGACTAACCCATGGGAAACCACTTGTCCAAGGTACAATAAAAATCAACAATGACTAATGAAGATCATCAACCTTTCTTCCTTACATTAGAAGTTAATGATTGATTACTTCATAATTGCATGTTGAATTTTGGGGTTTCAGCAAATGTAATGACTAAGAAAGTGATGGATCAGCTAAATCTTAGAATCTCAAGGCCTTATCACAATATTTGCTTGATGGATTCGAGGAAGATTGAAGTTCTTGGGATGGTAAAATATTTACTGGTTTCCTTGGATGACTATCCATACAAAATCATCACCATGGACATAGCCATTATTGATGTGTTGGATGTATGGGGAATGGTTCTATCAAGAAAGTTTGTAGCAGACTTGGGTGGATCCATTTAGATGGATTTATCATATGCCACTATTCCTGCAGCAGCAGGTGGTATGTTCAGATTATACAAAGAAGTGGAAAGAAGATACCATGTTGAAATTCCAAAGAGACCAGAAGATGGTGAGGAGGTTAGGCCACGAGGTCATCCACTGCATTATGAAGTTGAATTCATCCAACCAGTTTATCACTTTTCTTCGTCTCATCCAGGGTTGCGGGGAAGCTTCAAACCCCCTTCGCTCCCGCTCCGGAAACTCGCTCCGTGCGGGAGCATTTCGGAAACGCTAGGAAACGCACTTCCGAAAACGCTTCCTGTCGGGAGCGTTTTTCGGGAGCGCGTTTCCGACCTGAAAAAACGCTCCCTGTTTTTTCGGGATCGTTTCAGGGAGCGTTCGGGAGCGAACGCTCCCGGAACGCTTCCGACGTTAAAAAACGCTTTTTTTAAACGCGGGAAGCGTTCGGGGAGCGTTCGCTCCCGAACGCTCCCCGGCAAAAAAAACGCTCCCCGCCGCGCGGAAATTTTTTTATGAAAAATTTTCGATTTTTATAAAAAGGGGGGGGGGGGTTTCATTGTTAGTTATTGTTTGTTAGTTGAGAATTGAGATTGAGCGAGAAGGAGAGCCGAGAGCGCAAGGTTTGGTTGACAGCAATCAGGAGAGCAAGGAGCAAAGCTGACAGTAGAGCAAGGAGCAAGGCTGACAGGAGGATTGCAAGAAAGAGGTAGGCCTTCTAATCCAATTTTGTATTTTCTAAGATGAATTTGTAGATTGTTAAATTGTTTGAAAATGAAAACTTGAATTTTGCTTGAATGTTACATTTTATTGGATTTAAAACTTTTAAAATGAGTTGTTTTTTTCCTATGTTGCATTTCCTATTCCCATTTGGCATTTTTCTATTTGTTTTGCAGGCTAGATTCTAGAAACTTGAAACTTGTTTCCATCATGGCTATATGGCTAGGAATTTTCCTCATGTTGGTTCCTTTCTTTGTGATAATGGTGTTGGAGAGTGCTAGAAGAAAGAGACAAATCAGAGAAGACGAGGATGAAGAGGAGGGTTATGGTGGATCTGAAGAAAATCCTGAAGAGGAGGATTATGCTGAGGAGGAAGTGGGGAGTGGAGACCCTGAGAACCTAGAATCCCCAACTAAACAAGACCAATATCCTTTGTGGAAATATGTTCAAAAGCAAGAAGGAGGGAAAGGTGGTGGAACCACTAAATTTATTGCCCCCATTGCAATAAACAATACCATGGTTCATACACCCGTCTGAGAAGGCACCTTTGTGGGATAATGCCAGGAGATGGAACTAAAAATTTTGGAATCAAAGTTTGTACTTCTATGGCAGCACCACAGAGAGAGATATATAGGAAGGAAGAGGGGGTTGCCATACAGATATCATCTAAAAGATCTAAGGGTATCGCTGATTCAGGCCCAACACATTCAACTTCCACCCATGCCAATGGTTTCGGAAGCAGTGGCACTGGATTAAGGCGTAGAACCATATCCGATTTCCTAGACGAAGGGTGTAGGAATGATGTGGATTCAAAAGTTTACCGGTTTCTATATGCATGTGGGGTGCCATTCAATGTTCTTCGCTCACCTTATTGGCATGACATGGTTTCTGCCATTAATGATGCCCCCAAAGGATACAAAAGCCCTGGGTATGACAAGGCCAGAACCGTGGGTCTTGATCATGAAAGAGCTAAAATAAATCATTCTTTGGCTAGAATGACAGGTTCGTGGAATGAGCATGGGTTGTCCATTGTCTCTGATGGATGGACCAATGTAAAAGGAAAACTATTGATAAATGTTTTGGCTGTGTCGGTTAGTGGTGCAGTGTTCCTGGCAGCTTATGATTATTCAGATAAATTCAAAACCGGCATTAACATTGCAGAACCATTACTTGAAATAATTGAAAAGACTGGGCCATACAATGTGATACGGGTCATCACTGATAATGCTGCTAACTGTAAGGCAGCAGGAGCAATTGTTGAGGATAAATACCCCAACATTTTTTGGTCTGGGTGTTTGGTTCACACAATGAACCTTTTGATGCATGATATTATAAAAAACAAACAACCTCAGTTCAAATGGCTTGGTGATTTGTACAAGAGAGGTAAGAAAATGATCAAATTTGTTACAAATCATAGCAATACCCATGGGCTTTTCCGTACTCACTCCAAATTGGAGTTGTTGAAAATAGGAAAAACTAGATTTGCTAGTTATTACCTCACCTTCAGGCGTCTTTTGAAGGTAAGAGAGTCATTGGCTGCAATGGTATCAAGCCCACACTGGCAGCTATTAAAGGACAGGGCGGCAACAGTGGTTGATAGGCAAAGTTTTGAACATGTGGAGGAGACCGCCCTTGACCCTCAGTTTTGGGCACGTATGAGGGAAATTGTGAGTTTTACCAAGCCCATTTATAACATGATTCGCTTTGCAGATACTGATAAACCAGTGATTGGAGAGGTTTATGAGCAGATGGATAGCATGTTGGGGCAAATAAAAGATATTATTAAGGATAATGATCCCATTTTGTATGCTATGATTCATGACTGTGTGTGCACAGTGGAATAAACTCAATGTTCCACTACATGCTTTGGCATATATCCTTACGCCAAAATATTACTCTCCATCTTGGTTGGGCCAACCTGCACCTGGAGGTGGGGTTAGGGTGAAACCTCACACAGATCCAGAGGTACAAGAAGGGTACATGAAGGCATTGGACAAATTGGTACCTGACAGGGAAGAGTGTGCTAAATTGCGCCTTGAATTAGGCAAATACTTCAGTTGCACTGCTAACTTTAGTTCATTCCATGCAATGGAAGACAGGGACAGATTCGATGCTCTCACATGGTGGGAAGCATATGGCGGCATGGGACTTTTGCCAAAGTTGGCTAAAAAAGTTCTCTCACAAGTTGTGAACACTTCTTCTGCAGAGAGGTGTTGGAGCACCTACAACTTTATACACAATGTGAGAAGAAACAGGCTGAATGAAAACCGAGCTGAAAGCTTGGTTTATGTGCATTATAACTTGAGGTTGCTCAGCCATTACTGTGATCGGGCAAATGAAGATCAATCATACAGAGTCTGGGACAACAACCCAGAGGATGATAATTTGGAGGACGGCACTGTAATATCCCCAAAGGGAAATAACCAGTAATACACAGAAATATGCCAGACAGATATATAAAACAAAATGCTGGAACCAGATAATGGAACAAGTACACATAGAATGCCAGAACACTAAGCCATTTTATTAATCTCAGAACACATAGATAGGAGTACAAGATAATCAGAATGAGTACACCTATCCTTGCCCTAGGCAAGTGGAGGCCCTCTCAGAACAAATAATGGCTGCAAAGAAGGACAACGTCCTAGCTGGCTGAAGAACTGCTATGAAGAACTGCTGCTGGAATGCACTGGAACTATGAGCTGGAAACTAGAAAGATGGCTGATCTCAATCCTCCAGACAAACCCCAGAAAATGTGAAACTGATGCTCCACCACCAGTCAAGCCCTCACAAGTGAAAACGCTGTCTCTGCTAGTGACAGCGCGGAAGACAGATGAAACGCTGGCCACAAGTCCTCCGGATGAGATGACCAACTCCTCAGGGCTGGAAACACTGAAAAACGCTGCCAAACCCTCACGCAAAGACCCTGCTCATCAGATCAGCGTCCTCCCTGACTGGATCTGCGTCCTCTCTGCCCCGATCTGCTGGATCTGAGTCCTCCCTCTCCAGATCTGCGTCCTATCTCTCCAGATCTGCGTCCTCCAAGGCTAGATCTGCTGGATCTGCGTCCTCCCTGCCCAGATCTGAGGCTCTCCTACCTGGATCTGCGGGATCTGAGTCCTCCCTATCCAGATCTGCGTCCTATCTCTCCAGCTGTAATATCCCCAAAGGGAAATAACCAGTAATACACAGAAATATGCCAGACAGATATATAAAACAAAATGCTGGAACCAGATAATGGAACAAGTACACATAGAATGCCAGAACACTAAGCCATTTTATTAATCTCAGAACACATAGATAGGAGTACAAGATAATCAGAATGAGTGCACCTATCCTTGCCCTCGGCAAGTGGAGGCCCTCTCAGAACAAATAATGGCTGCAAATAAGGACAACGTCCTAGCTGGCTGAAGAACTGCTATGAAGAACTGCTGCTGGAATGCACTGGAATTGTGAGCTAGAAACTAGAAAGATGGCTGATCTCAATCCTCCAGACAAACCCCAGAAAATGTGAAACTGATGGTCCACCACCAGTCAAGCCCTCACAAGTGAAAACACTGTCTCTACTAGTGACAGCGCAGAAGACAGATGAAACGCTGGCCACAAGTCCTCCGGATGAGATGACCAACTCCTCAGGGCTGGAAACACTGAAAAACGCTGCCAAACCCTCACACAAAGACCCTGCTCATCAGATCAGCGTCCTCCCTGACTGGATTTGCGTCCTCTCTGCCCAGATCTGCTGGATCTGAGTCCTCCCTCTCCAGATCTGCGTCCTATCTCTCCAGATCTGCGTCCTCCAAGGCTAGATCTTCTGGATCTGCGTCCTCCCTGCCCAGATCTGAGGCTCTCCTACCTGGATCTGCTGGATCTGAGTCCTCCCTATCCAGATCTGCGTCCTATCTCTCCAGATCTGCGTCCTCCAAGGCTGGATCTGCTGCTATCTCTCCAGATCTGCGTCCTTCCAAGGCTAGATCCGTCGCTATCTCCCGCATCCGCGTCCAAGGCCGGATCCGCCGTTATCTCTCCCGTATCCGCGGCAGTCTCAAGAAGGGATATCTCCTCTCGCTAAATCTCCACCGTAAACCACTCGCAAATTACCACCGAAACCGAAGGATGATGCTCGATGTTAACCTTACTGTAAGGTGCATCAAGTCCCCCGAGGCTAAGGGTGATACTAAGAAAATAACCTGGTCAGTATGTGCACTCGAAGTCCCCCGAGGTTAAGGGTGAGATCTCCGAACGGAGACACTCTACAGCACTAAACGTTGCCGGGTAATCGACTAAACAACCGAAGGTGGCCGGCGTACGTGTCTAGCTCTCAATATCAATATCAAATCAAACATGCCAAATGAAGTGGAAACCCCTCCTTTTATAGTGCTAAACTCCCTCCAAAACCTTAACTGCGTCCATCACCCTCCTTGGCCTGCGCAGTTACCCTTGGGTCAGCGTGAGGCCTCCCCTCATACATGTGGGGACCCCCAAGGCCACCCCTTTAAGTTACAGCGTCAATCAACTAGGAAAGCACTTTATTTTATAAAGTGAGATGACCCCTCTTATTTCTCACTTTATTTATTATTTTTAGCTAAAGCGGCAAAATTAAACAAAAATGAAATATTCCAATTAGCAATGCTAATTAGGAATATTACAACGTTACATCTAGAAGAATTGGAAGCAGAACTTTATAGGGATGATGATGAAGCATCAGCAGCATCGCCACACACAGGGCCAGTCCCACCATCTACTGGTAGCAATGCGGGTGCCAGTTCCAGTGCCAGTGCCACTCCTCGATATCACACTGTTGTTCCTTTGCAGATCCAACCTCCACCTTCTAGTCGTGGTCGTGGTACTTCTGAGAGTACTAGAAGACCAACATTTCCTCGTGGTTCACAAAAATTAGACATTTCTCGTGGGCGTGGCAAGGGGCCAACCAGATAAAATATATTTGTTGTTTACTATTTTCTATTTGCTGTTGACAGTTGAACAATTGAAACTTGACTTGCTACTGATTTCATATATTTAAATTTTTAATGAAGTTGGCATTTATAAGTTTACTGTTTACAAGTCATTATGAATTATGAATATGATGCTTCATGAAAGTTATATGGTGATCAATGAATCAATGATAATAAATGTTATATAATATCAATGATGATAAATGTTATATATTGAATTTTGAAATCAATGAATCAATGATGATAAATGTTATATATCAATGATGATAAATGTATATTGAATTTTGAAATCAATGAATCAATGATGATAAATGTTATAATATATGTATCAATGATGATAAATGTATATTGAATTTTGAAATCAATGAATCAATGATGATAAATGTTAGATATTGAAATTTGAAATCAATGATGATAAATGTTATATATCAATGATGATAAATGTTATATATTGAATTTTGAAAACTTGAAACCTTCAGATTGATGATTTGCGAGACTCAAGAGTCAATATGTTGTATGCTTCCAACTCGTGGGCGTGGTTGATGAAGATTATAACTTCTAGATGATTGATGTTATATGATTCAATCTATGTTTTTATGTTTTTTTATGTCTAATTCATCATTCTACATGTTTTTGTTGACATATATGCATCAAAATATAAAAAATATAAAAAATATTAAAAAATATATATATATATATATAAAAACGCTCCCGAAAACGCTCCGGACCCGGAAACTTTTAAAAATGGCGCTCCGCGCTTCGCTCCCGCTCCCGCTCCCGCTTCCAAGTAACCTTGGTCTCATCTCCCGTCACATCTTCCGAGCAGAAAAAGAAGAAGGTTTCAACTTGACATAGCTGTGCAACATAGTGATGAGCATCTACATCAATCGAAAAGGGTCAAATTTCAGCAAGGGGCATCTAACAAACAACCTATTGATCTACCTGTATGCAAACAAATGTTCGAGATTGTGCCACATAGATGACATTTGATGCCATGGGGCAACCTTTGTATAGTATCTACTATCTCTAACCCTACTCTCTTTTTATTTATGACATTAGTTAGTTTTCTTTTTATGCCCTTATGTTATATGTTTTTACTTTCCAGTTTGTTCGAGCATATTTTTTCTATTCCAACAGATATTTTATATATGCACGATGATTTTGGTTTTGAGCAGATATCTATTTGATGGACCTCTATTTTCTTGGAAACAGGATTCTAGATTCTCACGTCACTTCATTGACGCAATTATTGGCATTATGATGCATGTGTTGTCCTTCATGGCAACCCACTTGTAACAGAGTGCACAGATCAGTTCGGAGGTGACAGAGAGCTAGAACAGAATGACACGATGATGAGACAGAGGTTTGCAAGTCAAAGATAGAAGTTTATGAAGGTGAATATTTGAAGAAATATACGTGGGTTAGATGAGGCCAAGTTGCGTACACACGTGGGTATGACGAAGCAAAGTCGCGTACATGTTGGCGCACTAATTTATTAATACCAAGGGTATTTACCATGGTATTAGCCCACAATATTGAGCGCAGTAACGGTTATTTGATCCTGTGCAAGATTACCAACGACACTAATGTGGTTTTGGCTCATGGTATTGGTGAAGGCTCAAACTGTATAAAGAGGTGAAGATCAAAGTGTTAAGGGTGCAAGAGTAAGAGTAATGAATGAATACTTCAATCTGAAGTATATTTGCATGGTATGGGCTATAGTTGATTGGTAGATCTAAAATAATGATGCACCCATGAATACAATGATGGATTAGGATCATCAGACCTGAAATGACTATGTATTGCATGATTTGTTTATGAGTTGTTTAGATCTATGGTTTGGTGCATGTTTGTTGAGTGAAGGTTATGTTCTGAGTATGTTTGAAGTTCTGAAGTGTTGCGCAGTCATGAATTGGTTGCAGATCTGTACGCGAGTCGACACATGGAAGGCGCATATACATGCAGGTTTTGTTCTGTAGAGTCGTCTATATATTCTGAAATATGTTGAGATCTGTACACGAGTTGAGTGTTGAATAAGCGCATGCATACATGGTTGAGTCTTATGGAAAGCGCATATGCAAGCCATGGTTTTACTGAAGAATGCTAAAGAATATGTTTGATCAGTTTTGTTGTGTTTCTGTTGCCTGTCAATGACGTCTTCATACAGATCTAGATTGTTTGAGTATTGATAATGTTGCTAGATGATTATGATTAAAGATCAGTGATTGGTTGGTTGATTGGTGATTCTGTGAATGATTTGGTACAGTTATGTGTTTCAGTTTGATGTATGGTATTGGGCTTAAATGTGTGTAGTGGGTCCAGTATGAAAATTTGATGAAAAGAGGCCAATAAGTTGTGACATATTGAAGCCGGTGGATCCAGTGTGAAAATTTATGAAACGTGGTCAACGATGGTGCTGAGAGTTGGAGCCTCCAGTGAGGGGGTTGTAGCTCTTTTCTAGTGGGCGCTGGTAAATGAGAATAGGGGGTCATAGCTCCCTTACAGTAGGTGCTGGTAAACGAGATCAGGGCGTTGGAGCTCCCTTCCTGTGGGTGTTGGTAAACGAGAACAAGGGGTCGTAGCTCTCTTCCAGTAGGTGATGGTAAACGAGATCAGGGCGTTGGAGCTCCCTTCTAGTGTGTGTTGGAGAATGAGTGAAGGTTTCAGCCTTTTACAGGTGGGTGTCTGTGTGCTGGTATGAGTCTGCGCCAATACAAGGTTGTAAGCAGTTTTCTATATAATAAATATTAAAGACAGTGACGACAACAACGGTGGTTTTCTCCCACATTGGCTTTCCACCTTAAATCCTGGTGTTCATGTGTGTTGCTTATGTGTGATAGTTTACTCTGTTCTGACTACACATGTTTAGTGCTTATTAAAAGTCTGATGAATCAATGATGCATTGGTTAAGTTAAACAAATGATGATTGAACTGAATTATAAGTTTTATGGGTATACGCTAGTTTCCTTAATCAAAATCGCGTACATACGCTAGTTGGTTTCAGTCAAGTCGCGTACAGAATTCCAAAAAGAAAAGTAAAAGTTAGTGTGAGTTTTAAATACTGATTCACCCCCCCTCCCCCTCTCAGTATTTTTCTCAACAATTGATATCAGAGCAGGCCCTTCTGAAAATGTTTGATTGCTTGAAAGAGATTCGTCGCAATGGGAAGGAAGCAAAAGAAGAAGGCTACTCAAAGGAAGAAGACAACTCAGAAAACGTGTGCAACAATAAATGAAGAAGCTACGTTGCACGGGTTCCTGCACCCAGGGATAGGGTTCCCGAACCCGTACCGGGTTCCCGTCCCCAACTACCGGGTGCTTGACGGGTTCTTCTCAGAAGCACCCTTAAGAACTCGGTTCTTCATGGAAGAACCCGAGACTTTCCACACAAAATCAGGGTTCTTTTGTTGATTTGGGGACGAAGAACCCCAAAAACGGGTTCTTTTCGGGTTCTTCGGCGGCAAGTTTGGTTAAATTTTTATTTTATTTTATTAAATTTGACTATTACTAATCGCTATTAAAATTAAAATTTAAGATTTTTTTTATTAAAATTAAAATTAAATATGACTCGATTATTCTTATTGCGATTTTTTTTTTTTGTGTTAAAACTTACCCACTCGGACTCTGCAACCCACAACAATCGTTACCTCACCTCACCGCACAACAACTCACCCTTGGCACAGCAAGCAACGACCTCACCCACTTATTAAGTGAGCAACTTGAATTCATTAATAGAGATGAAGGAGGAACTTGACAAATTCATGAAATCAGAGAAGGGAATGAAGGAATACAAAATCTCGAGGAAACTGGAAGACTACACACATTTCTAGTAAGTGTAGTTGCAAAGTTACAGGTGCAACTAAAAGTGGGTTCAACATGGAAAATTTTAGTTGAACAGATAGTATTTACTAACAACCAATACCCCATATGCTTAGGTATTCCTGAAAGAAAAGAAGGCACAATATTAATGCACCCAAATACCAAGGTTGTTGATTCGAGATTAGACTATTTGATAAATGCATAGGGAACAAGGCAAAAGGGGTGTGTTTAATTCATCTCCCTTCTATATCTAAAGTGTTATAACTTATAAGTGAAAATAATTGCTGACACTGTAGTCTTTAAAATTGATTAAATTGTAGATGCTCATGTTCAGTTGATTCTAACTGCATGGGAAAGTCTTGCAAAGGAAGTTTTCAGAATGTTGTCATTTGTTACTTGTATAGTAGCTTCACTTGGATGGCATTACCATGATGCAAGTATCATCTTCTGATGGGTATGTTGTGACAAAGACATTCTTACTATGATTGTAGTGTTTTCAACAGTAATTTTTTATATCATTAGGGCATACATTGTTGTTAGTAGTGACAGTGGGAACTCATATAATCATTGCACTCTTCAATCTATCTTAATCTATTAAGAAATTTTCAAATTTTCAAATTTCAATGTATTATCAATTTTAATTTATCTGAAGAGTCAAGACTGATATGATATATCATTATGTGAATGTTGAATGTTCAATGATGTGCATGTTTAAATCTTTGAAGTTTAAACTTTAATTTTTAAATAAAAAATATTTTATTTTTCTTGTTTTATACAAATTCATATATATATATATATAGTATATACCCCCGACGAACCCACGCACCCTGTTTCAAAAAGTCCCGTCCCCGTCCCCGTCCCCATCCCCGCACCCGCACCCACGTTTCCTAGAAACATAGTGAAGAAGATAACACAAGTACTGATTGTTGTTTTTGTGATCCACTTCCTTGTTCATGCGATATTGAAGATAGTAAATATGAAAGTGAAAGTAATGTTATGGATCAAGAAGCAGAAATTTCAAAACTCAAAAATGAAGTTGAATATCAGCAAATTCTATTTAATGAAAGAGAATGTATCTACAAAGATGTGATTACTAGAATGAATAATCAGTTACAAGAAAGAGACTCAATTGAGCAGATGCACAAATACCGTATAAACTCAGCTATTATCCCTACAGATGAAGTAACCAATCACAATGAAGGTCTTGAAGCACAAATAATCTCTCTCAAATAAGATCTGGAAAAATCAAATAAGAGGAATGAAGAACTACTTCAAACATTTGAAGAACAAGAAAATGGGCTGAAAGAAGATATTCTCAAATTAAAAGAGCAAGTAGAAGAAGGAAGAAGGGTCGAAGAAGGTATGAAGAAGTAGTACCAAAGAATGGAGGTTGAGGTGAACATTTTAAAAGGTAAATTAGAAGAAAAAGATAAACATTTGAGATTTCAAGATAGTACTAAGATTCTGGATAATATTCTTAGTAGTCAAAGGTCTCCTTCTATTAAATTTGGTCTTGGTTTTCACGACACTGTTAAATGAGAATTTGGTTCACAAGCCAATGCTAAAGATTCAAAGGATATCAATGCAAAACTTGAAGTGTTAAAAGAGACAAAAGTCAATGTGATAAACAACCAAGGATCATGAATCCTCAAAGGAAATCATTCGCACCTAAATATAGAAGTATCAATCGATTATCTCCTCTGATCAATAATGTTGAATGCTTTATATGTCATAATTATGGACATGTTGCAGCCAATTGCAGAAGTAGATTGAATCGGCCTTAGACAAATAGACACTACACAGATAGACCATGAAGTCCCAGGTACTCAGGTTTCTTTAAGGGATATTGTTTTTCATGCAACAATTTTGGTCATAACGTTGTTGGTTGCATGAGACAATCATATTATGATTCCTATGCTCCCTTTTTCTGGTCACATAAGATGTTATGCTTGTAACAAGTTTGGGCATGTAGAAAAAGAATGCAGAAATAGATCAATGAATCACCAAAGACAACTTGGAAGACAAACATATGATATCATGAGACTGAAGAAAGATGGAACCACCAATGTTCCTGATAACAAGCAGAAAGAAGAAGAGATAAGATGTGGTCTTGCCCACTGTGCATTTAAAAATGAGGATGAATGGTACATCGACAACGACTGTTCTCATCACATGATTGGTGGTAAGAGTAAGATGGAGCCTCTCAAGAGAAATCAAGATGGTAAGGTTATTCTTTCAAATGATGATCTAACAAAAGTTTTGGGAAATGTAGAGCCAGAATTAACAAAAATAGAAAGGCAGCTGATACGTTATTAGTTTAAGGTCTAAAACAAAACATATTGAGTGTAGGCCAAATGGCAGATAAAGGAAATATAATTGTGTTCATATCAACCAAATGCAAGGTCATGGATGAAGAAACTGGAAAAGTCATAGCAAGGGGATACATAAACGCTGATAAATTATTTGTGTTTAAAGATCTGAACTCTCGCAGATATAAGGAGGATTCGGACTCAGACTGAAAGAAGACAGTGCCCATTGCAGTCCATTCTTGAAAGTATATTGTTATTAATGACTGCAATATATGAAGATTGGTTCTTTAATGTTAGTTGTTTATATTTTTGACAGTGGATCTGATGTGTCAACAGAAGACAGATACAGAGTGTACAAGCTCAGGGGGAGCTGAAGCTGTGAAATTTTCAGTATTTCACTTTCTGTACGTAGGCTTCATGAACTATAGTCGCGTATATACACGAGTTCCTTTATAGATAGTCGCGTATGTTTTTCTTTGACAAAAAACAATGGGACAGACTCAAGAATAGTCTCTGATATGCTTCTGACAGTTATGATCTAATTTTCTTGGTCTGATGTTGATGGTTACAGTCTGCTGATGTGGTATTGAATATGATTCTGACATTGATGACTATCTGATGCTTGGATGAATGAGTTGATGTGGTCAGACTTGACAGTGAACAGGTAGCACAGGTTCAGGGAGAGCATTAGCCTTGCTGAGTATAATGCATTGTTGGCATTATGTTTATAATGGTTGCTGAATTATGTTCAATGACCTCTTTCTATTGAGGTCTTTTGGTTTCGGTTATAAAAGTCATTTCTGTAAATTGATGCAAAGGTCATGTGGGGACCTATGATATAATGACTGTCATATTCAATCATGTATGGACTTTTGAGGTCATGTGAAATATGTAATCCCACTTGGTTGGTTTGTTGATTCAAATATGTTACCCCACTTGGTTGGGTGATTGATCAAATATGTAACCCCACTTGGTTGGGTGATTGATGTAAGTATGAGTCCTTAGTGATAGGAAAGGTCATACTCAGTTGAGTTATAGAATCATATGCTTAATTGAAAATATTTTTGAAGAATCAACATGTGCTCAGGGGGAGAATGGTCAGTATAGAGCAGTTCATATCTACAAAGCTCTTATATCTCCAAGGAAAGAGAAAACCTTGTTGCAGCATTGGTCCTCCCTTTTCCCTTCATGTCAAAGGGGGAGATTATCTTTGTGTTTGAATAATGCTTATATTGATGTGTCTAACAGGTATCTACAGGTTGAGATGATCCAACACCAACATGGTTTCCATCAAGTCCAAAGGGGGAGATTGTTGGCATTATGATGCATGTGTTGTCCTTGATGTCAACCCACTTGTAACAGAATGCACAGATTAGTTCAAAGGTGACAGAATGATGGAACAGAATGACAGAATGATGAGATAGAGGTTTGCAGGTCAGAGTCAGAATTTTATGAAGGTCAATATTTGAAGAAATATATACAGGTTAGATGAGGCCAAGTTGCGTACACACGCGGGTATGACGAAGCAAAGTCGCGTACATGCTGCCGCACTAATTTATTAATACCAAGGGTCCTTACCATGTATTAGCTCACTATATTGAGCACAGTAATGATTATTTGATCCCGTCCAAGATTACCACTGCCACTGGTGTGGTATTGGCGCATGGTATTGGCTAAGGCTCAAACTATATAAGGAGGTGAAGATCAAAGTGCTAAGGGTGTAGGGGTAAGGGTAATAAATGAATACTTCAATTTGAAATATATTTGCATGGTATGGTTTATAGTTGATTGGTAGATCTAAACTAATGATGCACCCCTGAATACAATGATGGATTAGGATCATTAGACCTGAAATGACTATGTATTGCATGCTTTGTTTATGAGTTATTTAGATCTATGGCCTGGTGAATGTTTGTTGCAGTCAAAGTTATGTTCTGAGTATGTTTCAAGTTCTGAAGTGTTGCGCAGTCATGAATTGGTTGCAGATTTGTACACGAGTTCAACACATGGAAGGCACGTATACACGCTGATTTTGTTCTGCAAAGTCACGTATATATTCTGAAATATGTTGAGATCGGTACGCGGTTAAGTCTTATGGAAAACACGTATGCAAGCCAGTGTTTTGCTGAAGAATGTTGAAGAATATCTTTGATCAGTTTTGCTGTGTTTCTGTTGTCTGTCAATGAAGTCTTCATAGAGATCTAGATTGTTTGAGTATTGATAATGCTACTAGATGATTGTGATTAAAGATCAGTGATTGGTTGGTTGATTGGTGATTTAGTGAATGATTTGGTACAATTATGTGTTTCAGTTTGATGTATGGTATTGTGCTTAAATGAGTGTAGTGGGTCCAGTCTGAAAATCAGATGAAAAGAGACCGATAAGTTGTGATGTATTGAAGTCGATGGATCTAATGTGAAAATTTATTAAACATGGTCCACAGTGGTGCTGAGCGTTGAAGCCTTCAATGAGGGGGTCGTAGTTCCCTTGTTAAATTTAGATAACAATGGTGTTCTATGCTTGATGCACTTTTACTTCAATCTTTCTTAGGCCCAATAAAAAATAGGAATCACATAAACATGAAAGTAAAAAGTTGATAGAACACAATAATAGATCAACAGAAGACAAGCCAAATAGAGATCAGATTTACAATTCCTTATGTCCAGCAAAGATATGAGATATTCTAGCGTTACGAGGGTTAGCAGGATGCTTCAACCAGCAAAGTCTTTCTCAGTCAGCCAGCGCTTTCATGTGTCACACCCACAACCCTCAAAGACAGCTCATCACAAGTCAACGCAAGTCAAACCAGGGACAAAGCAGAAAAGTCAACGCAGGCAGAGCAGCAAAGTCAATGCAGCAAACTAGGGCTTCAGTAAAATAACCCAGAATTCCTTGATTTTAGTGCCCAACTCCTTGATTTTAGTGCCCAAATAAACGGTCTCCTAAAATCGAATTTTCTGTAGAAGTTTGAGGTCAAACGACCAAGGGTTGACCACGGTCAACACTAGTCAAGATTGCAGCAGAAAGCCCTAAACAGATCAGCGCAGAAAACAGCAGCTTCGCTCCACACGTGTGAGGGAAAAAGGCCTCCAAAGGCTATCGAACCAATCAAATCACAATGAGAGAATGTGTGATGAGATGATGAGAAAATGACCTCCAAGTCTCTTCAATTTATATTCATCAATGAGGGTGTGTGACACATCTCTTAAGCATGTGGGATAAATCTGGCCGACCTTGCACATGTGGAGTATAAATTCAAAATCAATGTTCTGCTCATCCAATCAAGATAATCTTTAGATCAATCTTGCACCTCTCCGAAAGAGGAATCAAACAAAAATATGACCATCATTATATGAGCAGTGCAACATGGAGTTTGGACCTAGTTGCCCAAAACTAACACTCCCTCTCAACTAGGGAGCACTCCATCTGTCCACAAGTTCCATCCATCATGTCCCAAACCAAGCATTGTGCGTCATCCCACCGTAACTTGCTTTGCTGGCTCTTTATTTCAGAACAAAAGGTGACTCACAAAGACATCACACACAGCTAACCCGAAGTCAGCTTTACAGGTAAAAACCTCTCTTAGACACAAAAGAGTCTCATACTAACTCAAAGTTCATTTACTGACCTGAAGTCAGTTTAGAGGATAAAACCTCATCATACTTGATCCCAGATCAAGGTGTTGGACACATGCCATTCTAGACATAGAGAGTACGACAATCTCCGATGCATCCATCGGGCTTGCTATGGTCTCTATCCACATTTCCCACCTCATTGGCCAAATGAGAGGTACTTCCCATGAGTCTGAACCTCCATGGGTAGGATGTGTGCGGAGCACAGATCAGAGAGAGGTGAACCAACTCAATATCATAACGGTGGGGCAGAAACACAACAAGGTTCGGCAAGCCTAGCCCTGTATGTGCTTATAGCTCCAAGAAGCTATCCCCAAGCCCCCCAGAGCTCCTAGAGCTCATAGTCCAACTCAAGTAGGACCCTCAGAATAAGGTCTTTCCACGATTCCAAGCTTCTCATGGAAGGTTAGGAACTTGACCTTCCCCAGGGGCTTTGTGAGAATTTCCGCGACCTGCTCATCAGCTCCTATATGATTAAGCCTTACGGCACCTTGCTATACCATATCCCGGATAAAGTGGTACCTGATATCAATATGCTTGGATCGATCGTGGAACGCGGGATTCTCAGAAAGACGAATCCCACTCTAGTTACCACAAAGGATAATGGTGGTATGTAGCAACATGCCCAAACAACTCACTGAAGAGCTTTCGCTACCAAACAGCTTCACAACAGGCCATACTTGCTGCAATGTATTCGGCCTCAAGGATGCTCAAAGCCACCGACTTCTACTTCCTGCGCATCCAAGATATTGAAGCAGAACCGAAAGTGAAGCAACATCTAGATGTGCTCTTGCGATCCACCACACTACCAGCCCCATCAGCATCAGTATATCATGGAGTCTCAAACTCCTGGCAATGTATCTCAGCCCATGGTTGATTGTGCCCCGAAGATATCTCAACAGATTCTTGGCACCAATCCAATGAATGTGATGAGGATCAACCATATGTTGAATCAAAGTGTTCAATGCAAAACACACGTCCAGACGGGAGTTCACTAAGAACATCAGGGCCCCCACAAGTTGTCAATACTCAGTAGGATTTGCTAGCACGGGCCCAGTAGCGTTTCCACTCAAATTCTTAAAGTTGAGTTCCATTGGTGTATCTTATAAACAGACACTCATATCATGATCTCTCCAGCATTTAAGGATATTTTCCAGTAAATTACTGCCTCTGCTGCACCTCCAACCTAAGTAGGGCATCAGCCTCCCAGGGTCTTCATCTCACCAAAGCTAGCTCCCTCTTGCACTAATGAATGAGAGGGCCAGCACCTATCAGGAAGAGATCGTCTGCATAGAGAACCAAAATGAGAGGCCTTTCTCTATCAACCTTTAAATAAAGATTCGGATCAACATTACTTCGAGTGAAGCCCAACTTCATCAAGTAGCTATCTATCTTCTCGTACTAAGCGTTGGGGGCTTGTTTCAACCCATAGAGGGCTTTCTTCAACCTGCTTACATGGGTGTCTCTATCTCGGACTTCGAACCCCAGAGGTTGCTCCACATACACCTCTTCCTTTATAGATCCATGCAGAAAAGCGGTCTTCACATCCATTTGATGTAGACTCCATCCTTGTGTAGCAGCAAGGGAAATAATAGATCGGATGGTGGTATAGCGAGCCACAAGTGCAAATATATCATCATTATCTATGCCTTCTTTTTTAGAGAAGCCTTGGGCAACGAATCTTGCCTTGTACTTTTCAGCACTTCCATCAGATCCATGCTTTATCTTATAGAGCCATTTCGAGGTGACAACAGATTTGTTCTCCGGTCTCGGGACTACTTCCTAGACATCATTTGTCATAATGGACTCATACTCCTCGTGCATAGCATCCTTCCAAACTTGATGCTTTACGACTTCTTCAAATGTTCCAGGCTCAGATTGTACTATCGTACTCATGGTTGCTCGATACCCTTGGTATCTCTTCGACTACTTACTTTCACGGAATGTCAATGTTGGGGCAATATGTCTCTCGGCATCTTCGAGAGTATCCCTAAGCCATGAGGGTCTTCTCTTATTTGAAGGACGGGGATCAATGGGATCCGTAGGTCCTTCAACATCGGGCATCAGGTCATCCTTCCGCTCTTCCAGCTTCCCTTCTTCTTCATCTTCTTTGTCTTCCTTGGAGCTAGGAAGATTTCTTACTTTCTTGAGGGCAGCATTTTCATCGAAGGTGACATCGTGGCATATCTCCACTTCTCTTTGACCAGGCACATAGATTATATATGCCTTCGAAGTTTCACTATAGCCCACAAGCATTCCCTTCTTTCCAGAAGCATCCAACTTGCTTCTCTTTTCTTTCGGCACATGAAAGTAAACAGGATAACCAAAAACTCTAAAATGAGAAACATGAGGTTTCTTACCAAAGAAGGCTTCTTCGGGAGTTTTGGAGTCTAGAGAATACAGCCATCTATTTTGAACATACACAACAGTGTCCGCATCTTCTCCCCATAGAAACTTTGGAAGACCTTGGCCATATAGCATGGCGCGGGCAGCTTCAACAATGGTCCTGTTCTTTCTTTCAACAACACCATTTTGCTCAGGAGTGTACGCAGTTGTGGTCTCCCTCTTAATGCCAGCTTCTCTACAAAAGTCATTAAACTCATTTGAGTCATACTTGGTCCCATTGTCGGTCCTCAAAAATTTGATTTTCTTCTCGATTTGATTTTCCACCAAGGCCCTGAAGGTACAAAACCATTTGAATGCTTCGTCCTTCTTCTTCAAAATATATATTCAGGTCTTGCGGGAGAAGTCATCTGTAAAAGTCATGTAATAGGAACATCCTCCCAAGGATGTCACAGGCAACATACCAGATAAGTCAGAATGTATCAACTACAAGATATTAGTTGTCTTTGTGACACTTGAGGGGAATGGTCCCCTTGTATGCTTCCCTTCGACACAACCTTGACATATACCTTCATGATCATCTCTCAATTTGGGCATCTTTGTCACCACCTTCCTTGCTTCGGGAAGGGCTTTGTAATGAAGGTGTGCAAACCTTCAGTGCCATAACTCTGTTTGAAGAGTTGTATCCCATGTCATAGCCCCCAATGGACTTCCTCCAACTTGGTAAAGTGTATCAACTCTAAAACCAATAGAAAGAGCTTCCTTGAAGTTCCTCTTCCAGATAAGTACCTTTCCACCAACGAATGCCACCTTGAACCCTTTGTCTTCCATTGTCGAAATGCACACAAGGTTCTTCTTCAAATCAAGTACATACAACACATCTTGTAATCGAATGACTTGACCTTGAGATAAAAGGAGGGTCATAGTCCCTGTCCCTTTCACGGGATAGGTGGCATTATCTCCAAGGATAGTTTCTAGATTAGTATCCTTCTCAACCAAATCAGAAAGGGCTTCTTTATAACCAGTGAGGTGCCTTGAAGCACCACTATCAATTAACCAGACATCTAGGGTATTGGGTGGAGATGCAACAGAGAGGGCAAATCTAGAAATTTCTGAATCTTAATTCTTAAGCAGAAATTATTTCTGTTAATCCGGTTAAGCTTCTCCTACTTATACAAGTTATCAACTGAATAAATTCAAGTTAACATCAAAGCAAAACACATAACAGATCTCTACCAATTCAGATTTAGAATAAGCACATGCACACATAGACAAAGTGACAGTTATTTCTGGACAAACTGTCCCCAAAAAAACCCAATGTGGGAAAACCGAGCTCTAGCTGCCAGAGGGCTCTATTATTAAGAATATTTCTGCATACACAACTATGGGTTCCAAATCTGGATTACCCTACAGAGAAAACTCTAGATCTGCAGCACCTGGCTGATCTAAGACCAACAATACTGACTGATCCACACCCTCAAACGGGATTTACAAAACTCAGCCAGATCTAGGCCTAGAAACCCCAGATCTGCCCCTGAAAGACACTGCGTCAGCCTCTGAAGGCCTCCAAATGTTCATCGTTGTCACTGGAAGGGACTGCATTACCCCAGACTGGGTGACGCAGTCACTACGTTGCCCCTAAGGGTCTCTACGTAACCCCTGAAGGGTTTCCTAAAAATCATGTTGTCCTTGCTGCTACTGCCATCTGCTGCTTCCGTCTGTTGTCGCTACTACTGCCTTCCTCTGCGCTGTCTTTCCTGATCTCTTCTCTGCTTCTTGTGTATTCTATACCCCGGGATCAGATCATCCCCTTGGTCTAAATTCCCCTCTCTACAACTGAAACACTTGAAAATTCTTAGCAACCCCGCCCTAGAATCTCAACTTAGCTTCAGAGCTCTACCTTTGTGTGTCTTACAAATGACCCTAAGCCTTTCCTTTATACTTTTCTCATTGACAAATCAACGGCCAAGATTAAATCTTTAATCAATGGCTAAGATTAAGAGAAAGCTTGATCCATGTGACTTAAGACAATTTCATCACATGGTTAATTAAATTCACTTTAATTATTTTATTTTCCTAAGTTTTAACTTAGGAAATTCATTAAAATAATTAATTAATTTAATATCTCCTAAACCAAATGAAATTTCCCAAATCCATTTCTGAGTCTTGTAAATCTGGTGAACTCTAGTCCTTCGTCAAAATTTGGGACCTAGAGCACAATTGATGCTACCCCAAATACACAAAATATCAAAACTCCCTCTTAGCATCAAGGGTGTACTCTAGCAATACATCACACCTATGCAGTACATGATTTTGGGCACTGGTTTTGTGTTGTTGAAGCTTGGCCTCCTGCCACTCAACTTTGCACTATTATTTCCATTTTGTACTACTCCCCATGACTCTGCCACTGCAACCACTGTACTACAGCTCCCTCTCAATATGCTGCATCTGTGCTGCTCATAGCACTGCCACTGCTGATCTACTGCACTGCAACTTCAGTTGTTGAGAGAAACAACTGAATCTCCTGCCCAATCTTTGACAAACAAGTCAGATGGGTTGCATCCTTATCACTGAAGCTCCATAGGCTACAGATCTGTGCTGGCATCTAAAGAACGATGCACAACTACAGCTCTACCTGCATAATCAGACTCCCTCTGCACTACTAAAGTCACATCAGCTCCTTGTGTTGAAATCTATCACGTTGTTGTTGCACTGCACTGTCCCTCTGAAGTTGTCTGCACTACTACAATTCTACACTGCATAAGCAGCACTGCACTGTGCTGCTGAAGTCACATCAGCCTCTGCGCTACTACTGCTTCTACGTTGTTGCTGCTTTACCCTGTGCTGCTCCTCCCATCCTCCAGATCTACCTCTGCCTACTTCATCTGTGATCTATGCACCCACTGCTCTACTTGTCCCACCACTGTCTTAAGGCTGTCGTAGCTCGCTTGTGATCCAAGAGATGAGCTACTCAAGGATCCCGCCTTACATTCTGTAGATCCTCTACAAATCCATGTCGCCCCACTTTCGTGGTTCATGAGCGCTCATGGCTACATCATCTCCAGAGCCATCATTTGCTACCGCTGCTTTGGAAGAAGATGCTTCCTTGTCCTTCTTCTTTTTTGGACAATGGCTGGAAAAATATCCCATTTCGCCACACTGGAAGCACTTGATCTTAGAAAGATCCTTCTTTTTCTTCAGTTGCTTCTTCGATGCCAAGGCTGCATCTTCCACCTCTTCCTTCTTTAGTTTTCTCATCCCAAGGTTGTGTTGCTTCTTGGTGAATCTGCATAGTTCTTCTTGCTGCAGGATTGACCACAAGCTGTCCCAATCTGGGAGGGTCCGCTCTGCCCAAGATACTTTGCACAAAGGATTCCCACTCATTCGTGACTGCATTGAGGGCAGTCCTGACTATCACTGCTTCATCTACGGTTGCACCAGTTGCAGTCAGCTGATCCCAAATTGACTGCAATCTGCAGAGGAAATGCTCGATGTCTTCTCCCTTGGTCATCATGAATGACCTCATTTGGGCCTCCAATAGCATCTTCCTTTAGACTGATTTTCCCTCATATAGGGAAGTCGAGGCCTTCCACATCTCATTAGTTGTCCTCCTCTCAGCTATGTGTGGCACAATATGATCCTTGATACTGTCCATTATCAGCCGCTTGGCATGGCCAGCAGCTTCTCTATGCTTCCGTAGGAGATCCGCATCTGTCGGCATGGCCAGGGTCTACTCTGCATGATCTCTTATACCATATGCCTCTAGGACAATCAGGATCCTAGCTTTCCATACCGAAAAGTTTGAGAGGCCCTCTAGCCTATCCTGATCACGCAATCCATGAGGAGCCACCTGCTCAGAATGTGTCAGAGCTCCTCTTCTCTATGCTAGAGATCTTGGATATAGGGTCCTTTTCGAACTGGGAAACCTCTGCTCCCTCTGACACTTGATTTCCCTCCTTGGAAACCTACCAAATCAACTATGATTCAGCTTCTTCTTTGATCCTCTGACCAAACTGCAAGTTTCCTTTGGCTAGAAACTCTCTTAGAAGCTAATCTCTTCCCAAACTTTGTCACTTGTGCTAAGGTTAAAAAACTGAAAACTTCAGAAGTTTAACCCCACCAGCTCTTCTGAATTTCTGCAACATTTCTGCAGACTTTTTTTGGATCTGACAGATTCAGATCTGAATCACACTGGCCGGCTTCAGACCCAACCAGTGTTGTTTATGAGCTACCTCTGTGCAGTAATTGCGTGGGCTTACTAGGACACAGCGCTAGACAGCGTCACCCTTCCCTCTGCGTGAATCTCCTCCTGAATACTGCGTTGTCCCTTCAGATCTGCTTTTCTGCTGCCTTTCTAGCTACTTTCTGCAACTAGATCCTTCAGATGCTTCAGCTAGTGACCTTTCTAGATCTGCAATTCCTCTGATGCCATGTAGAAATTTCTGAATCTTAATTCTTATGAAGAAATTATCTTTGTTAATATGGTTAAGCTTCTCCTAATTATACAAGTTATCAACTGAATAAATTTAAGTTAACATCAAAGCAAAACACACAACAGATCTCTACCAATTTAGATCTAGAATAAGCACATGCACACATAGACAAAGTGACAGTTATTTCTAGACAAATTGTCCTCGGAAAAACCCAATGTGGGAAAATCGGTCTCTGGCTGCTGGAGGGCTCTATTATTAAGAATATCTCTAAATACACAACTCTGGGTTCCAGATCTGGAAAACTCTAGATCTGCAGCACCTGGCTAATCTAAGACCAACAATACTGACTGATCCACACCCTCAAACGGGATTTACAGAACTCAACTAGATCTAGGCCTAGAAACCCCATATCTGCCCCTGAAAGACACTGCATCAACTTCTCAAGGCCTCCAAATGTTCAGCGTTGTCACTGGAAGGGACTGCGTTACGCCAGACTGGGTGATGCAGTCACTACGCTGCCCCTAAGGGTCTCTACGTAACCCCTGAAGGGTTTCCTGAAAATCACGTTGTCCTTGCTTCTGCTGCTGTCGTCTGTTGTTGCTGCCATCTGCTGTTGTTGCTGTTGCCTTCCTCTGCGCTGTCTTTCCTGATCTCTTCTCTGCTTCTTGTGTATTTCCCCGGGATCAGATCATCCCCTTGGTCTAAATTCCCCTCTCTGCAACTGAAACACTTGAGAATTCTTAGCAACCCCGCCCTAGAATATCAGCTTAGCTTTTGTGCTTTGCCTCTGTGTGTCTTACAAATGACCCCAAGCCTTTCCTTTATACTTTTCTCGTTGACAAATCAACGGCCAAGATTAAATCTTTAATTAATGGCTAAGATTAAAAGAAAGCTTGATCCGTGTGACTTAAGACAATTTCATCACATGATTAATTAAATTCACTTTAATTATTTTATTTTCCTAAGTTTTAACATAGGAAATACATTAAAATAATTAATTAATTTAATATCTCCTAAACCAGATGAAATTTCCCAAATCCATTTTTGGGTCTTGTAGATCAGATGAACTATAGTCCTTCCTCAAAATTTGGGACCTAGAGCACAACTGATGCTACCCTAACTACACAAAATCTCAACAGCAAATACAAGAATAAAATCATTTCTCTTATTATCAACAACATTAGACTCATCGTACCTGTAATTTCTTGACCTCTTGAAAGGTTTTCCATTTCCATTATGATCAGAGGGAGCCTTCCTTTTTCCTTGGAACCTGTTGTTCCTGCCATTCCTTCTCGAGTTGTTGTTGTCATCATCCCTGGGAGAGTCCCTTCTATTAGGGCACACTCTTGCATAGTGACCAGTGTTGTTAGAAGTGTAACATCTTCCCTTCCTTCCTTTGGGCCCCGCTCTACCATGGTTTTGATTTCTCGGGCCACCATGGTTCTTCTTCTTTGCATGAGCGGCAAAGGCAGTAGCATCACTTTCATTACCATTAGAGGCATACTGCATCATTCTTGTTTCCTCTTGAGTGCATCTCGTCAATATTTCATCAAAATCAGGAATCACATTATTATTGAGAATAGTGGTATTGAATACATGCCAATCACCAGGGAGACCAAGTGCAATAAGAACCATCTCTCGATCAGATATTGCTTCTCCAATAGCTAGGAGGTTATTCCTGATTTCAGTGAGCCTCATCAAATAGGATTGAATAGATTCATCCTTACCCTTCTTGACATTCCTCAATTGATTCTTAAAGAAGAGGATTTGATTAGCATTGCTAGCCCTGAACATGCTCACCAGCTTATCATACATCTCCTTAGATGTCTTCAACTCGGAAATGTAAGCAACCAAGTGCTTTTGAATAGAATCATGGATAATCATCTTTGCTTTGATTTCCCCTTTTCTATACTCCGTCTTCATGGCAGCAATTGCATTTGATGGAGGCTCTTGAATATTCCCCTGCACATAGACCATGACATCTTGATCTTCTAGCGCCAAATCCAAGGACATCTTCTATGCATGATAATCAAACTTATCAGTCAATTTATCATCAGCCTTGAAACCCTTGTAGGTTGAGGAGGCCATTTGTCCTTGATAGGATTTCTTCCTTCAGAGACAGCTTCTAACTCTAGCTTGGATTCTTGGACTTTGCCTTCACCTCAGCTCTGAAACCATGTTAAATTTAGATAACAATGGTGTTCTTTTCTTCATGCACATTTACATCAATCTTTCTTAGGCCCAATACAAAATAGCAATCACATAAACTTGAAAGTAAAAAGCTAATAGAACACAATAATAGATCAACAGAAGACAAGCCAAAAAAAGATCAGATTTACAATCCCTTATGTCTAGCAAAGATATGAGATATTGTAGCGTTACGGCGGTCGACACGATGCTTTAACCAACAAAGTCTTTCTCGGTTAGCCAACACTTTCAGGTGTCACACCCGCAACCCTCAAAGATAGCTCATCACAAGTCAACGCAAGTCAAACCATGGACAACGCATAAAAGTCAAAGGCAGCAACAGAAAAGTCAACACAGCAAATTAGGGCTTCAGTCAAACAGTCTGGAATTCCTTGATTTTAGTGCCTAGTTGTACAGCATTCTAAAATCAGATTTTTTGTGGAAGATTGAGGTCAAACGACCAAGAGTTGGCCACGGTCAACCCTGGTCAATGTTACAACAGAAAGCCCTAAACAAATCAGTGCAGAAAAAAAAAAGCCCTAAACAAATCAGCGCAGAAAACAAAAAGCCCTAAACAGATCAGCACAGAAAATAGCAGCTTCGCTCCACACGTGTGAGAGAAAAAGGCCTCCAAAGGCTATCGAACCAATCAAACCACAATGAGAGAAAGTGTGATGAGATGATGAGAAAATGACCTCCAAGTCTCTCCAATTTATATTCATCAATGAGGGTGTGTGACACATCTCTTAGGTATGTGGGATAAATCTGGCCAACCTTGCACATGTGAAAAATAAATTCAAAATCAATGTTTTGCTCATCCGATCAAGATGATCTTTCAATCAATCTTGCACCTCTACGAAAGAGGAATCCAACAAAAATATGACCATCGTCATATGAGCAGTGCAACATGGAGTTTGGACCTAGTTGCCCAAAATTAACATCCCTTCTAGTGGGTGCTGGTAAACAAGATGAAGGGGTCGTAGCTCCCTTCCAGTGGGTGTTGGAGAACGAGTGAAGGTGTCTGTGTGTTGGTATGAGTCTGTGTCGGTACAAGATTGTAAGCAGTTTTCTATATAATAAATATTGAAGACAGACTACAGCAGTGGTTCTCTCCCACATTGTGTTTCCACCTTAAATCCTAGTGTTCATGTGTGTTGCTTATGTGTGATGGTTTACTTTATTCTTACTGCTTATTAATAGTCTGATGAATCAATGATGCACTCGTTAAGTTAAACAAATAATGATTGAACTGAATTATAAGTTTTCTAGGTATATGCTAGTTTCCTTAATTAAAGTCGCGTACATACGCCAGTTGGCTTCAGTAAACTCACCTGCAGAATTCAGAAAAGAAAAGTAAAAGTTTGTGAGAGTTTTAAATACTGATTCACACCTACTCCCC
This sequence comes from Pinus albicaulis, assembly GCA_034641835.2. Lineage (NCBI taxonomy): Eukaryota > Viridiplantae > Streptophyta > Pinopsida > Pinales > Pinaceae > Pinus > Pinus albicaulis. Next base: position 1,428,541,447 of record CM076570.1, read on the forward strand.
CACCCCCCCTATCAATATTTTTCCCAACAACATGTCCCCATATGGAGCCAGATGTTGCACATGTTTTGCCACAAGTCCAAGGACGCAGTTATGCAAAAATTTTCAAAGTTCAAAATCATCAGCCAACGGTTCATTATGTCATTATAAAACCAATTTTTGCAAATTGTAATGTAAATGATATTAGTATGACTGTTTAATTATGTAACAACCTAGATAAGCCTATGATTTTGACAACAAATTTCATCCTAGGAGGTTTTTCATCTCACCGCATTATATGTGTTTCTAAACACGGATAATCGACAGAGTTTTTCCCTCCAGCTTAACCCTAAAGCTAGGGTGGAATTTATTGACAAAGCCTTAGGTGAGTCCTAGTGTTTTTAGTCGAGTCTTTGTAAAAGTGGTTTGGGAATCATTTAACCTATTTGGATAAATTATTTTATTACAGATCACTTGGTCAACTAGATCATATTGTGTCGCAGAATTGGGTAATTATTTGAGGGACTATAACGAATGGGTATTCACCCTTTGAAGGTTGAATATGTAATTATCTGATGTAAAAATATTTTAGTGCATGGTCCCTCATAATAAAACACCACGACTCAAGTATTTGAAGGTGGAAAATTAATTAATCCCCTCAAGTGTCGATTAATTAATTTTACTAGCAAAAGCCAAAAAATTAATTAACTTAGAGTCAAAAATTAATTCTTGAGAATTAATTTCTCCAAGTGGAAAATTCCAAAAAATTCGTGAGTAAAAAAGAAGCTAATTTTGGATGCCCCCCACCAAGGAAAAAATGAGCCCTTGGACCCTGGTTGTTAAGTCAAAGTTAAATTTTTGAGGAAATTAATCCAAAAAATTATTTTTTGGATTAATGAAAAACGGTTTTTATGAGAAATTTGAAAATTCCTCAAAAAAAATATTTTCGAGGGCAGAGATTTAAAGATGATCAAATATTTATCAAAGTTCAAGATTATTTTGACGGGTATCAATTCAACGAGTCGTTATTTTCCACTTGGAGGATTTATCTATAAATTAGAAGTCATTTGCTTGTCAAGTCACGATGATAAACGCTGTGACTCTAGTCAATGTAATTTTGTAATGTTGGTTTTGACCCATTGATCTGCTGGGAATGTTTGAAATATCATAATAAAATAATTTGGCGTTTAGTGCATGGTGTTCTTTGTCCAATGATCTACGGTATGTGTTTGGTATGTGCTTTCCTATATTGTGCTTAAAATTTTATAAGCTTGTTTATTCATTAGATGGTAGAAAGAACATTCTTTTGGTAGATTTTTTGTCTATCTTAGATGATCTAATTTGCCATATGTCTCACAAGTTTGCTTTAAGAAAATATATATAGTTTGTAGATTGCCCAGCTATTACGAATGTAGATTATATAAAATAAAATAAATATAAATAAATAAATAATGAACATAATTATAGTTAACTAAATGATTAGTTAATGAAGAGTCATGTTTCTAAGGGACATGTCCATTCATTGAAAAGGGCAATGACCTAGCTGTATAAACAGGCAGGCGTTGTAACATTCATTATACTTGTATTATCATCTTATCAATAAAATATTATATACAATACCTTTGTGTATTTTACATTTTTAAAGCAGTTTTGTAGCTTCATTTTCAAATATAAATTATATAAAATAAAATAAATATAAATAAATAAATAGTAAACATAATTAGAGTTAACTAAACGATTAGTTAATGAAGAGGCATGTTTCTAAGGGACATCCATTCATTGAAAAAGGGCACCTTCCCAGGTGTTTTAGCAGACCCTCATTGTAACATTCATCATTCTTGTATTATCATCTTATCAATAAAATATTATTTACAATACATTTGTGTATTTTACATTTTTAAAGTAGAAAAACTTGAAGTATTGTCGCTTCAGTGGTATCTGAGACATGCGAGCCTTTGGACGTTGTCCACTACACAATCTGTCATTAAGTTTAGATCCTGAAATCATGGAATTAAGTGAATATCATAAATCTAAATTGTTAGATGAAATTGGAGAAGCATTGCAACAAATACAACAGATAAAAAAATCATTAAAAGCTTTCAAAACACCAGACTCGATGCGTACAATGGAAGAGGACATTGACTTGAAAGAGAGTAACAATAAAGAATGCTCTAACCAAGAAAATGATGTTGAACATGTTCAACTAGGATCTCCTTAGGGTGACATGAATGAGAATGATAATCAAAGTGGGCATATGAAAACTGAAGAAGAAGAAGTCCAAGGCTCAGATTCAGACTCGCACTCAGAGATCGAATCCAAATCCAATGGGGAATGTGAAGAAGAAGAGCACTCAAACTCTGAATCCAAATGGGAATATGAAGAAGAAGAAGAAGAAAATGCTTCCAATGAAAAAACTGATATGAATATGGAAAGTTTTGGAGATAAGGATGTGAAATTCTGTGTATGGAGACTAGAGTCTCAATTAGGGCAGGCGGTGATAGAAGCCCATAAGAAATGGGCCAAAATAATAGCACATCACATACCTCACACATGTCCTCCCAAAACCCTAACCCTAGCAGACAAACTTCATAACAATGATATTCAATGATCTAACGAAGTGTTTGAATTTTTTTAACATGGATATATTATGGAGATGGCTACTGTTTCAAAGAAACAAAAGACGAGCTCCTCGAAACAACTTTGGCTCTTGAGAGACTTCTTGACAAAAAAATCGATAGAGAGCTTCTCGGTTTGGTAGAAAATGAAGAGGATGTTGAAAATAATGGGAAATAGATGAAGGTGTTCATTAAACTTTGACATCATCTTGGAGATCTTAGAAAATATATAATAGAGTTGATGGACGATGGAAAAGAGGATTTGCCCTTTGGACCGACAATTCAGCATCAACCAAATGTATAGTCACACTCTAAACAATTTTTACATTGGAAAATATAGTTATGAATTTCTCGGTACCAGGCCCAGCACCATGGCTTACAAGCATGGAGTTTTGTGGAGAGGTCTTCATGTTTTCAACCAGCACCATGTTTTTGCTCAAGACATTATTGTCACGTCCTCGCTGGGTCCACAGCATGAATATGCCAGATACTTTGCATATAAAGAGATGCTTGAAGGACCTTACAACTTCCACAGAAAAAAATCAGAGTTTCTTTCGTCTAGAGTTTTTTGGTGATCCAGAAGCTGAAATACAGTGAACATAACAATTCCTGCAACATGCAAGGAGAGTCACTAATAATGTGGCAAAGGAAAATTCCATGTTTGATTCAGATGATACCCACAATGAAGAATTCTAGGTTGGGATTTTTCATAGTACAATCAGAACTACTGGGTTCTAGCCAATTTACCAATCTTCAAAAATCAATCTACTGAGTGGAATGTTTAGATGCATTGAGGATTTGATTGCAGATTGGAAAAAAGGTTGTAACCGACGAGTTGCAAATTACATACACCTTCATCCCTTTTAGTTGTTTCTGGAGAAGAGTTTTGACACTAAAGATGACGAAGATTTGTTCATAATAATTGTTGACGACGAAGGTGATCTCTCGACAATGATAAATAGATGGATGGATGGCTGGCTGGGCAAACAAAACCACCGTTGAACATTTGCCTCGAATAACAATTTTAGACGACCATATAACTATTAATAATGACGACAATAGCCGAATCATTCAGATGAGCACCAAATCTCGGAAGGTAAACCCGACACGATACCTCTGGACGAAGCGGCAAACAAAAGAACAAGCATCAGAAAGACTCTCCAAATTGCCAGGCAATGGTTCATATTGTGAGGCGATATCGCAAGTGGCAAATTAATTGCTAAAACAAATATAATAATCCAACTTCGGATGATTTCCGTGTACCCTTCTGTGAGCAGTGGGATACAATGGACGCCACGAGTAGTTATCTAAGTTTAAGAGAATACAAATAAAAAATTATAATATTAGGTACAAAATATTTAGGTTATAAAATTATAAAAGAAGGAGAGTATATTATAAAAAATAAAATTATTTTAATTATAAGAATTAGAAAAAGTAAAAATTAAAATGCATGCCAAAATGATGTGGACAAAGTAATAAAAAAAAACAATGAAAAGGAAATATGTAAAAGTTCAATAATACTGCTTACAGATGTTGAAATTATGTCGGCAAATAAAGAAATGGTCAGCAAGTGAAGAAATTGTCATGCGATTAAGCTTTGAGGACAAAGTGTTTTGAAGAGGGGCAATGTTACAAATATAAACTATATAAAATAAAATAAATAAATAAATAGTAAATATTATTATAGTTAATAAAACGATTAGTTAATGTAGAGGCATGTTTCTAATGGACATGTCCATTCATTGAAAAGGGCACCTACCTAGCGGGCCTTCATTGTAACATTCATCATACTTGTATTATCATCTTATCGATAAAATATTATTTACAATACAATTGTGTATTTTACATTTTTAAAGCACAACAACTCTAAGTTTTGTCGCTTCATCATCCCTTGGACTCCAAGTTCACAGACTTTGGAGGAGAGTCAACATTGTTTGGGGTCAAAAAAAAATTATATGGTTTTCTTACTTCGCTAAGGTTGTGGGCAATACCATAACTTTTGAAACACATTTTCTCTATTGTCATTATTCATCATTTAAAAAATCTATTTTCTCAAAAATATTTATTTCCAAGCACTGTATATTTGTATATAACTTATAAATTATTTTTGTAGAATATTTTTTTTGTAAATAATTTTTTCTAACCCTTGTTCTGCAACTAGTTAGGGTTTGATATTTTATTTTAAATTGGGGTTTTGGGTATTTTTATTTTCATTTGTGCAGGTGAAATACAAGCTATTTCAAGAAGATTGGTTGGGGTTTGAGCTAGATCTAGGCCCTTGAGGGCAAGATCTAGTCTCCAATTTTTTTTGCAAAGCCAGCATCAAGGAATTTTGCAGTGACTTGGGTGATTATTAAAGATCTAAAGCAAATAATAAATTTTTGAGAGGGTTTCAAATTTCTTTTTTGGGCCTCAAGGCCCAGCGTCCACCTCCAGCCCTAGTTGCTGCCTTGTTTGGCCTAAACACAAAAGGGCCATGACTTCCTTTTTATACCGCTACTGTAAGGGATAGAGGCCTCGACCTCCTCTTCTAGATGGACGACAGCCCTTTTAGGGCTTGCAGTGGTCATTTTCACGCCTTTTGGGCCTAGTCCTAAGCCTTAAAGGCCCTCGGGCTCCCATAGAAGCCTTGTCGCAGGCCTTAAAAGGCCTCCTCCTACCTTTTGTTGTCCTACTTTCCTCTCGGCCTGCTCTTCCTCCCTCCCTTCCAGTTGCCCTCTCTCACCCTTGTTGTGGCCTCTAAAGCTTTCCTCTACCCTAATGCAAGCCTGTCAGCCCTTCCTCCCTTCACTGACCCAAACGCTAGCCATTCTAGGCTTAGCGTGATCGTAGTCTTGCCTCATTTGCCTTCTTTAATCTCTGTGGGTAGTATTTTGATTTATGAAGCTAATACTTGTTGCATTTTGCGGACATATTGGAGCTTTTTTTGCATTTGCAGGTGTTCTGGTCACTAGAGGAATTTCGGGCAAGTGGACATGCGCTCATCTAAGCCTAGAGCCTAATCGGTTTGATATCTAAACCCTCGTTTTCCTCACTGATTATTACAGCTCTCTGAATACTTGTTAACGGTGGCAAAAGTCTCACCTAATTGGCATAAAATCAAGCATTAAAATGTCTATCTAACTAATACGTTAATTTGCATTCATTAGGCACTCACTCATTATTTGGCTAATTTCATGACTGTCATCTCCAGTGTGACTACATATTGAGGTCTGATATAAATCAGTGACAAAATTCTCATAAGAGTAACATAAAAGCAATTGCTAACCTTCATAATGCATTGCTAAGTCATTGGTTTCATTTGGGAATTCATCATCTAGCATGAATTTACAAGTGTTGGTGACTGTTATCTCTGCATCATAAGTCTAATACAACAGTGGCAATTGCATCATAAGAAGGCCTAATACATTGAGAAATTTCTGATCTGAGAAGTGGTCTGGCATTTAGTTGTCCATCACTTGCATTTTGCATGCATATGCACCTCCATCTTGCATCTAAAGTGCTCTAAAGTAATTTAACTCACTGTTTGTCATAAATCTCACTAATTGCTCATTTGGATAACATTGGAACATAAGTAACATAAGGCTTCTATTGTTCATGATCTAATAAGTTCATTGTGGAAAAGATTTGTCTCATTGTTTAAATTGTTATTATTGTCTCGCATTGGAAATATTGGATAAGAATATAAATATTATCTTGCAAGTTTTTCATGATCTCTAAAATCATAAGTATACACTAATAAGCTCACTCTCTAAAGAATTTCAAATCTCAAGTGACATTGTGTTGAATGGTTTAAGTTATTTGGGGATCTTGTGTTATGTCAATTGACTTTTGGAGATCTAATTGTTTCTATCACTCTAATTGGCATTAAAGTAACTTGTTCCAATTGTAAAGAATATCATTGAATGTCTCTTGAGCAATTGATGATCTATAAGTGTCAAAGAGCCTTGGTTAATGAGGAATCTAATTGGCATATCTTGTTGAATGATCCTAATCACAATATTGACATTATCTTGTTGTCTAAAGAGCATTGATATTATTGTCTAAAGAATCATTGGCTAATTGTTCAAAGTAAGTAAGTGCTCTAATTGTCATTGGATTTGACATCTATTGTGGATCTATTGTGGATCTTTAAAATATATGATATATCATTGAAATTTTATAATGTAACTGTCTTTATCATTATATAATATATAACAGTTACATCATGAAGGATAAATCGATGAATCATATAACTGAAACAAATTTAAAACGAAAACAATGATATCATATAACCACACATCATACATGTACGTTTGTAACTGTACAATGTAACTACTAAAAATGTACAATGAAACTAAATGTTTAAAGTTTTAAACCATATTGAAGTTCCAACTATGAATACTGAATATTGAAATAAAAGTCAAGTCTGATACATCAAGAGTCAAATTTTTATAGAGTCAAATCTAATATATCATATATCAAGATTCAAAATAAACTTTAGTCTAAAACAGAAAAGCAAATAAGTTAATAACCAGGGATAATTTTAAGGTTGGAAAATTATCTTGAAGTTTAAAAAATTGGCGAATCTCACTAATCCCTAATATGCAAACTATAAAATGTTTATTGATGTACTTGTAAAATTATTCAAATTTATAATGATATTATATATATTTTTTATATAATGTTGGCGAATTTTAACCTAAAATAGTTTTATATTGTAAAATTTGGGCGAATCATTTTTATAAAAAAATGGAAATTGGCGAATCTTTTTTTTGGAAAAACCATGGAAAATTAGCCCACCTGCGAATATTAGCCCCTAAAATTTTCCATGTTAATAACACAAGAACATATCAGATCGGGATCAACCATGTCACCATATGAATCATAATCACTTGCATTCTCAAACATGCTAAGTGGCACACCATCCAACCCCATTTGTGTCTCATCAAGTCTCTCCTCCATATCAACATGTTCATCATCCTCTGGATCAACATCCCATCGTGTTGTTGGTTCCTTCAAATACTCAAGTGTCTTCCTATGCTTAAGACGTAGCGCACTATGCACGGCAACTAACTTCTCAACGATTCTATAGGTAAGCTTGTTCCTCTTGATACAATGGATGAAGCTATATGTGGACCAATTCCTCTCTGTTGCAGAGGAACTAGCAATCTGAGACAACAAATGCATAGATAGATGTTTGAGCTCTGGAGCACCATCCCCATGCATCCTCCACCAACCAATCGGGTCATCTTGGGCTAGATCTATGCGATTTGCCCGAGCACCATGAGTGTTGAACAGGCCACTAAGAGATGCAAACTAAACAAACTGTCTTCGAAAATTTTCTCCCTTCTCCTCATTGTACATATTTGCAATTGCATCTAGGAAGCCATTCTTTACCTCAGGATCATCAATATGAGGTACTCTCCCAGGCCTTTCAACATACCATTTTGGGCTTAATGCATATGTTTCCATGTGCAAAGGTGTGTTCATGCAATCCCACATACGTTGAATGATGGGTCGAATTTGGGATGTATAGAACTCTAATGAGGGCTCCCTCTACTAAATGGTTGCCTTCACACAACCCAACATGCTATCAAAGGTCTCATAGATTTCTCCAAGACTAAGAGCATCTAAATCAGCGTAACGAATGACCTCTACAATAGGGCCCAAGAATGACACCAAATAAGAACAATCTACCCACCAATCATTGGCCAACACCTGAAGCCTGACCTTCTTCCTCAACTCTGTCTTTGATTCTGACCACCTTACCCACTTTAGTCTCACAACCAAGGATTGTAGTGGTGTTATTGAGATTTTGGGTAGTGGCGGATGTGCTCTAGCTCCGAAACTTTGTGGAGGGGCTAGAACACATGAGATCTCCAAGACCTAGAAAGTTTTTGGATAAATTTCATATGGTGTAAAAGTTATTCAAATAATTTATTTTTTTATAGGGACCCTAAGTCTAACTTAGGGAAATTGAAAAATTAAAGTGAATTAATTTACACATGTGATGAGAACTTTCTAAGTGACGTGGATCAAACTTCTTTTAATCTTAGTCGTTGATTAGAGATTAGATCGTAGTCGTTGATTTGTCAACGAGAAAAGTATAAAGGAAGGGCTTGGGGTTAGTTGGAGAACACACACAAAATCTAAGAGATCGAATTCTTCTAACAGAGTAGTGCTCGGACGAAGATCAGATCTGAGTGATTCAGAGAAACAGTGATTGGTCGGAGGATCAAGAGTACAACGTAGAGCAAGGGCAGCAGAGACGCAATGGAGGCAGTGCAGCCATCAAAGGGTGTGACGTAGACCCTAAAGAGGGTGATGTAGGCCCACGCAAGAGTAGCGCAGAGACTCCAAGGAAAAGTCTAAAATTCACTAGAGACAGGGGTTTCTAAGCCGGCAAGGCTAAAACGAGATTCTGAGAAAAGTTGATCAGCGCAGAGCACGAGTGACGCAGTGCCTCAGTCAGGGCCACACAACGTTACATAGTGGCAGTGTAGAGACTGCATAGAGCTAGCTGGGGTTTCGCCAGTGGCTCATCCAGATCACCCGGGACTTGCGGGAGTGAGGTAAAACTCACATTTTTCTCTGTTGCTGAGGTTTTCTCTGTTGGGTGAGCCAGATTATAGCACCCTAGATGTACTCAGAATATTGTTGCTTAATAATAATAAACCATCAAATCTGTTGCACCGGTTTCTCGCATTGGGTTTTCCTGGGGACATTTGTCCGAAAAATCATGTGTCCTTTGTCATATGCGTGTGATGTTCAGTAAATGATTTGTATTTGAGTAGGTTACTAGTTGTGTTTACTTCGATGTTTTTCTGAATATTTTCAATTAAATAACATGTGTATAATAAAACAAGTAGGATAAGTAAATCATATTTAACAGTAGGATTTCTGTGCTCAGAAATTTTCACATGGTACCAGAGCATTGCAGATCAAGTTGAAGCCATCAGCAAGGGACTGAAGATTTTTGCTGCAGGAAGGGCAACTGAAGCAGCACAGATCCAACAGAAGGTAACGCAACACCAGGAGAGACGTAGACCCAGTAGAAGGGACGTTGAGCCAATCTGCCCACACAGAGCTGACGCAGGCCCTAGTGGTTGATGCAAGCCCTAAAGGGTGACACAGTCCGAGTTGGAGAGACGTTGTGCAGTTTGTCGCGGTTGGAAGTGCAGCTTCTGATCTTCAAAAGTTGTTGGTGAGACATCAGTTCTGTCGGTGCAGAACAGTGCCTAGCAAAGGTGATAAAATAAGGGGAAACAGTCCCTCTGCAGATTTTTTCCAAGGAATCTGAGATTCGATTAGGAGGGCGATCATAGAGGGCTGATTCGGCAGAATTGGCAGAGGATTTCCAGGAGGGAAATTAGTTGTCAGACGGAGCAATTTCTCTAGAGGCTTTCTAGCGCCAAGAAACCCAGATCCGGTCTTATGTTGAGTGCAACAACAATAGAAGGGAGAAGACTACCTGTTTCGATTGTTTGAGCAAAGATGGCCCTGTACGGACTGAGAGATCGGGATAGGTTGGACGGTGTGTCCAACTTTGCGATTTGGAAAGCCAGAATCTTGACAGTCCTAGAGGAGTACAGTATCAGAGACCACACGAAAAATGTCCTAGTTATGCCTACCGATGCAGATGCTCTGAAGAAGTTCAACAAAAATCAGGCACAGGCTAAGCACTTGATCATGGATGAAGTGAAGGATCACGTGGTCCCACACATTGCCGAGAAGAAGACTGCAAATGAGGTGTGGACAGCTTTAACTACGTTGTATCAAGGTAGCTCCATCCAGTAGAAGATGCTTCTAGAGAACCAGATGCGGATGTTCCAAATGCACAAGGGAGAGGAAATCGATCCCTTCCTCTTCAGACTGCAGACTATCCGAGATCAGTTGAATTCCATGGGGGCAACTCTAGATGATGGGCTCATGGTGAGGACTACCCTGAATGCAGTCACTGATGAGTGGAAGACCTTTTTCCAAACCATCTTGGGCAGAGCACAACTCCCAAATTGGCGTGACATGTGGGCTATCCTTCGACAGGACGAGATCCGGAGGGTGACCAAGAGGGAATTCAGCAGCGAAGGTGTCAAGGTAAAGGAGGAAGAAGATGTAGTCGTAGCATCTAAGGGATAGTGGTAGCAAGGGAAGAAGAAGAAGGACCTATCCTGTTAAGATTTTGTGTATTTGGGGTAGCAATATGTTGTGCTCTAGCTCCCAAATTTTGTGGAGGGACTAGAGTTCACCTGATCTACAAGACCCAGAAATGGATTTGGGAAATTTCATCTGGTTTAGGAGATATTAAATTAATTAATTATTTTAATGTATTTCCTAAGTTAAAACTTAGGAAAATAAAATAATTAAAGTGAATTTAATTAAACATGTGATGAAATTGTCTTAAGTCACACGGATCAAGCTTTCTTTTAATCTTAACCAATGATTAAAGATTTAATCTTGGCCGTTGATTTGTCAACGAGAAAAGTATAAAGGAAAGGCTTGGGGTCATTTGTAAAACACACAGAGGCAGAGCACTGAAGCTAAGCTAAGATTCTAGGGCGGGGTTGCTAAAAATTCTCAGAAGTGTTTCAATTGCAGAGAGGGGAACTTAGACCAAGGGGATGATCTGATCCCAGAGTCTAGAATACACAAGAAGCAGAGAAGAGATCAGCAAGGACAGCGCAGAGAAAGGCAGCAGCAGCAACAACAACAACAACAGCCAGTGTTTTAAAACTCGAACTCGAGTTCCGAAACGGCCGAGGGTTGGCTCCGACTCCGACTCCAACTCGGTATCGACTCGTCCGGTTCGGTTTCAATTACTTGGTCTTTGTAAAAAATACATTAAATATTAATTTTTTATAAAAAAACATAATTTTAAAGATTTTCATTCATGTTTCCAAACAAAAAGCATTACAATATAGACAAAAGACAACATATGATCAAAGTAGGCTCATGAATATATCCATTTTATCAAAATTGCACCCAGTGCACTGTCTAATACATGATGATGATATAGAGATCATAACAAAAAACATAACCAAGGAGGCTCTAAATGGCCTCTACAACAAAACATGAATAGTCACTATTGCTAGACATCTGACAAGGCAATATCCTCTGGCTCAAACTCTGAACCAGAGGGGGAAACCACTCGCTCCTCCTCATCATCAACATCCTCAACTAGAACTATAGCACGTTAAGCCTGAGATAGACGAGTTATGCGCTTCCATCGTTGCTGACTAGAGGAAGTGTCTGCGACTGCAACTGGAGGACTTGGGACTGGTTAGAAGGTTGCATAAAACCCTAAATGCAAAGAAAAATCCATTTTGAAGTCTGATTTGGAGGTTGGGTGGGGTCTGCGGTCGGCTTGGACTAGCTCGACCAGTTTAGCTTAGGCTCGGCCGAGCCGGCCGATTTGTGACTGAACCGACCGAGTCGGTGACTGGCTCAGCCGGTTTGGTCACAAACTGGCCTTTGAACCAGTTTTTCTACCGAGTCGGCCCAGCCGGAGGTTTGGCTCGATTGGCTCAGCCGATTCAGAGCAAGTCCGGTCGATTTTTAAAACTATGGCAGCAGCAGCAAGGACAGCGTGATTTTTAGGAAGCCCTTCAGGGGTTATGCAGAGACCCTTAGGGGCAACGTAGTGACTGCGTCACCCAGTCTGGGGTAACGCAGTCCCTTCCAGTAAAAGCGCTGAGCATTTGGAGGCCATCCAACACTGACGCAGAGCCCAGCAGGGGCTTCAGAGGCTGACACAGTGTCTTTCAAAGACAAATCTAGGGTTTCTAGCCCTAGATCTGGCCGAGTTGTGTAAATCCCGTTTGAGGGTGTGGATTAGTTAGAATTTTTGGTCTTAGATCAACCACGTGTTGCAGATCTAGAGTTTTCTCTGTAGGGTTTTCTAGATCTGGAACTCAGAGTGGTGTATTCAGAAATATTTTTAATAATAGAACCCTCCAGCAGCCAGAGACCAGTTTTCACAAATTGGGTTTTTCCAGGGACAGTTTGTCCATAAATAACTGTCACTTTGTCTATGAGTGCATGTGCTTATTCTAGATCTGAATTGGTAGAGATCTGTTATGTGTTTTGCTTTGATGTTAACTTGAATTTATTCAGTTGGTAACTTGTATAAGTAGGAGAAGCTTAACCGGATTAACAGAAATAATTTCTACATAAGAATTAAGATTCAAAAATTTCTACATGGTATCAGAGCAATTGCAGATCTAGAAGTGTCACCAGCTGAAGAATCTGAAGGATCTAGCTGCAGAAAGCAGTTGGAAAGGCAGCAAAAAAGCAGATCTGAAGGGACGGCGCAATTTTCAGGAGCAGATTCACGCAGAGGGAAGGGTGACATTGTCCAGCGTTGTGTCCTAGCAAGCACACGCAATTGTTGCGTAAAAGCAGCTCAGAAACAGCACTGGTTGTGTCCGAAGCCAGCCAGTGTGATTCAGATCTGAATCTGTCAGATCCGGAAAAAGTCTGCAAAAAACTGCAGAAATTCATAAGAGCTGATGGGGTTAAACTTCTGAAGTTTTCAGATTTTTAACCTTAGCACAAGTGATAAAGATTGGGAAGAGATCAGCTTCTTAGAGAGTTTCTAGCCAAAGGAAACTTGCAGTTTGATCAGAGGATCAAAGAAGAAGTTGAATCATAGTTGATTTGGTAGATTTCCAAGGAGGGAAATAAAGTGTCAGAGGGAGCAGAGGGTGTCCAGTTCGTAAAGGACCCCAGATCCAAGATCTCTAGCATAGAGAAGACGAGCTCCGACACATTCTGAGCAGATGGCTCCTCATGGACTACGTGATTAGGATAGGCTAGAGGGCCCCTCAAACTTTTCGGTATGGAAAGCTAGGATCTTGATTGTCCTTGAGGCGTATGGTCTACGAGACCATGCAAAGCAAACCCTAGCCACACCGACAAATGCGGACCTCCTACGAAAGCATAGAGAAGCTGCTGGGCATGCCAAGCGGCTGATAATGGACAGTATCAAGGACCATATTGTACCACACATAGCTGAGAAGAATACAGCTAATGAGATGTGGAAGGCCTTGAGTTCCCTATACGAGGGAAAATCAGCCCAAAGAAAGATGTTGTTGGAGGCCCAAATGAGGTCATTCTTGATGACCAAGGGAGAAGACATCGAGCATTTCCTCTTCAGATTGCAATCAATCAAGGATCAACTGACTGCAACGAGTGCAACCGTAGATGAAGCAGTGATAATCAGGACTTCCCTCAATGCAGTCACGGATAAGTGAGAAACCTTTGTCCAAAGTATCTTAGGCAGAGTGGACCTCCCAGATTAGGACAACTTGTGGTCGATCCTGCGGCAAGAAGAACTACGCAGATTCACCAAGAAGCAGCATAGCCCTAGGTTAAGCAAAGTAAAGAAGGAAGAAGAGGAAGATGCAGCCTTGGCATCAAAGAAGCAGCCAAAGAAGAAGAAGGATCTTTAAAAGATCAAGTGCTTCCAGTGTGGCGAAATGGGACATTTTGCCAGCCATTGTCCGAAAAATAATAAGGACAAGGAAGCATCTTCTTCCAAAGCAACGGTGGCAGATGATGGGTCAGGAGATGATGTAGCCATGAGTGCTCATGAACCACGGAGGTGGGGTGACATGGACATGTAGAGGAGCTACATGGAAGTAAGGCGGGATGCTTGAGAAGCTCATCTCTTGGATCACAAGCGAGTTACGGCAGCCTTAAGACAGTGGCAGGACAAGTGGAGCAGTGGTTGCATAGATCACAGATGAAGTAGAAGCAAAGGTAGATCTGAAGGCTGGGAGGAGCAGCGCAGGGCAAAGCAATAGCAGTGCAAAGGCTGATGTGACTTCAGCAGCGCAGTGCAGTACTGCTTATGTGGTGCAGAGCTGCAGCAGCGCAGAAAGCTTCAGAGGGACAGCGCAATGCAGCAGTAGCGTGATAGATTTCGGCACATGGAGCTGAAGTGATTTCAGTAGTGTAGAGGGAGTCTGATTACGCTAGCAGAGCTGTAGCTGTGCATCGTTCTTTAGATGCCAACACAGATCTGTAGCCTATGGAGCTTCAGTGATGAGGATGCAACCCATCTAACTTGTCTGTCAAAGATTGGGCAAGAGATTCAATTGTTACTCTCAACAACTGAAGTTGCAGTGCTATGAGCAGCACAAAGGCAGCATATTGAGAGGGAGTTGCAGTACAAAGGTTGCAATGGCAGTGGCAGACTCATGGGCAGCAGTACAGAATGGCAGCAGCAGTTCAGAGTTGAGTGGCAGGAGGCCAAGCTTCAACAGCACAGAACCAGTACCCAAAATCATGTAATGCATAGGGTGATGTATTGCTAGAGCACACCCTTGATGCTAAGAGGGAGTGTTGAGATTTTGTGTGTTTGGGGTAGCATCAGTTGTGCTCTAGCTCCCAAATTTTGTGGAGGGACTAGAGTTCACCTGATCTACAAGACCCATAAATGGATTTGGAAATTTTCATCTGGTTTAGGAGATATTAAATTAATTAATTATTTTAATGTATTTCCTAAGTTAAAACTTAGGAAAATAAAATAATTAAAGTGAATTTAATTAAACATGTGATGAAATTGTCTTAAGTCACACAGATCAAGCTTTCTTTTAATGTTAGCCAATGATTAAAGATTTAATCTTGGTCGTTGATTTGTCAACGAGAAAAGTATAAAGGAAAGGCCTGGGGTCATTTGTAAAACACACAGAGGCAGAGCACTGAAGCTAAGCTGAGATTCTAGGGCGGAGTTGCTAAGAATTCTTAGAAGTGTTTCAGTTGCAAAGATGAGAATTTAGACCAAGGGGATGATCTGATCCCGAGGTCTAGAATACACAAGAAGCAGAGAAGAGATCAGAAAGGATAGCGTAGAGGAAGGCAGCAGCAGCAGCGACAGGAAGGACAGCGTGATTTTCAGGAAGCCCTTCAGGGGTTACGCAAAGACCCTTAGGGGCAGCGTAGTGACTGCATCACCCAGTCTGGGGTAACGTAGTCCCTTCCAGTAACAGCGCTGACTCGGCCCAGCCGGAGGTTTGGCTCGGCCGATTCAGAGTCGATCCGTCCGATTTTTAAAACTATCGCAGGAGCAGCAAGGACAGCGTGATTTTCAGGAAGCCCTTCAAGGGTTACGCAGAGACCCCTAGGGGCAACGTAGTGACTGTGTCGCCCAGTCTGGGGTAACGCAGTCCCTTCCAGTAACAACGCTGGGCATTTGGAGGCCATCCAACACTGACGCAGAGCCCAGCGGGGGCTTCAGAGGCTGACGCAGTGTCTTTCAGAGGCAAATCTAGGGTTTCTAGGCCTAGATCTGGCTGAGTTCTGTAAATCCCATTTGAGGGTGTGGATCAGTCAGTATTTTTGGTCTTAGATCAACCAAGTGCTGCAGATCTAGAGTTTTCTCTGTAGGGTTTTCCAAATCTGGAACTCAGAGTTGTGTATTCAGAAATATTCTCATAATAGAACCCTCCAGCAGCTAGAGACCAGTTTTCCCACATTGGTTTTTTCCGGGGAAAGTTTGTCCATAAATAACTGTCACTTTGTCTATGTGTGCATGTGCTTATTCTAGATCTGAATTGGTAGAGATCTATTATGTGTTTTGCTTTGATGTTAACTTGAATTTATTCAGTTGATAATTTGTATAAGTAGGAGAAGCTTAACCGGATTAACAAAAATAATTTCTGCATAAGAATTAAGATTCAAAAATTTCTACATATCCAAGGTACGGTGCTTCAGATGTGGCGAACTTAGACACTTTGCCAACACTCGTCCTAAGAGGAAGGACAAGGAAGCTTCAGATTCCAAGGCAGCAACAGCAAAGGCAACAGTGGCAGCGATGAAGATGTGGCCATGAGTGCTCATGTGCCTCGAGAGAGGAGGTGGAGCGATATAGATCAGTAGAGCAACTACAGATGGTGCTGGTGAGACCCTTGAGGTGCCCAAACTCTTGGATCACATATGAGCTACGAGAGCCTTAAAATAGTAGCAGGATGACTGGAGTCAATGGGTACAGAAGATCATAGAGAAACAGAGGCAGATTTGGGACGCTGAAGTCTGGAGCAACACAGAGGAGAGGCAGCAGCAGCGTGGAAGCAGCAGCGCAGAGGCAGTGCTTACTCAGTGCAGAGCGACAGACAGTCCAGAGCTTCAGAGAGAGCACAGAGAAGCAGCAAAGGGTGCTTCAAAGGGTGCTTCAATGATGATATGCAGCCCGACTGACTTGTCTGTCAGTTTGCTTACTTCTCAGCAACTGAGTAGCAATGCATCGATTAGCAATGGCAGTGCTACAGGCAACATGATGCAGTAATTTGAGAGGGAGTTGTAGTACAGATGTGGCAGTGTCAGTGGCAGTGACATGGGCAGCAGTATAAAGAGCAGCAGTGTAGTGGCTGGAGGGCAGCAGGGCAAGCATCAGCAGCGTGGAGACCGATGCCAGAGATCAGGGTGATGCTTTAGTGGGGAAGTATTGCTAGAGCACACTCTTCGCTAAGAGAGAGTGTTGATATTTTGGGTAGCATCAGATGTGCTCTAGCTCCGAAACTTTGTGGAGGGGCTAAAACATATGAGATCTCCAAGACCCAAAAAGCGTTTGGAAAAATTCCATCTGGTGTAAATGTTATTCAAATAATTAAATTTTTTAATAGGGACCTTAAGTCTAACTTAGGGAAATTGAAAAATTAAAGTGAATTAATTTACACATGTGATGAAAAATTCCTGAGTGACATGGATCAAGCTTCTTTTAATCTTAGTCGTTGATTACAGATTAGATCACGGTCGTTGATTTGTCAACAAGAAAAGTATAAAGGAAGGGCTTGGGATTAGTTGGAAAACACACACAGAATCTAAGAGAACGAATTCTTCTAACAGAGCAGTGCTCAGACAAAGATCAGATCTGATCGATTCAGAGAAGCAGTGAAGGGCAGATGCAGTGATTGGTCGGAGGGCCAAGAGTACAATGCAGAGCAAGGGCAGCAGAGATGTAGTGGAGGCAGTGCAACCATCAGAGGGTGTGACGCAGACCCTAGAGAGGGTGACACAGGCCCACGCAGGGGCAGCATAGAGCCTCCAAGGAAAAGTCTGAAATTCACTGGGGAATAGGGTTTCTAAGCTGGCCGGCATGAAACCAGATTCCGGGAGAAGCTGATCAACGCAAAGCAAGGGTGACGCAGTCCCTCAGTGAGGGCCACGCAGCCTTACATAGTGGCAACGTAGAGACTGCGCAGAGCTAGTTGGGGTTTCACCAGTGGCTCGTCCAAATTAGCCGGGACTTGCAGGAGTGAGGTAAAACTCACATTTTTCTCTGTTGTTGAGGTTTTCTCAGTTTGGTGAGCCAGATTATGGCACCCTAGTTGTACTCAGAATATTGTTGCTTAATAATAATAAACCCTCAAATTTGTTGCATCAGTGTCCCGCATTGGGTTTTTTCGGGGACATTTGTCCGAAAAATCATGTGTGTCCTTTGTCGTATGTGCATGATGTTCAGTAAACGATCTGTATTTGTGTAGGCTACTAGTTGTGTTTACTTCGATGTTTTTCTAAATATTTTCAGTTAAATAACTTGTCTATAATAAAACAAGCAGGAGAAGTAAATCAATATTTAGCAGTAAGATTTATGTGCTCAGAAATTGTCACAGGTGCTTGTACCTCTAACATCCTATCCAATAAGAGAAAATAGCTAGCACATCTACTATCGGTGGGCTTGAGGAATTCCTTCCTCGTGTGAGACCTATAAATGGCCAATTAGGTGTGGCGGTTGCAAATAAACATCTTCACATCTCCAGTGGTTGTCACCAAGTGTGATATCCACTGAATTTTTCCAATGTCCTTCTGTGCATTATTGAGTGCATGCACACAACAAGGAGTCCAAAAAATATGTTCATACCTACTTTGAATCAATAACCAAGTTGATCTACAAATTGTTGTTGCATCTGTCACAACCTGCACCAAACTATCAACCCCAACATCCTCTATAGCTTCTCGAAGAAGCTCAAATTTGAAAGATGCATCCTTGCGCTTTCCAAAACAATCAACAACTTTAAGAAAGAATGGACCAACCCCAAATGTTACTATGATGTTGATTAGTGGGCCTTTTCAGATGTTAGTCCATCCATCCATAACAATAGAGCAAGCAAACCTCAACTATGTTTGTCTAATTCTTTCTTTTTGAACATTAATTTTGGACACTTGTCTATCTAGAATTGTTGTTCTTAGCTTATGTTCTCTGGGTGGTACATATGAAGGCCCTATTTTTGCAATTGCTTGGATCGTTTCCTTGTAATAAGGAGAACAAACAACATGGAAGGGAATTCCATTGGCAAAAAGAAATTTGCCGATTGCATCATTTGCGTCATCTCGGTCTAAAACATTGTACATCGCAGACATTGTAGCACCCATTGCACAAGAACGAGATGCACCAGTAGAACCCTTTGTCTTTTTTGATGAAGCATTAGATGGAGGCATATGTGTGCATGGATCAACAATTTTGCTAGAAAACAATCCTTTTCCATTGGCTGACCTTTCTAGCCTCTGAAGTTGCTCTCTTTGAGCTCGATTTAGGTTCTTTGAGGGACCCATATTGACTCTTTTACTTGTAATAGCCAAATATGTCGCTTCACCCTGGTATAGTTGCCAACAAAGTGATGCCCACAAATATTGTAGACCCAATCACATGAGTCATCACCAACTTTTGGATTTTTTTCAGAAGTTTGGTTACATAGATTAGAAGTGGTTTTAGAGGATTAAATGTCCCCTTTGCAAATTTTGCCAAATCTCTTGGTGGGCCTTCAGAATCTACACCATGGAAAGGCCTATTCTAATTTCCTAACCTCCTATGACTACTTTCAATTTCTTCTTGTGCATCATGCGACTCACTACCACTGTACTTGTTGTCACTGCTCCCATTGTTCCCAGAATAACTCTGACTCATAGTTTTAACTTGTAACTTGTACGGTGCAACAAGGCTTTTAACTTTTCAATTTTGAAATTTGAATTGATTTAAAAATTAAAACAATAAAATTATAAATATTATATTTTCATAAAACTTTTATGAAAAATTTGAAAATTACATAGTGATTTGGTATTCCTAGTGATTACTAGAACTACAGGAGTAACTGAAGTCTGAAAATTTAAAGATAAAAATTTTAAAAATTTACACAGCCAAGAGAGTTTACTTATTGTGCTTGTATTTGACAATTTGTGTGCATTGTATATTATCCCAGTGTCTTTGTTCTGCTTTAGCAGCACTGTTTCACAAATTCACAATGGCCAACAATTTTAGGGCTAGCGCTAATGTTCCATGTTCACAGTGGCCAACGTTTAGCGGCAATGTTATCCAAATCCTTGACTAATGGCTTTGTAGGCAGTCGTTCAGTGTTCACCGTTTAGTGGCAGCGTTTCAGTGTAGAGTGTTTCATAGACTGACTCCCGAGAGACTTAGAGCAGTTGTCAGCAACAACAGCCGCTAATAGAAATAGCGGGTTGCGGCGGCAGAGATCAATGGCTGATGGCGGCAGAGGTCGATGGGCCGTGGTGACAGAGGTCGACTAGGAGCACCTGCGATGGTCGATCGGCAATGGCAATGGGCAATGTTCGATGGGCATCTTCGATTTCAACTTTTGACTTGGGCGATGGCACAACGGTTCACCGTTCAGACAACGACTTCCAAGTTCCAATGAAATCATGAAACAATGAAATTATGAAACCCTTTCTGGCTTTCGTAACAATTAGAATTTTAATCTTTCTTGTTTTAATAAAAAAATTGCGATTTTTGTTTAAGGAATAGATGCCAAACAACCCTTTTGCCTAGGAAACGACCTCGTTCTGAGGAATCAACCCCGAAAATCGAGGAAATGACTACTTCCAAGTTATTGCGGGTACCCTATATTTTGGCAGCATGGGGAAACGACCCCAAGTCCCTAGAGCACGAGAGAGCAAGGAATCTCGACCCCCAAGTGGGGGGACGCGACCCCGTGGGACACTGATTATAATTAAGTACTTAACATAATTAATCTTAACTCAAGAGGCACTCATTCACTTTGCATCTCATTCTAGAGGTAGTCTTGCATCTAATAACTTACCTCCAAGCATAAGCTTGGATGATAGAGATATAGGAACACCCTTCCATCTTTGCTCAAGAAGTCTAGCCACTAGAGTATTTAAAAATGTGACCATGCATTCGTCAGAGCTATAGTCTCTGCAGTGTCAGAGACACCAAGTTTGTTAGATTTCAAGGAGAGGGATCGTTAACCAAGCCATTGCTTGCTTCACCTTGAGTTCTCTCTGCCACTTACTTTGGAGACTAGGCTCAATAGAGAAAAGGATAAAGGGATACATTTAGCTAGGCATTTAATTAAAGTTAACCAAGATCTTGCATCTCACCTAAGTCATAGGGATTGCATCTCATCTAGGATAGTTACGCATTCATTAAGCAGAGGTTGTTCATCTGGTTACTTGGTCTCTAATTGATTCAAAGTAAGTAGTTGACTCCACAAGGCACTGGTCTCATAATAATCTAATAGAATCCTTTAAAACTTGCTAAATCAACCAAGTGGCTAGGCCATTCAATCGTGTCTCCCAGACTTGTTGGTTGCTTCCATCTTCCATAAGGACTAACCCCCATAGCCTATTGTTGGGAGACAGTTATAACGGACTGGGTGAGGATTAGAGTGAGAGCCCCTTCCCTAAGTCATTGTCGCACGGTGCATATACAATCTGAGCGACAACAGAGGCTATATCTTGTGTTCTTTTGATTTTGTGATCTTCATGTTCATGTTATGGTAATTGTTTGATGAAAGAATCAGAATAAAGATTAATAAGAATCCAACTAAATTCACAAGCAATTACTATGGAAAGAGAAATCTAAATTAATCTACAAGCCTCCCAATTTCTCAACACAATGGACTTTTGGTTCGCTTATGTTTTTGGGCTCTCATTTACAGTGGCACACATATGTCACTAGGCTTGAATTTACAGTTGATTTCTAGTTCGCTTATGATCCTAGGCTCGCATTTACAGTGGCAGACATATATCAGTGGGATAGCATTTACAAATGTTATTTTCTGTTCGCTTATGTTCCTGGGCTTGTATTTACAGTGGCTAGAATATATTTGCGCCTCGGCATTCACTGTGACATACACTATCTCAGTGGGTCACTATTTTTATGACACACATGTAATCTAAGCACGTCGTATTCTGCCTCACATTTATGTCTATGGTTTGTACTGTGGCTTGTATTTAATTTGAGACAAAGAAGTACGGA
This sequence comes from Pinus albicaulis, assembly GCA_034641835.2. NCBI lineage: Eukaryota > Viridiplantae > Streptophyta > Pinopsida > Pinales > Pinaceae > Pinus > Pinus albicaulis. The sequence continues at coordinate 1,428,563,254 of CM076570.1, forward strand.
ATAATCTTCAGTGACGACTTGATATGACCGATATATATATATGTCAACATATTTGAAATAATAATGTACGACTATGATTCTTTGTTCAATTGTGACAATAATCCCCTTGTTCAGTGGTTTTTGTTACTATGCCATGTAGTATGATAGTAAGATGGCAGTGTCCTATATGACATGACCTTGACGTATGGCAGCAACCTTGTCATGTCAGTGACCTTTTATATATGTGGCAGTAACCATGTATGGCTATGACTGCGACCTTGTTACATAACAGTGACCTTGTGGACAGTAAGTCAGTGCCCTTGTTGACAGTGTGACAGTGCCATCAGAATAGTAATGGTGATAATAACTTAGATATGACAATGACTTTTACATGATAGTGACAATGCTCATAATATGTGACGGTTTCTTTGATATGTGACAGAGATCTAAATGGCAGTGAGCTTTGATGTATAACAGTGACCTTGACACAACAGTAACCTTTGGTGTATGATAGTGACTTGTCTCTATGATGATGATATAACAATGATGGCTAACCGTTTATGATAGTGATAGCAATGTACACTTGTGTATCACTGGAATGGCCCTACGTGGTCTAGCATGATTGATGATTTGAGACCTATGTCTCATGATTAATATACTTTGTATCTCAGATGAACATTTGATGAATATCTAATAGTAGAAGAATCTGGTTGGGCTTGCCCCCTTGTGCATGCTTTTCTTCAATTGTTCCTTTATTGTTCCGTTGTATTGTTGATGTTATTGTTCTCTCTACATAATTCATAATGATGAAATGATGTTATGGGGTGTATATTATATGAAAATGATGAAAAGTTTAAAATTGCAATTATCTGCAGCAGAGAACAATCTAGCCCTAAAAGTTAACAAACAACACCATAAATGAATTTATATGTTGATAAATTTAGAATTTCACATCTTTACTAAGGAAAATTTAAGTACAACTTTGTCTATTGGTCATTGTACATGTAATTCATATGATGAACAACCATGATTTTAAACTAGAAATGGAAACAACCGTAGGTAGGTTTTTTTCTATCTAGAGAAGGAAAAAGAAATGGAAACAAATAAAAAATTTCAACAATTATAAACCAATTATTAGCGAGTTTAGATAAAGCTTATACCAACATTCCATTTAATATAAGTTGAACAATCAAATTCTCTACATCCTCTTTCTTCATATCTTTGGCAAGGTCTTTTGTAGATGCATTTGTCCCTAGACCACAATAAGCAAATACGATAAGTCTTTCCATCAAACAATTCATAATCTCACAAACAACTGTACAATAATATCTTATAGCAAGCTTCCAAGGTTTCAAAAAAGCATAGCTCGTAATTATGCATTTAAAAACAACAAAATCAGAACAATCCAATTATTATTTTTCAAATATTTTCCAAGAGCGATAAATAACAAATTATAGGACAACTACCGCCAAATGTAAAACAAAGAATACAATTCTATGAGTGCTAGTAGAAAACCCCCTAGTAGATAAGCAATGGGCATACTATTACGAATTGACATGAGCAATACAAGACAACCAAAGTGGGGGAAAATACCTTATGACATATTCTACTCATTGTAATGATCTCAATATATGAATTTATAATACATCAACTGGAACATTTAAGATCTAGATCTCACTAACAACTCATCAGTGGATCATGGCAACACCGCATCAAGGATAAGGTTTACAACTCATTTCTACGCGGTCTCGAACTTTGCGATTGTCTATGGACTCACAGTCTAACATTGCCCCCTTCAATCACAAGTTTGAATAAATGTACCTATATCTTTTGTTATCTTCAATTTGAATCGTTGAACTAAGCTTCAATGAAGATATGCCTGAATAACCGCTCATATTTGGAAGTGAATAATTGCTGTCTTAAAATCCCCAGTGAATAACTGAAATGATTGTTGTTGAAGAAACCAATTGCTATGTTGGAATTCCCAAATGTTGACTAATTTACCTCTAATCTTAGAGCATAAAATCTGATATTCCCCTTTGTCAAGTGCAAGGCAAGAAGGTTTTCAATTGTTCATTCTGGAAAGGATCCAAACTAGGGCTTTGGATTATTTAGGTGGTGGCTTTGTTGGTTGACCACTAACCATCTTCACTTTGGTATTTTCTTTGGTTTACCACTAACTATCTTCCATGGATACTAGTGGTTTATGGTCTACCACTAACCAATCTACTTTGAATAATGTGGTGGTTTTTGGATAACTACTAACCAATCTACTTCGATAAATGTTTTTTGGATGACCACTAAACAATATAATTTGAATAATGTGGTGGTTTTTAGTTTACCACGAACCATCTTCACTAAATCAATTTACTGCCCCCTTTAAAGGTGTAGGAAAGTTTCGTTTATCATTGTGCTCCCCACTTTGACATGTGGAGAGCACCAACTTTGACTTTAGAGCATCTATAGAATCAGAGATAGGTCATGCCCAAAATTGTCTGGAATACTTTCTTGATAGCTTTTAGTTTTTTCCTTCTCTTCCTTCTCATGTGTCTTTACCTCTGTCTTGACTAGACGATAAGATTGATGCAACTTCTTTACTTGTAGATTCTATCTCCAAGAATTTATCTATCCATAATTAATTGCCTTTTTAGCCTACTTTTGCTTTTGACATTTTTTTTTATAAGTGATTTCTCTTCCCACAATGAAGACAAGGATGGAGATGAAAACAATGACTCTCCATGTGACCAATCTTGAATTTGTAACTATGGTCAGTCTTCATAATGTATATTTGGTCACTTGATGTACTTGTATTTATTATTGTAAAGCATATTTTAAATGATAGAGTGAAAAGAAAAATTAATCTTGAGACAAAGTCCCATTGTGACTTTTAAAAGAAGAAAATTTGAATTTTAGAATTGCACTTTTCGGCTCCAAAAGAAGTCAAGTTGGCCTCTCTCCAAGTCAAATCAACCCTGGCAAAAGGCACACCCATTTGACCAAGACTGATCACTATATAAAGGCAGCTCCAATTTCACATCTCTCACTCAAGACATATTTTGAACAAGAGAAAGACAAGAAGGACGAATAGGACGAAGAAGAAGACGAATTTGACTCTCTTTCTCTCTCTTGCAACTTGCACATGTGGATAGACTCTTCTTTCTAGTTTGCATTTTTTCTGGGCATAAAAGTAACAATTGTAAAAGAAATACAGATTCAACACCCTCTCAATATTTCCAACAATTGGTATCCGAGCCAGTACCTTTAGTCTCAGCCTAACAGTTGGAAGGTAGATCCTTAGAACACAAATGGAAAAGCCAAGGAAGACAACCTCCAATCCTTCTAAATATGCTTATTTTTCAACCATGAAAACATAAACAAATCAAGTTGGGAAAGCATCGTTGTTTGATTAGACACACTATGAGTCACGTCGACAAAGAATGAAATACTTTTTGATGGCTCAAGGCCCTGAAATCTAGGAAGTTGTGGTTCTTAGAAGAACAATGGAAGAGGAGTCCAAGGAATATAACGCGAGAGAAATTAAGGCAATCTTGAGTAGTTTACCAGATTTTATTAAATTCAAGATGAAGAAATACTCTTCAGCAAAAAGGCTTTCGGAAAATCTTCAACATCTTCATTCAAAAGGACTTTTGTTCGTGACCTCAAATATAGAAGATGGTGGGCAAGAACACGAAATTAATCAAGAGTCAAAGGAGGTAGATAAAGACAACAAGGAAGACCTAGAAGATGAAGAAAATGAAGAAGATATCAAGGCAAAACTTGAAGTTTCTCTAGAAGAAATAAGTAGATTGAATAAGGAAAATAAGGAACTCAAGAAGCAGGTACAAGGTGTTGCTCATGACATTGATGACATATTTGAAAAGGAAAGAGTGGATTATGAGAAAGAAGGGGAAGTAATGGAGTTAGATACTTCTCCAAATACTAGGCATCAATTAGAAAATGAGTAATGGAAAGAATATACAGAAGTTTCCAATTCTAGTTGATGTTGGACCATCTCCACAAATTTATGATCGTGATCTTGAAGAGATAGCAAAAATGGGCTATGCGAGTGATTTCATCTTGGGAAAAGATGAACGGGCAGAGGGAAGTGGAGCTGCACGCACCCTTCTTGCAAATTATGGCCAGACTCCACGATTAAGCATGACACGGTTACAAACACCGCAAAGAACTCCAGGGAGGAAAGGGGATGCTATTATGATGGAAGTTGAAAATCAAGCATGTTTAAGGGAGTCACGGAATCCTCTTTTTGGTGACGAGAATCCAGAGTTGCATTTGTCAGATTTCTCAGGAGTCACTCACAAAAAGAAGGAAATTCAAACTCCAACACCTATGCACACTCCTGGAGCAGTTTGTTTAACTCCTCGAATTGGTATGACTCCATCTAGAGAGTTCAGCATGACTCCTAAAGGCACTCCTATTCGAGATGAACTTCACATAAATGAAGGTATGGAACTCCTGACAGCTCCAAGGCTGAGAGTAGAAGGCAAGCAAAAATTAGGAGGAACCTTCTTGCTGGTTTGAGCGATCTTCCTACCCCAAAGAATGAATACCAGATAGTTGTCCTCGAGCATCCAACTGAGGATATTGAAGTAGGCATCAAATGGAGGAAACATGTCAGATAAACTAGCGCGAGAGAGAGCAGAAGAAGATGCAAGACAAGCAGCATTGCTTAGAAAGAGATCAAAAGTTCTACAAAGGGATCTTCCTAGACCCCCTATATCTTCTGTGGATTTTATCAATAGCTCTTTAACGAGATTTGATGATGATAAAGGTTCTTTTGTACCAACAAATTTCATTGAGCAGACTAATGAATTGATCCGAAAAGTGTTGGTGTTATTACTAGAGCATGACAATGCAAAATATCCCATTGAAGAGAACTCATTCAAGGAAAAAAAAAGGGCAGTAAGGGTGCTCCCAATGGAAGTCCACATGTTCCAATTCCCTACATAGATGATTTTGATGAAAATGAATTGAATAAGGATGCACAACTAATTGAAGAAGTCTCAACTTTGCGAGTGGGAATGGGGCATGAAGATGCTTCAATCGATGACTTTTCTGAAGCTCATGATCTGTTAGGCGAAGAATATTTTATGTTAGGAAAAGTGGCACATGATCTTCCTTATTGCGGCCATAGGTCCCACTAGATTGAAGAACAAGAATTTGATAATAAGATTGTGGTGGCTCTTTATGTTACACAACATTTTAATAATAATGATCTTGTTTAAAGAGCTACAAGGGAAGCTTTTCAAGTTATGCACAATGAAAGAACTGGACGAGATAGCGGCATTAATACCACAGACAGGGTCCCAGGCCACGTTAACCAATTCGTTGCATATAATCCTGTCTTCGTTTCATTGAGCCCTCTGCAACGAAACACTGTTTCCGATGTTACCTACTGCCACCAACTATGTCGACAGTCCACACAACCTTAAAAGATTTATGTCCCCAGCCTTCAAGCGTCATGTCCGCTGGTCATATGGTCATACGAGTCAAAGGCTGTGATGTTTGGTCTATGTGGGTCTATATATCGTCCAGTTAGATATATTGTGGATCGATATAAACTATATCAATAATTAAGATTCAAATTATATTATATAATTATAATTTACTTAAATAATTTATATAAATTAATTATTTTAATTATTTTAATTATTTTAAATATATATATATAATTCCAAAGGAATATTATTGATCATCTATATACTGACGATTGACGAATTATACATATCGAGATGACAACACAAGCTGAAGAAAATTGCAAGCATTTAAGCTTTGAGGACAAAGCTTATGAAGGAAGGGGCAATGTTATGAATATAAATTACATAAAATAAAATGAACATAAATAATGTAAATAAATAAATAATCAAATATTGATTATGTTAAATAGTCATTAAGTTGAGTGAAAAGGCATGTCTAGAAGACATGCCCAGTCATGAAGGGATACCTACCTAGGTATATATGCGGGTCCTCATTGTAGCATTTATCATCACTTGTATATTTTTACATATAATAAATTATTATTACAAAATACCTCTTGTGTATTTTTACATTAAAGACAACAAGCTATTAGTTTTGTTGCTTCAACACAACAAACTTCCCTTCAAGTCTTGGAACCACTTCCCACACATTGTTCTTCATGATGGATTCATACTCAGTGGTTGTAGCATCCTTCCATACTTTTTCTTTCACTGCTTCTTCAAAAGTGTGTGGTTCAACCTGTATGATGTTACACATAGCCATAACATATCCCTAGTATCGGCATGGCTTCTTGCTTTCCCTAAAGGTTTCTTTTGCAGCAGCATGTCTCTCATCATCCTATAAGGTGTCACAAATCCATAATGGTCTCTTCCTGTCGGGAGGATCACATGAAGGGGGATCCAAGGGGTCCATATATTCCAATGGAACATCAGCAAGATCAATCTTTGGTTTAGTCAAAGGAGTGTCTTCTTGTACATCCATGGCATCATCCTTTCTCTCAACATTGGCGAGGGGAGGAGTGTCCCTTGCTTTCCCAAGGGTGGCATCTTCATCAAATGTCACATCTTTGCTAAACTCTATGCTCCTTTTACTAGGCACATATATTCTATAGGCTTTAGAATTTTCACAGTAACCAACAAACGTACCTTTCTTTCCTCAAGCTTCTAGCTTGTTCCTTTTGTCCTTCGGCACATGAAAGTAGACGAGATAACCAAAGATCTTCAAATGTTTAACATCGGGCTTTACGCCTATGAAAACTTCTTCGGGAGGCTTTTCACCCAAGGCTTGATGACAAGTTCTATTTTGAATGTAAACAACAATGTTAGCAACTTCTCCCCATAAGTAAATTTGGCAACTTTGATCATGCAACATAGCTCTGGCAACTTCCATGATGTCTTGTTCTTTCTTTTAACTACACCATTTTTCTCGGGGTGTAAGGAACGATGGTCTCCTTCTCGATTCTAGCTTTCTTGCAAAAGTCGATGAACTCATTTGAAATGAATTTTCCTCCATTATCAGATCTGAATATTTTGATCCTCTTTCCTATTTGATTTTCTATCAATGCCCTGAATTCCTTGAACATGTCGAATGCTTGGTCCTTATGTTTAAAGAAGAAAATTCATGTCTTGCAAAAGAAGTCATCCACAAAGATTATGTAGTACAGGTAGCCACCAAGAGATGTCACTAGCATGGGTCCACATAGATCATAATGTATTAGTTGAAGTATTGCATTGGTCCTTCTCCTGCTTGAAGGGAATCGTCCCCTCACATGTTTTCCACTAGCACATCCTTGACAAACTCCATCATGATCCATATGAATATCAGGCATTCTAGAAACCATCTTTCTCACCTTAGGCAGGGCTTCATAGTGAAGGTGAGTGAATCTTCAATGCCATAACATTGATGATAACTATCATGAACTAATGCTCGAATCAATCTTCCATTGACCTTATAAAAGCATTCAATTCTTGATCCCAAAGTGAAGGGATTCCTCAAGCTAGATTCGATGGGCCAGGTGAGAACCTTCCGATTTATAAAAGCAATCTTCATTCCTTTGTCCTCCAAGGCGGATATAGACACAAGATTGTTTTTCAATCTCGACGCATACATAACATCCTATGGATGTATAGTTAGACCAAAATCCAAATGAAATGAAACAGAACCAAACCCCTTCCCAGGATAAGTAGAATTGTCCCCAAGAATATCTTCGAATTTGTCTCCCTCTCAACTACGTTTAAGAGGTGTTGTTGCACAGAATGTCTAGGCACCGCAATAGACCCTATGGAAACAGAATGAAGGAGAACTAGTTAGGAACCAACCAACTCAGGAGACACAATTAAACAACCAAATACTTGTAAAAGTATCTAGCAAGATTAAAGGATTCAATTAGATTCGGATGATTGGTACCAGTGCCTTATGGAGTCAACTATCTTGCTAAGAATTTAGGACCAAGTACTTGATGAAAAACTGCTGCTATGCAATGTTAACTTAGAATGTAGAATGCAAGGAAAACGATTTGAAGAAGGAGCGAGATGAAGCAAGCTTTGAAGATGAGAAGTGATGTTAAAAGCCTAAAGCACTTAGATTCCAAATAATCTGATCTAACCATTAAATACTTAAGCAAGAGTGTCGATTATGAAGATGTCAAAATTTACTCAATTAAAAGATATAAATTTCGTTGCAGATCCATGAAAATAAGATATCGATCACACTTACTTGAAAGAATTTTGCAAACATTAATATTCAATAAATATCCAAATTCAAGTAAATGAAACAACATTTAATTACACATTAGGTGTTCCAAAATTCAAATGCCATATATCATCAAACTTAACAAAAGCATAAGAAAATAATTAGCATTTAAATCTCAATAATTAATCACCAAGAAACACCATGCAATTTCAATACTAAACAAACACTTCGTTGAACAATCTATGGATTAAACGATATTCTAAAATAATGAAAATCCAGAAATTAAATTTTCTCCTATAGTTAAACCTATGATATTTTAAAAATTAAATCATGTCAACTATAGGAGTTTCTCCACAATTAAATATCTTCGTAAGCTTTAAAGGATCTAAATAGATCAAAACACCAATGTCCCAAAGATTGAAATTCCAAAATTTATATACAAAAAAAAGAATTAAAAATTAAACTATAGACTAAAGTTTAAAAAATAAATCTTTGATTTAATTCTTTATTTTTTAAAGTTAGGATAAAAAAAAAAATTGAAAATTTTGAATATTTTTTACAAAGTTAAAAGTTCATAAAATAAAAAATTAAATTAAATTAAAAAAAAATTGAAATGTTAATAAAAACCCAAAAAGGTGAAACGTTAAAAATTTTATATGTTAAGAAGAATCAAACCCAAAAAAAATCAAAATCGAAAGTCATAAATTAAAGTTATGTTAATGTATTATGTTATGCGTTAGGTTTGGTATTGTGTGCAGGCCGAAAAGGAAGTCGTCGAGCAGCAGCCGACAGGGAGATGGACGCAGAGGGAGAATGGCTGCGAGCAGGTCAATGGAGAAGGGAATGACGGAAATGGCAGCGAAATGCGAAGGGAAAGGGTTGGAGGATTAATGAAAGGTGAAGGTCGAGGGTAAGGAAGATTGTGAAGGGAGATGGACGCGGAGTAGCGTGAGAAGGGAAGGTTGCATAGAAGGCAGCAGAAGAGGGCAGGAGCTGCGTGAGGGCATGCGATGGATTTTGGTAGCGGATTGAAGGTTGCGTGAGGGAGAAGTGGTAGAGGTTGTCGTCAAAGGGAAATAGGAGGGACAGTGAGAAGGAGGGAGGAGCTGAGGACGCAAGCAGAGAATGAAAAGCGGCTAGAGAAGAATTGTGATGGAACTAACCAGAGCAGGCCAGCGGAAGAAAGGATGGAAGGTATAGCAAACAATGGGGAGTAGAAAAACGGAGGGGAAGGAAGAAGAAGCAGAGAAAAGGGCAGAGGAAATGGGAAGAAAACGCAGGCAGCAAGCTAGGGCAGCGGGAAAACGTTGATTTGCAGAGAGGAGGTGCGGCATATGAAGGCAACCCACAAAAAATCACAGGCACACTGATGCATAAAAAATTTCGAGATTTTCCTTCTGTCCAACAATTAATTTTGCACTGAAAAAACTCAGAAAATAAAATTCGATTTAGATATCCTTGCAAAATTTTGATCTTGAGATCAGATCTTACCCTCTAAGGTCTAGATCTGTCTCAGATCTAAAACATTTCTCTGAAAACCCTCAAAGATCACCTGCACAAACCAGAAACAAGAAAACCGAGATACCCAGCAACTTTACAAAAATCGAAAATTTAAACCCCGAGTTAGAAATCAGAAACTAAAAAATTTCTATATATTTACACTACAAAAATACAGATCTATACAATGTATTTACATATCTATGCACAAGGGTTGCAGATCTGTCAGATCTTAGGAGTGTAAGTCTGACTTTGCTCCCAAATCTGAAGATTTAAGGCTCTAACTAGCCAGATCTAACTTTAAATTCAATGAAAGTTAAGATAATTTTTTAATTTAGGCACAAGCCCTAGACAAACCCTACAAAAAATCAAATTTAAGATAAGCCTGGGAAATTAGATCCAGAGGGCTATTCAGATCTTATTTCCTTGGGAGTTAGTTGGTCCAACCGAGGGCTTCCCTAAACGCCCAATTCTAAATCCGAGAGATTTCTACACACTTAAGGTTAAACTGTTAAATCAATAGAGAAATAAAATAAAAATCAAACTTTCGAGAGTCAAAGATACCTGCTAACTCAATCCAATTAAAATTCTTACCCTAAATCCAGTAACCTAAGTAAGATACATGTTTGAAATAATCAACAATTCATTGAAATAATCACCAGCAAAATATAAAGAACAAGTTTACCATAAAATACTGAAGAGGAACACTACCATCAAATAAAACCCCAAAGACTTTGTATTATTCGAGATAATATTACAGGAGAGCTTCAAGAGCTAGTACACGATTAAGAGATCGAATGCGAAAAATCTGACACTGACCTCTAATTTATAGGTAAAATCTCCAACAGCTAGTTCGCTTAATCCCTGTCAAAGTAATCTCCATCGTCGAAAAGGATTTGATTATCTTTTAATTTGATCCGTTGAAATTATTATTTTTTGAGGAATTTCGAATTTTTCGATTAGTTCATTTTCAATTAACTCAAAAATAATATTTTTGAGTTAATTACCTCAAAAAATTGACTTTGACCTAACTATCAAGGCCCAAGGGTCAAAAATTTCTTAAAATTTTCAACATTCCCTTGGCCCAAGACCTTTAAAAAATTATTTTTCAAGGACCCACGAATTTTCCTCTAAAAAATTTAATTTTACCTAGGACATAAAATTAATTAAATTTCTAGCTTAGGATTTTTAATTTAATTTGGCCAGAAATTTTAATTAATTGACTCATGAGGGGATTAATTATTTTTCCAACCCTCTTTACATAATATTAATACATTAAACCATGAGGGGAACACCTGTTCGCAACAGACCCTCAATAATCTACCCAATTCTGCGACTCAAAATATGATCTAATAGACCTAGCAATCTGTAATAAAATTATCTATCCAATTGGCTAGGATCATTCCCAGATTTCTTTACAAAGACTCAATAAAAAACACTAGGAATCACTTAGTATCTTGACGACAAAATCCACCCTAGCTTTGGGGTGAGGCTGGAGGAGAAAAGTTTGTCGACCATTTGTTTCTAGAGACAAAAATGAATCAATGAGACGAAAAACCTCTTAAGATAGAAATCGTCACCAAAATACTAGGCTTACCTAGGTTGTTACATACATGATGGTCTTACTAAGATCATTTACATTATAAATATGCATAATGGGTTTACATCTTTTACAAAATTGTCGACTGAATGATGAAATCTAAATGGCACGAACACTTGAATATGATGGATCCCTTTTGTGAAAAAAGGGGTGTATTTCTATGGGTTCATTGACAAAGAGCGGTCAACAAGAGGAATTCACGATAACCAGTGAAGTGCCTAGAGGCCCCACTATCCACTAACCAGCTAACAAATGAATCTGGAGGAGAGGAACTAGAGAGAGTAGAAATAAGAAAATATTCAGATTGAATGGCAGTTGCATTATTATCATACCTTGAGTTCCTTGATCTCTTGGGAGGATAACGAGTCTCCTCTCAGGCAGGGGGTCTTCATCTCTTCCTTCTAAGATTGTAGTTGTTCCTTGGAGCACTTCTTTCCACCGCATAATCACAAGCATAGTGACCATACTTATGACAATTATAGCATTCAATGTTGGATGTGTCCTTCGTGAATCCTCTATTGTTGTTCTTGAATCCTTGATTGTGCTTTCTTGATTTTGATGGTCCTTCTTTTCCTTTCTTCTTCTTGGCTTGGGCAGCAAAGGAAGTGGGCTCTACTTCGTCATGTTTTTGAATTCTCCCTCTATAAATCATCTTGTTCTCTTCTTTAGAGCATTTTCTTAATAGCTCATCAAATGAAGGAAACCTATCATTGTTGCTAATGGTGGTAATAAATGCCTCCTAAATCGGAGGAAGACCTCCAAGTGCAATTAATACCAGCACTCTATCCTTGAGTTGGGATATCCTCATGAAGTATGACTGCACAGTCTCCCCCTTGTTCATCTTAATTTCCTTGAGTTGATTCTTCAAAGAAGGAATATGGCTAAGGTTGTTGACTTCATACATCCCAACCAGCTTATCATCCATTTCCTTGGACTTCTTCAACATTGAAATATAAATAGTCAATTGGTCTCTCAAAGAATCAATAATAATTTTTTTAGCTTTCACCTCACCTTTCTTGTACTTGGTTTTGATAGCAACAGAAGCATTTTCCAAAGGCTCATGGACCTAGCCTTCAACAGATTCCAAGACATCGTTCACATCCAAAGTCACATCCAACTTGGTTCTCCAAATAGCATAGTTTGACAAGTCATTCAGCTTCTCCCTAATCTTGAAGTATGAGATAGTCATCTTGACTAAGACAAATGATCTTGAGATACGATTTCTTCAAAGGGTGATTTCTCTTGTCTCCTTCGGCTTATCTCCACCTCACCTCTGATTCCATGTTAATTTTTCAATGCTCTATGTTGAAACAATTTCTTAGACAATTTCCTCCTTCAAAAGCAATCACTTTATCCAATATATTTTCAATCACCCAGTAATAGTAAGAAATTGTAGATACAACATAAAACCATATGCACAATAGAAGATAGCCAAGAACTATAAAGACACAAAGATTTGGTCAAAAACAAGGGAAAAACCCCCACAAAGGGGAAAACCCTTTCCAAATTCTTCTTTTATTAGATTATCATCAAATGTTCAGCACAGAGATACATAGAACAGGTACACCAACAACTAGTCAAAAGTTAAAGCCTTGACCAAACAAATCAGCCAACCAATATCCAACTCAATATGAGCATAAAAGTCAAATCTGGTCAAAAGTCAAATAGGCAATTTTATGTCAAAGTTAGCAGCAGTCAATGTAGCCCTAATCAATCCCGGTCAATGGTCAAATCTGCTCCAAAAAGGTTCGGTCAACTAGTCAAAGAGTGTGGCCTTCTACCCTCAATCAAACCCAATCAAAGTAGCATCAAAACTCATGGTCAAAGAGGAGAGAAAGATTGCGGTCAAACCCTAGCAGACCTGCATTCAAACCCTGCTCAAATATGCGGTCAAAGGTAGTCAACATTCCCATAAAAAAATTCGATTAGAATGCCAATCAACTTGGACTTCAAAAACAGGTCCAAAACCAAGTCAAACAAAGTCAACTCTCCCAGGTCAATGCAAGTCAAACAGTACCAAAACAGAAATCAACGTTGGTCAAATCAGATTTCCTCTCACCTTTGCATGTGTGAACTCGGGCAGTGCAATTTCAAACTAGATGGAACCATCCACAAAAGAAATGATGTGTGATGTGATGATTCCAAATCAAGTCAAACTTGGTCAATTTATGTGTTTTTGGAGGTCAAACTTCCTCTTCCAAGTCGACTTGTACTTTGAGTTGTCATGGTTCCAAATTAAAAATAATATTTTGTCATGTGCAAATTAAATTCTTAAAAGGGCTAGTAGGGTCTCCTTAAGGTGAGAAGCGCTTCCTGTAATACCCTTGATTTCAAGGATTTAACCATATGTAGTACTCAAATTAAACAATTTAACCATGTAATTTAACCAAAGAGTTTATTACAATTTCATGAAAGTGTACATATCTAATTTTATCATCTACTTTGGAGAATCACTGAAATTTCAAAGAGGATTTCAGTAGAATACCTAGAAATTGTTTGTAGCAGCTTGTAGTAATTCCTGTTGTAGCAGTTACTCAAACCGACTCTACCTCCCAACCTATCTGGGATCTACCTATACGATCCCCAGACCCAAAAGGTGATCTTCTGGCCCGTTGTGCCCAGAATTCCAAGAAGAAGCAAGACTTTCAATCAGAATCTCCTCCACTTCAGAATTTTCCCCTTCTTCTTCCTCTGGATCTCTCTCCTTTTCTCCAAGTTCTCCTTCCTTTTAGAATTTTTCTCCCACTTCTTCTTCTCCAAGTTCATGGTTAAATAGATTGGATTCATATTAAAATATTACCTTTAATAAATATCTAGGATTCACATTAAAATATTACCTTTTAATAAATATCTAAAATATATATATCTATATTAACTAATTTATTTTACTTGATAACAATTAAATGAAAATTGCATCTTCATTATTTATATTAATGGGTCATTACATACTTCCTCCCTTTAGAAATATTTTTCCCGAAGTTTAGGTTTTATATGATATATTATCAATTATTTTAGTGATTGGTGTGATTGCACTTCAAAATTAAATTGTTGTTTGACCATTTATAGGTTTATAAATTTACTCGTTATTTTTTTTTCTCAACAGGGTTCTCTAGCTATTCTAGACTCATCCTATCCTCCCTAATCTCTTCTGCTCCCATCCTATCCATCCTCCACCGGGGTATGCAATGGCGTCGTATATACTGACCTAAACATTCATAGATAATGTCGACTCTATCGTCCTAACTTCCTAGTAGGCATCCGGCAGTCATCATCACACGTCTAGGGGAGTGTGACTCGCACAGTCCTCCCATGACTCCAAGTTTTGGAGGATAAACGGTGGGAAACACCTCCACCCCTCCTAGTAGGACCATGGTCAACACCCTATCATGGAACCTCATTGAATCTCAATTGTTCTTGGAATTTTGTCATCACGTGGTCGGTTCGAGTAATAATATTATCTGCAATGCAAACACTTGTCCATACATTATAACATATGCATCTATATATTCAAAACAATTTGTATCCAGATAACAATTCCTGTATAATTCATGCATGTTGCTATCTATGGTACAACATACTTGTCCTTATCCCACCCATATATCAACAAGTTAACTTTCATATCGAAATGTAATTATTCTTTTATTTTTGTCTCATCAATCATGTCGATATATGTAGAAATGAAACAAATTTATAGATATCTTCACCTATAACATAATCCATGATCTAGATTTCAAATACTAAACTTCATATTGGTATTCATATTCCAACAATGTTGATTAAATGACATATTTCATATTTGTATACATGTACTAGCAATGTGAAGAAAATAACCTGAAATCATTCTTACATGTAACCTTTCATAGTTATAGAACACTTTAAAAGGATAGTCTTAAGTATCTAGCCAAAATAAAGTAGAGATATACAAAATAAGGTTTTTAAGTGCTTCAAAATCAAAATAAGTTGGGGTATTTCTTGCATATGGCCTTGGTGTCTTCCCAGGTAGTCGATCCAAGACTATACTTGTCCCACTGGACATTAACTTGGTCTACCAAGAGTGTTGTATTTCCAACAAGATGTTAATTGTTGTCCAATAATAATTTTCCTCTCTTTCAATAATAAGTTCATAATTTACAAGAGATGCATAACCACACTATCAATATGTACAATTTTGATATAGTCCCTTTACTTGCAAGTTTCAATATTTAGTGTCTTAAACTTTAGCTAGGCTATTACTACCTTTACCATCATTCCTTAAACCATTGTTTCATTTGTATTATATTGATTCATTTAATCAAAACACATAATTCATAAATGGCATACCAACTTCTTATTCTTCACATTAATTGTTTTCTCATTAGTCCTTAAGCCTCATCTTATCACCAAATGTATCTCCTTTTTTAATGGTATACAATTATTATCTTTAATATTTACTTTTAAATATTTTCCCCGGTTTATCACTTGTTATTCTTAATAAACTACGAGTTCACAACTCCCTATAGGTCAACGCTTTGACCCTTACCAATCATGTTTCTCATATCCTTAAAAAAATCCTTCTTGATAGAAACACCCTTTTACTTCTTCATACCATATATCCTAATATTCCATGTTTACTTCAATTTGAAAAACATATTATCAAATTGACTTTGATTTCTCATCTCCAGTCATCATGGTTTCCTTTCCTCCTCTCTTAATGCATTAAATTATTACACTTGGAAATGTCGTTACTATTCCCCAACTTGGGTAAGACCTTATAAAAAATTCAATAAAGTGGATATCAAATGTATTTTATTTATCATTTCATGTTTTAAGGCATCACGAAATAGAATTGCCTAATAATACTCCATGATGTCCATAATCCATGCATATAGTTAGTCACCTGAAGAAAAATTTATAATGTGACTCTCTATTAGAGGGAGAAATTATAATAGATGTTGCCATGCACATAAATTTTCCTCCAATTGATCAATTTTATTAAAGATTCACTCTTTAATCTAATGTCATTGACTTCTTATATTGTTTTGTGAAACTTCCACTCACTCACCTTTGGTGTTATTTTTGTTGATCACATTATTCTAAGTTGATTATGATAACTAAAATTCATTATCATCATTAGAATTTTGTAATTTCTTTCTTTTTCCGTCCTCCCTAGGTAACTATATCAATTATATTATGGTAACACTTGGAGATCAAACTTTGAAATTTGCTCATGTCTCTTCGTACTCTTAGTGTGTTTACTACCTTACAGGGTGGTTTCTTACCATCTTAACATATGTTTCATCCATTTTGTCTTTGTTTGTTGTGTACTTTTGTGAACTATAGTTGTACTTTCAATTGGATTACTTATAATTCCTCTAAACATTTCTTGAATAGTTAGTGGCTTCTTTCATCCATCATTTTACCTCAAACTAGGTTTGCATTTTATGCGGTTGTATCTTACTTTACATCTAACGGTTTTGTCATAATGTCCATAGTCATGCTTTCAAAACCATTCTTCCTCCCTTCAAGAGTTGACTTCTTTGGAGCAAATTCAGCCAAATAATCTTTATATATGCCTAAATAATCACCATGAATCATCTTATATAGCTTCAACCGTTCATATTAACGATAAGTTTCCCCTTCCTAATTCACATTGTTATCCTTAAGGGTTATTTAAATTCTATGAACAATGTTATGTTGCCATATTATTTTGTTTTGGACATCAATATCCTTACGGTTGCAAAAAGGCTAATTATCCATGTCAATAATGAAATAATGGTTGAATACCAAAATGTCCAATTAGTATATATTACACTATAAAAATTTAAAACTTCACTCTACTTACATATGTACTTAGATAATAATTAAAGTATTTAACATAAGAAAATCGTATAAAAATATTTGCATAAAATGCATATCGTCAATAGTTATAGTCATTATGTAGTAAGATATATACATGGAAAGCTCAACATCACTAGAAGAATGGAACGTTTCAATCGCATAAAATAATTAGGATAGTTCCCATTCTAATGTTCAAAAGTTACAATAAAGTTTAATGTCTAAAGTGATGTTAATGTGTTCATTTTAATATAATAATTTGAATGTACTTCAAACTTTACTTGTACGATATACAAAATCTTAAACTTTATTGTAGATTAATTTTAAGCTGATATCCATGAGTTATCTCAACTCCTTTTTCAGATGGAATGTAAAGTAAAAGTAATGGGTTAGCAATTGAGTGGGATTGAGCTTCGAAAATACAACTTTCCTATACTTCGTTGTTATTAACAACGAATAATACAAACAATTGATATATGTTTTCAATACATATATTCGCATTAAATATCCCATCTCTTCTAATAAAATGTATCACCCCAGGTATCATAGTTTTTTTTTGAATAACGAATTATATATAAAATTCCATTTTATTATTGTTAAAAGCTTCAATTTCTTCCACAAGTCGAAAACCAATTTCCCTGTCATTGAAAATTACATAACACTGAATACTTTGAGAAAATTATCAAGGTAGTTAAGGATTTATTTTCATAATTGACTTATTATTCTACTTAGCTATTCTCAAATACTAGCAAGTATGTATACTAGTGCAGTGTATGCAATGTATGCATATGTAGCTACCATATGCATACGCCATATACATACTAATATTCTTTTTCTTATAAATCGAAATGGGTCTTCATACTCCGGATGTGGATGATTCGACGTGTTAACGGGCCACTTGGCCTGGGCCTGCTCCCAAGGCGACTCACTTGGGGTGGCCACATGGCCCCCCATGGCGCCTTTAATAAGGCCATCAATGTGCCTCTGCGCTGGGCATTAATTCCACCGCGCCGTCACCCTCCCCGCCTTGGTCTGTGCATTCGGCATCAAATGGACGCCTGCTCGCGCTCTCCGGATCATTTCGGCTCTGTTAACCGAGCTCTGCTGCCATTGCGCTCTCTCTGCCCGGGTGGTTGTGCTACACCATGCGAACGCACAGCCACTGGTCGTCGTTGTTCTCTGCATTGTTGCCTGGAAACCACGCACAGTAACTTCTGCCCTTCCAATTTCAATTTTCAGGTTTCTCCAGTTATTGTTGGTCAATTTGCTCCTATTCTTGCAGCTCCCTCCAGCGCTTCGTCGGCTCTTTCTGAGAAGCTCACCATGCCTAGGCTTAGGCAACGGATGACTTGCAGACGGGGTGCCTCTCGGGGCAGGTCCATGAGCGAGCGGCCTCCCTACAGCTCCAGTGATGACTTCTCCTCGGGGCCTTCTGAAAGGCGCTCTGCTCCGGCCAATTTCGACACTCCTGGTCATATCCATGACAGCCATACCCCTGCTCCACCTCTGTCCACGCCCCCGCTCCATGCTTCCGCCGCCCCTCCTCTCCCTGGCAGCCATATTCTGAGGCAGTCTTCGCAACGAGCCGAGCTTCGTTTCGACAGTGCTTTTAACCGCCCAACTATCACAGCCTACATTACGGTTACCCTGCGCGAAGAAGCTACCATCCATCCTCCTCCGCCTTCTGGTCCCGTGCCTGCTCCTTTCGTGCCCACTCCCAACCCGACTTCTGCTCCCGTGCCTGCTCCTTTCGTGCCCACTCCCGGTGTTCCCCTTGCTCCTGCTCCTTCCTCCTCGGACCATATTCTTTTGCAGATGGGAGCGGACCTGTCTGGCGAAGACGGAGCCAAGAATGTTGAAGAAGAACCAGAGGATCCCTATGGCTGTAGAATTGAAGAGGAGCAACCAGCTCCAAACTAATTGCTTTTTCTCCTCTATGTCCAGATACAGTATGAATTCTGCTCTAGACTTTTTTGCAAGAATTTTGGTTTCAATGATGATACATAGCAGCTACAGCTGCATGCCTATTTTGTCTTTCTATAGCTTTATTATGCTGAATGTAGTTGACTCTTCGCCGGTTTCCCAGTTCATGGGCGGTGTAATTACTTTTAAAGGAACTGGTTTCCCGCTATGGGCAGTTCCATATCTAGACAGAACTTGGATATCAAGCTCGGTTTCAGGCTCCCTCAGATGTACCGTGGCAGTTTTGTAATTTTATGTTCATAATAGAATTAGTGCAATTTAGCCAAAAAAAAAAGAAAAAAAAAAAGAAATGGGTCTTCATAGATCATAGTATCACTTCTCGGCATTATTATTACTATTATTATTTATTATTATTAATTGTTTTAATTTTTAAGTAAATAAAAACCTATTTTCAACATCATTATCACAATGTTATGTCAACTTTACAAAAGTACAGAAGTATTGACTAGATTATAAATGGGAACATGGATAACTGAGAATCGTAAACCTTCATAATTTAATATAAATAATTATGAAATTGTATTATTAAATTATGCTCAACAAGTATGAGAGTTAGCCAAAACATAGTAACTATGTGTTCATTCTAGCCAAATACTGAAACTAATTATGTGGTGGTTTTATACTTTGAATTGATATAAGAGATTTCAAGATAATAAAGTAAAATTGGATGACTTAAAGCTTAGGAATTAATATTTTAAATGAAAAGTCAAAATTCACACGTAAAACAAAGAACGGAAAGGGTAGTTTGGGAAGAGTGAGCGGCGCACACTTACTCATTGACAATTTCCATAATAACAAACTCCTCACATGATTGTGTACCATGCTTTGCTTTATAAAAATCACAGAGGCAATTCCCTTCTATATTATTAAAAATTTTAGATACGCACGGTCTAACTGATCGATGTTTTTGGTTGGGACTTCGTTGATAGGAATGGTTGAATATCTCTTTTATGAATTTCGCTAAACAAAATGATTATATTACTTTTAATACAAAAACTTATTGTACATATAATGATTCAAAATTTCCAAAATTCAATTTCTGAAATAAATATGAGAAGATCAATTTACATGGTCTAAGCCTGTCTTATTTAATTTTATTTAGTTAGCATGGAAAGATATAATAACTAAACCAAAATGCAAATTTCGCAAAAGAAGACATTTTTTTTATAATAACAAATTTTATTCTCTCACAAAATTAAAAATTGAAAAATTAGCATATTTTGAAATATAAATTAAGAAAAATAAAAAATATAATATTAGATAAGACATACATAAATAACATGTTATAAAAATGGCATGCCAAAGATTATTGTCTCTTTTGTAATGCTTCAAATAAAATTATTAGTAAAATAATAATATTAATAGGCCAGCAAGACAAAGTCTTCCTTTATGCGAACTTTGATGAATTGCAAAAACATCATATAAACATTTAATTTCTCTAATTTTTCAGAATCAAGTTTCCAACTTCAATAGAACTCTCATTAGATGTGAAAACGTCATATGAACATTTCACCATCACGTTTTCGACTCATTTTACCCAAAATCATAGTCGAAATTTAGAAAAACCTTCTGAACATTTCAAATATACCACGGTCCCCTCCCTTCTGAGTGTGTTTTTATTTTCAAAGTGTATTGTTGATTGCCTTGTCAGACAGATTTTGAGTTTGGAAAATGTATATTCGACTCGATTCAAATTATCAGCGAATTTGAACAAAACCAGAATCTTTAATTAAAATAACCATGGGACAATGTGATTATTGTCTAAAGTAATAGTGCAAGTGAGCGTAGGAAATATAACCTGTGAGGTCTCCTCTACTGAATTCAAAACTGGAATTAACGAGAATTCCAACCTAGAATGTAATGAGAACTCAAATCGCGGTATTTTTGGTTCTCCTGGATCTTCTGCGACAAAATGTATTCAGCCCTACCTCCTACAATTGCACCCATTGGTTCGAATTGGGAGGGTTGGGTACTAGAAATTCGAATGTCGAGATCTCGAGAAAAGTTATGGCTGGGGTCAATAGGCCTCTTGCACCTAACGATGTCGCAGTGTATTTCGAAGTTGCATGAAAAATGGGGTCTTAACAGACCTCCAAGCTTCTACAATCCTAGCAATTGGATGGAGCCCTTAAATGTAATGATGAGCAGCTTTAGGGTTTTCTTTTGCTTTAAGACTAAAATTTGCAAAACTTGGAGTGAGATTAAATTACTTAAAGGCAATGATGTATCGCTAAAATTTGCAAATAATTGAGCGAAATAAAATCCCACAAAACCAGTGATGTATCGCCAAGGTTTGCAAATCCTTGACTAAAATGCAACTGTCTAAAGCCAACGATGTATGACTGGAGACTATGCATTCGAGAGGGATGTGGGAGGTCCAGTCCATCGTCACTGGTAGACCAAAATTGTGGAGCGATATGGGGAGGTCTAGTCCCTTGTCGCTGCAAAATCATAATTGCGAAGTGATACGTGGAGGAAATCATGGTGGAAACAATGGAGGAAACGAGGATGGAAGGATAAAGCAAACTAGCAGAGAATTGGCTGGTGACGATGGTTCGAAAAAGAACCTGGGCAAGCATATTCTTGTTATTTGCCTGCATATTTCCATCGTCCATGCTCACTCATTATTATACTCTTAAATCCTCTCAAGCCTCCTAGTTATGAAAAATACTGACAGAAATTATTGCTTGATTTGGCCATGCTTTCTTGTAGCAAGGTGTCGGCCCTCGGAAATGTGTTCGGTCGTCAAAAGTCCTCTCATGGAGTTGAAGCCGGCTTTAAGCCACCTGTACTGACATTCTATTGCGGGAGCTCGGCCCTAGAACGAAGAATCTCCACAAGTTATTTCATTAGAAACTGTTCTTCAATATTCAGAGTCGTCAAAGCAATCTCGACGATGCCTACTGGTTTCAGCTCTGAGAACGTCTTCTGCTTGCCGTCGAAATTAGAAGAAGAAATCCACAATTTAAAGATCTTACGATCCAACCTCCGCGCCGCGGGGTCTCTCCACGACAAAATTGAAGTGCTCGACCTTCAGCAGTGAGTGAAGTCTTTCCACGATGGAAACAGAAGAGTCAATTATCCGTTGGCTTTCAACGGACTAGGAGAGTGTCAAATTTTTTTGCTCAAGTCCCTCATAGCTATAGGACAAGAACATGTGTTGTCTGTAGAACCGTCTTGGCTAGAATCGAAAGGGGAACTGGTCTGGAGTTCAAGTCCTCTCAAGAATTCTGTTGAAATCTCCTTTGCTTACTGTTGAAAACGCCCTAGCTGAAACCACTACTCTCTTCCACTTTTCTCCTTGCTAAAATCGCTTGTCTCCAAGTGAACCGACTTGCTCAATTTGTGTGATGAGGGAATGAGGTGAGAGTATTTTTATAACTTGTGAGAGCCATCTAGAAGCATCGAAAAAATATTTTATTAGCAAAATAAAATAATAAAAATGAAAAAATAAAATAAAACCGAAAAAAACCACTTAAACTCTGAAATGTGGCCGTACGAATTTGAAACGCATTTCAAGTCATATTGGGCCACGTTTCAGCCACATGAAACGTGGCAGTACGACCTGAAACATGTTTCAACATTTTCGTATTGTTTTGCCCAGAAACAAGATTTGGCCCAACGTTTCCTACAACATAGCTCCTTAGTTTTCTCCTCTAGCATTGTGCTTTATAGAGCTAATTTGCATGTATATTTCTATCATCACAAGCTTCCTCTATTGGTCCATTGAGGGATAGACGATCATGTGGAAGGGGAAGGGGAGATTAAGGCTCAAACCTTCAGCTCACCTTTAGTTACAGTTCAAGAAATACACTTTCCAAGTGTGGGGCAAGCCCTCTAGGGGGAGTCTTCAACCAAACTGTGGGCTATTGGTACTACCATTGCTATTGTAATTGGGGCATCTCGAGTGAGTAGAATCTCCTAGTGAGATTGATTTTCTTGCAAGTAGTTCAATGCTAAGAGAGTGGGATAGTTTCACCCTTAATTTCTTACACATCTCTGATCTTGCAAGGGAAAGTTGACAGAGTAAGGGTTGTGATCATAACTTTGTAGATTGGTAGGGTAAAGCTCTAAGGTAAGGCTCACTTAACTAGTCAATTTAAAAATTCTAAAAATCTTTTGTACAAACAAACACTGTAGCTATTTGTACGAATGTATTTGTACACAAAATATTGTAAATAATATATATTGATAGATGATATAATAATAGGGTTGATTGTTACAATGAGGGGCCTACTATAAATACTAGGCAGAGTGCCTTTTCATATGAAGAAATGTGTCTCTTTGATAAGACACACCTTTACACATTTTAATTAATTATTACTCATTATTATGTTTTCTTACATTGACACCCTCTTGAGGGATGCTTTGTCCTCAAAGCATAACAAAAAGAGATTCTCTTCTAGTTGCGCATGTCACTTCAACATGTATAATTCGTTGTAATTTGACAAGTAGTAGAATTGGGGTTAATCTTTTTCTTCGTAGCCCAGCCTCTTTTTATTTTCATTAAAATAGTTATTTTATTGATTGATTATTATTATTTTTAATTTTATATGGTTTATTATTATTGTTATTATTTTTATTACTATTTTTTAAAGTAACCTTATAAAAATTTATTATAAACTAACTTTATGTTGAAATTTGGCAGATCACGGAGAAATTCCCTCCTTGGGGAAGTGTAATGACCCATTAATATAAATAATGAAAATGCAATTTTCATTTAATTGTTATAAAGTAAAATAAATTAGTGTATATACATTCATATATATATATATATATATATATATATATATATATTAAAAGGTAATATTTTAATGTGAATGTTAGATATTTATTAAAAGGTAATATTTTAATGTGAATCTTAGATATTTATTAAAAGGTAATATTTTAATGTGAATCCTAGATATTTATTAAAAGGTAATATTTTAATATGAATCCAATCTATTTAACCATGAACTTGGAGGAGAAGGGGGAGAAAAATTCTAAAAGGAAGGAGAACTTGGAGAAAAGGAGAGAGATCCTGAAGAGGAAGAAGGGGAAAATTCTAAAGAGGAAGAAGGGGAAAATTCTAAAGAGGAGGAGAACGAGAGGAATTCTGAAAATAATTCTCATTGAGAGTCTTGCTTGTTCTTGGAATTATGGGCACAAAGGGTCAAAAGATCACCTTCTGGGTCTGTGGACCATATAGGTAGATCCCAGATAGGCTAGGAGGTAGAGTCGGTTTGAGTAACTGCTACAACAGGAATTGCTACAAACTACTACAAACGATTGCCAGGTATTCTACTGAAATCCTATTTGAAATTTCAGTCATTCTCCAAACTAGATGATAAAATTAGATATGTACACTTTCATGAAATTGTGATAAACTCTTTGGTTAAATTGCATGATTAAATTGTTTAATTTGAGTACTACATATGGTTAAATTGTTAAAATCAAGGGTATTACACATGGTTTCAAAGCCTTTTCAAACCCTTTGGGACCTTTTGGGATCTTACACGACATATACATACGATGCATCAGAGATAATTTTGTAGCTTTATGTTTAGAGCACCGCCTTGTATGCGATGTTGAACAAGGTAAGGGCTCTGAGCAGAATTCTCCCTCTTTTACCTCACTTTCACCATTTCCTGAATAATTTACCGAACTATCTTCCATCCAAGGGTTATCATTATAAGCAGTCTTGGCAAAGGCAGGGAATAGTTGATGTTGCCACAGGCAACCAGCCATTAACAGACAAAATACTGCTCTGTTTACTGTTGATTTTTCCCTGGAACTTATTTGATAGTATAATATGAATATTTTCCCAAAAGGATTATTGCCATTAAATGCTCTGTCATCTCCATTTCCATCCCCTACAATTCCTCCAAGGCAATCATAAAATGTTTCCAATTCCTCAAGCATCAGAAGAAGTCTTCCAAAAGAGAGGGAGATTTCATCGTTCCCAGTCTTACTTGGTCCGGCATCACCATTTCCCGGTCTTAAATCCTATTGTCGTTGGCCTTTAGCAGAATCGCCCTACTTATCCCACTTCTCGATCATGTCGAGCAAAATATAAAAAGAATTCTTGAGAGGAATTGAACTCCAGACCGGTTCCCCTTTCGATTCTAGCCAAGACGGTTCTACATACAACACATGTTTTTGTCCTATAGCTATGAGGCACTTGAGCAGAAAATTCAAACGCTCTCCTAGTCCATCGAAAGCCAGCGGATAATTGACGCTCTGAGTAGAATTCTCCCTCTTTTACCTCACTTTCACCATTTCCTGAATAATTTACCAGACTATCTTCTGTCCAAGGGTTATCATTATAAGCAAGCTTGGCAAAGGCAGGGAATAGTTGATATTGCCACAGGCAGCCAACCATTAACAGACAAAATAATGCTCTGTTTACTGTTGATTTGTCCCTGGAACTCATTTGATAGTATAATATGAATATCTTCCCAAAAGGATTATTGCCATTAAATGCTCTGTCATCTCCATTTCCATCACCGACAATTCCTCCAATGCAGTCATAAAACGTTTCCAATTCCTCAAGCATCAGAAGAAGTCTTCCAAAAGAGAGGGAGATTTCATAGTTCCTAGTCTTACTTGGTCCAGCATCACCATTTCCCAGAGTTAAATCCTATTACCGCTGGCCTTTAGCAGAATCACCCGACTTATCCCACTTCTCGATCATGTGGAGCAAAATATAAAAATAATTCTTGAGAGGACTTGAACTCCAAACCAGTTCCCCTTTCGATTCTAGCCAAGACGATTCTACAGACAACACATGTTCTTGTCCTATAGTTATGAGGCACTTGAGCAGAAAAATTTGACGCTCTCCTAATTTGTTGAAAGCCAGCGGATAATTGACTCTTATGTTTCCATCGTGGAAAGACTTCACTCGTTGTGGAAGGTCGAGCACTTCAATTTTGTCGTGGAGAGATCCTGCGGCGCAGAGGCTGGACTGTAAGATCTATAAATTGTGGATTTCTTCTTTGAATTTCGACAAAGAGCAGGCGACATTCTCAGAGCTGAAACCAGTAGGCACCGTCGAGATTTCTTTGACGACTCTAAATATTGAAGAACAGTTTCTAATGCAATAAATAGAGGGGAGGTTAGGATTTTATTAAAAAAAATTAGCAAATCGATAATTGCTAGCTAATGACTAGTAGATTTCACCTCTAGAAAATAATTATAGTAGTCAACAACATGTCACAGACTTGGTAATTTGAATCAAATATTCCATTACAATTCAAAAATTTGCCCACTTAAGAAGTCGAAATGACTCAACAATTTCTTTAGAAGCCCATTTCCCGTTTGCTTCCGATTTGGAAGTTGAAGAATGGTCCACAGATGCCCTAACATTCCACTTGAATTTCTGAACAGCTAGTTTGAAGTTTTAACAATTAGTTGTCCTGACTTTTGACGACTAGAAAACTCAACCTTTCCACCTTTTTACTTGATCTCCAATGCTTTAATGAATTTGAATTTTCATCCACCTAGGTTTGTTATAACTTTATTTAATTTCATCTGGGTCTTGCTTCCACTAAGACACGGGTTTGGTTACTCTTCTTTTGCGGACCAAATTTGACATATTGCATTTCAAATTCTTTCAAATGTTGCCTTTGTTTTTCCCCCCAGAAATGTGTACTACTTATTAACAAACTTTGACCAGCCATATCTTCAGCATACCTTCACTGATTAGAAAAACTATGCGTGGCATCACATCCTTGTTAATTTTTAGGGTTAGATTGTTCTATGTTGTAGATATTGCATTTATAAACATTTTTCATCATTTACATATTACATTCACCCATAGCATCATAACATCATTAGCACTTATGTAGAGAGAACGATAACATCAACAATGCAACGGAACAATAAGGATAGTAGAAGAAAAGCATGCACAATAGAGACACCATGAGCTAGGTCAAAGACCAGGGCAAAATCCCACAAGGGGGAAAACCAAACCAGATTCTTCTTCTATTAGATATTCACCAATTGTTCAGCTAAGATACAAAGTACAATAATCATAAGACATCCTCATCAAATACATCAGGCCTTCTTGGGCCAACCCAAGTCAATTCACAACTTCATTTGTGCACTGAACGAAACAAGTCCAAGAGAGCTATTATCATGTCATTGTCGCAAGTAGGATCATCCAT
This sequence comes from Pinus albicaulis, assembly GCA_034641835.2. Lineage (NCBI taxonomy): Eukaryota > Viridiplantae > Streptophyta > Pinopsida > Pinales > Pinaceae > Pinus > Pinus albicaulis. The sequence goes on from CM076570.1 coordinate 1,428,590,458, forward strand.
GTTACTCCAATAAGTGTCAACAATATCAGGAGTCTTCACTATCAAGAAACATCATCATTGTCAAGTGAATTACCGCCTTCACTGTCATATTATTGTGACATCCATACAAGGTCACTGACATGAAGATTTCTATCGCATATCAGAGGCACTGTCGTGAAGGTCAGGGTCATGTATCAAAGGAACTATCACAATTGTCATGGAGAAGCTATCAAGGCATTGTCACGGTTGTCATGGAGAAGCTACCAAGGCGTTGTCACAACTGTCATGGAGAAGTTGTCAAGGCACCATCACAACTATCATGTCAAGGAGGCACAGACACATTTGTCACTGTCATACTGTCACATTTTCATAGAGGAATTGCCATACCTCACTAAGAATATGACTCCATTGACATACATAATGTTTATGGTTATAGGGATAAGACTCACTGCCCAAACCCTTATTGTCATGCCACTTAATATTACGGCCAACAATCATAATTGTCAACTATCATAAGAGAACAAGAGATATTGTCATATGTCATTGATTATACCAATGTTACATTTATCGTTATCAGCAATTTATCATCGGGGGTCCAAAATTTAAATTATCAGCAATATCAGGGAAAAAAATGGAAATTATAACGAAATTTAAAAAAAAATATATATATATATATATCATTTTTGTTCTCAACATTTAACTTCTAAAACAACATCAATATTAAACAAACACATAGCTATATAAATATGAAAATAAAATCAATATATAATATGTATGAGATGTCAAGTGATGCATCAAACTTCGATATTGAAATATGATAATTTTTCCCAAGTCATAAGATCTAACATAATGATACAAAATCATATCAAAACAAAAATAAATGTGTCTCATGAGATGAATCATGGCAATGAAAACAACAAATTTCCCCTTGTTTTCTTGATGGAAAATGGTCACAACATCCTCAATAGGACCAAAAGATTAGTCGACCAAAAAATACATAAAATATTCAAATTTGGAAAACAACATACATATAATTTATGCGCACCTATATGAAATTATTATACACAAATATGTAAAATTTCTCATGTACATACCAAGGGTGTATATAACCAAAATATCATATAGTGCAAGCCATCTTTGAATCAAAAAAGATCAATAGAGAGACTCTAAATGGCCACTGAAATCCAACCAATGCCTATATTGGGATCATTCTCATCAATATCACCCTTTGAGCATTAAAATAAGATAGAAAAAACTTAACATCTTAATCAATCATTTTGCTTGAGTGAAGTGTACAATTTTACTAGGGCATAAATAATTTAGTTAAGTGTATATTAATACTACAATCATGAAGGAGAAGCTCAATGGTTAATGCCACCGACAACGACATACATAGAGGGCTTGGTGATCTTGATTGAATGTTAGTTCCATACCCTTGTACATCACAAAATGTAATAGAGACATTGCAATCCCGCCAATCCTAAAATACTAAAAATTGTCAAGTCCGCTAGATTCTGAGTGGGATCTAAAATTCTACATTCTCCATATGAAACCCAATGAAGTCAAAACCACTCTCAAACATCCTAAGTCAATTAATGGTAATGATAAGTAAAAGGATGAAAACGAAAGATAAAGGAAAATGTCACTTTTTCTTTAAGAATATAATATTACCATTACCAACTAGGTTATGTATCTCATACGATGAATCATATGAAATGAAAACAATAGATTTACCCTTGCTTGCTAGATGGAAATAGTCAGAGCATCCACACAACTCAATCCCCTAACTCACTTTCAAAAAATTAAATGCAAAACAAACAAGAAAATGTTACTAAGTTGAAATTGACAGAGCAAGGCGATAATTTCGAAATTATTGCGATAATTACCTAAATTATCGCGATAAATACTGGCGATAATATCGACAACATGGTTTTCAGCAAAACTATCACGATAATTCCGATATTATCGCAATATGTGCAACAATGGATTATACTTCATTGTAGTACATATAAGTTAGGGCATGAAAACTTTTATCATGAGGTTACTTAAACACACTTCATAGGAGCTATATAAACTAGTAGTGAGGATCTCATTAAACACAAACGAGGGTTTCATACAATATGAGAAGGAGGTCGTATGCAATACAAGAGAAGGTCACAAATGATGGAAGAGATTTAATGTAGATTAATAAAAGAGAAGTCTGCAAGGGATAGACCGCAAACAATACTAAATATAGGCCATATATTAACACAAAAAAGCCATAGGCAATAAGAGATAGGCCGCAAATTAAGAATGTGAACCATAGAGAAATTAGATCGACCCATATAAAAGAAATGCAAGCTTAAGAGAACCAATGTGAATCACGGTGGTATAGATCAAGCCAAATTGAGCCACAGAAAGGAAAATTATAAACATATAGATCAAGCCTCAAAAAACCAAATCGAGCTTCAGAAAAGCTAAGCGAATTATAGAGATAGAGATTGAGCCCCAAAAAACCAAATCGAGCTTCAGAAAAGCTAAGCAAATTACAGAGATAGAGAGCGAGGTAGAGTCTCCCATTTTCAAGGTCTTGGTCCTCATCAAAAGGCTACAAGATACATGAACGAATCCCCATGAGAACTTTGGACAGTCTCGCGCATCTACCAAGCAAACTCAAGTTCCAATCTACCACAAGAAAGGCCATAAAATTCTCCTTTAGTCCTACGCCTTAATCTGAAATTGCCTCACTCTTCATTGAGCAGATGTCACGTACTTGCATGATCTCTAAATAAGGTCTTATTCTCCTTTATTTATATATTTTTCTTGATGTAACGAATAGCCCTCAAAGGGGCCTTTACAAGCCTAGCCGACTTGAGAGATTGGAAGGGAAAACATTTTACATTCAAATTTGCTTATAAAATATATTTTTTTGTGCCTTAAAGATTAGATACCCATATTGATTTTGAGCCATATTAAATAATAATATTTCATTCTTCTCTTTGGGATGAATGAGCTTCATTTGGGCCTTAGGGTTTCTATGGGAAATTCGTCCCATAGTTGCCCCAACTTTCAACACTCCCTCTAAGCTAGGGAGGAATTTCCATCTGCATCATAAGTCTCATCTCAAATGACATGTCTCAATATAAGAAGGCAGACAATTGCATCATCATTGCATCTAGACTCGTCTCAGTGCAGAAGAATAAACCACAATGAATGGCAAGGAAGATTGATCCTCCAAACCCTACAAGTCTCGAGGTCAAGGCTATGAAAATTCCTTGAAATGCAGTAACTGGAAATATTTATCCTAACAGAAAAATTAATTATGCAATTTATTTTGCTTACGGCAAAATATCAAAGTATTCTCAGTGCAATTTCTTCACCAAATAAAATACAGCGGAAGTAAAAATAGGAACTAAGAAATATGCTAACACACACACATAAAATTGACACCGTTATTTTGGACAAAAGTCCTCGGAAATAAACCCAACTTGGGAAAACCGAGGAAGCAGTGTGAGGGTTTATTTTATTATGCAATAGCAAATTTTTTAGTACAATAATTTGGATGCTTTACTGACAATCCAATCTGAGAGAAATACTGGCAAAATTATTGTGAAGATTTTTCCTCACGCAACAGCTGATTTTTATCCCCGAAAATGCTTCCCTAGCCACACACGAATCCTTCTTCGCCAACCTTTACACAAAGCTTGCATAGACTCTGTTGTAGTTGCCTCCGGAAAACTCTAAAATCAACAACTTTGTTTGTCTCTGGCTCTGGAACTGACTCACTGGCTCATCCAACCAAAATACCTGCCTCCAGTTGTTGAATCACTGGATCCTCCAACTAGATCGAACTATTTTGTTGTTATGCTTGCATAGTCCTTGCGCAGACCCTTTGGGAATTTCCCACTCCCTCTCACTGCCTATTTCGGAACTGGAAAACTTCCTCCAGAAATGTTGCTGACCTCCTCTACCACCTACTAATCACCCTCTAGCTTAATCTTCTCTGTTGGAACTCTGCGACTAAGAAAATCGAACTACCTAGACAACTGAGTATCTGCACTGGTGTGTTCTCCATCTACCCATCGATCTCGTCTTATAATCTCTAGTTGGGACTCCAACGGCCAAGATTAAAACATAATCGATGGCGGAGATCATTTTTGGATCGATTTGTGTGAGTTTCTAGATGATTCTCGCCTTTCTCAATTAATATTGATTACTTGACCACTTTCCCTAAGTTTAGACTTAGGAAAAAATTTTAAATAGGCTAATAATCTAATTAAGAGACTTCTATGTGGAATTTCCAAAAACTATTTATGGGTTAGGGAGAGCTCCTCTGTTTTAGCCTCTCCACAAACTTTCGAGACCATAACACCTCCGATATTACAAAAACCAACACTCCCTCTTAGCGAGGAAGGTGTTATAAGGTTGCACTGCTGCTACAACACCATGTCTTTGTATCACCCTCTGTCACGTTGTTGATGTCTAGCCACTATGAGTTTCTGCCACTGCCCACCAACCATTGCACAACTCTGATGTTGCATCTATGTTGTTGTTGACATCGTTATACTGCTACCAACTTTTCATCTACATTGCAACTCCCTCTCATCTGTAGTTGTTGCAGCTAAGAAGCATCATAAATATTTGGTCCCTGCTACTGAAACAGATTCTCGACCATACTCATTTGTTCTCTAAAATAGACGAACTTAACTCTCCCTAGAGCTTTCGTGAGTATATCTACAACCTACTCATATGTGGTAATATACTGTAGCTAGATCGCTCTACGCTTCACACAATCTCTGATGAAATGACACCGAATATTTGTGTTTCGATATGTCATGAAACAATGAATTCTCAGAGAGATTGATGTAACTCTGATTATCATAGTAGATATTACTCGACTCCATCCTCTGCCTAAACAAGCTTACCAGCAGCTTCTGAAGCCATATAGCTTCGCACGTAGTTGTGCTCACCGCCATATACTCTGCTACTGCGGAGCTCAGTGCTATTGACTTCTATTTCCTGCTACACCAAGAAACCATCCCAGATCCAACGCTTAAGTAGTAACCAGAGGTATTTTTTTTGTCTATTGAACTGCCTACCCATTTTGCATTTGTGAACCCACAAGGTCTAATGTCATCCCCTCGGGTATATCTCAACCCATACTCGATTATGCCATGCACATAACTCAAAATATCGTTGTACTCCTCTACCATGGCATCCACCCACACCTGATGTTCTACGGCTTCCTGAAAGTGGGAAGGTTCTACAACCTGAGCGACCAATGCTTGGTACCTATCAGGCTTTCTGTGTTCTCTTCTTCGTCCTAAGAGCTCCAATAAACTCCTCTACATCTCTCAGTGTTTAACAAACACCTCTGTCGACTCGACCACTAGTGGTGGGAGGTTCGACCAACTCCTCATCATGCCCCCATTGCTTTGTCTGTTGTGAGCTCACTGGATCTCCAGCACTTGAAGAAATGTCGATACTAGTTACTGTACTAGATCCCTGCAACTTTCCTACTGGTTTCCCCTGTAGTTGGAACAATGGAGCTTTTGTTGGTTGATTCTTATCTCCTGTAGGCATCTCACGAGATCTCTTGAAAGCTCGATCCTCCATGAACTTTATGTCTCGTCTCACCACAATCTTCTTATTGCTAGGAATGCAGATCTTGTATGCCTTTGAGGTTTCCCTATATCCAACGAGAAACCCCTTCTCTGCAGTCTGATCCACTTTGGTGCACTTCTCATCTGCCACATGACAATAAGCAATGCTTCCAAAGATCTTGAACTGATTAACTTTTGGCTTCTTCCCGATGAAGACTCCTTCTAGCGTTTTCTTCCCCAATTCCCTATGAGGAGTTTTGTTCTGAATATACATTGTTGTGTTACATGCTTTTGCCCACAAAAACCTGGACAAATCCTATTCATATAACATTGCTTTTGCAGCCCTAACTATAGTTATATTTTTTTGCTCCGCTACCCATTCTGTTGTGGATTATATGGAGTTGTCGACTCCCTTTTGATGCCTTCCTTCACACAAAAATATGTGAAGTCTTTGTCAATATACTCTCCACCATTATCTGCGTGAAGTACCTTAATATTCTGCCCCGTCGCATTCTCCACGAGAGCATTAATCTCCCTAAAACGAACAAAGACCTCATCCTTGGTCTTCAGGAAGTAGATCTAGGTTTCCTTGGAATGATCGTCAACAAAGGTGACGAAATATTTGGCCCCACTAAGAGATCTAGTGGACATCGAGCCACAAATATCTGAGTGTATAAGTCCTAACACGCCATCTACACTACTGTCACTTCTTGGGAATGTTTCCTTAGCATATTTCCCAAGTGCGCATCCTCTACATACATCATCGTGTTCCATGCCAAGTTTTGTAACCCCTATTATTGTTTCCCTAAGCATCTTGAGTGCTCCATGATGTAAGTGTCCCATTCTCTTATGTCATAGAACATTCATTTCCTTCACACTGCTACTGTCACTGCCTACCAATGCCATTGGACAATCGAGTTGTAACCTGCACAACCTGTTACTTCGAACTCCAATCTGTCTCACTCCCTTCCAGCTTGGGTGTTTGGAAAACACCTTCTTCCCTACGAAGTGGCCATCATATCCCTTATCTTGTAGTTGGGATACTGAAATCAAGTTAATACCTAATGCAGGCACATGTAGTACATTTGTAGCGTTGGTACTTGCTCCTTACTCCCTGTGAAAATCGATGGTACCTCTCACTAACGCAGTACACTTCGTTATGTTTCCCAAAGTAATCTGGAATTCCATCTGTTCCTCATTGTAGCTAGATAAATATTCTCTAACCCTTGTAATATGAGTTAGCGCTCCACTATCTATATACCAGACACCCTGTGAAGTTGAGCCTGATAGACAAGCAAATTTGTCCTCTAATCTCGAAGACAACCTTAAAGCCCCCAGAATATCAATTCGATCTGTGGTCATACTAAAGAATTCTGGGTATACTCTGGTGTGCTTATTTCTCTTCTATCTGATACTGAATCTTCTCTAGAAACTATTGCAAACCCTTTGTGCCCATACAATAAATTTGCTCTGCGAAAAATATTGAATTGTTGCTCCCTCTGCCTGCTGGAATTGCTTCCCTGGATAGTTCGTATTTTTCTGCCACCCGCAACTTTAAAATCACACCCCCTTATTCAGCAATTCGTACTATCTGGCTAGGCACTGGGCAACCCCTAAAAAATTCTTTCAGTTGCTCCCTTCAAACAACGAAATTTTCTCCCTTTGATTCTAAGCCTTCTGTCTGTAAAATATGCTCTAATATCATGTGAAAATTCCTTGAAATATAGCAACTAAAAATATTTCTCCTAACTGAAAAATTAATTATGCATTTGTTTTTTTTACGACAAAATAACAAAATATTCTCACTACAACTCATTCACCAAATAAAATATTGCGGAAGTAAAAATAGAAACTGAGAAATATGCTAGCACAAACACATAAAATTAACACCATTATTTTGGACAAAAGTCCCTAGAAAAACCAACTTGGGAAAACCGATGTAGTAGTATGACGGATTATTTTATTATGCAACAGCAAATTTCCGAGTACAATAATTCTGATGTTATATTGGCAATCCAATCTAAGAGAAATATGGGAAAAATTATTGTGAGGACTTTTCCTCACCCCAAAGTTAATTTTTGTCCCCGAAACTACCTCCCCATCCACACGCAAATCCTTTTGCGTCAACCCTTACGAAGATCTTATGCAGACTCTGTTGTAGCTACCTCCAGAAAACACTCAAATCAAAGCGTTGTCTGTCTCAAGCTCCGGAACTGACTCAATGGCTCATAAGACCAAAATCCCTGATTCCATCTGTTGAATCACTCCCTCCTCCACCTAGATTGAACCGTCTGATTCTATGCCTACGCAGTCCTTGCAAAGATCCTCTGGGAATTTCGCACTCCCTCTCACTACCTCTTACGGAAATGGAAGACTTTCTCCGGAAGTGTTGTTGAACTCCTCTACCACCTGCTACTCACACTCTAGCTTAATCTCCTCTGCTGGAACTCTGCTACTAAGAAAATCGAATTGCCTGGACAAATGAGTATTTGCACTGGTGTGTTCTTCATCTACCCATCGACCTCCTCTTATAATGTCTAGTTCGAACTCCAACAACCAATATTAAAATATAATTGATGGTCGAGATCATTTCTAGATCGCTCCATGTGTGTTTCTAGATGATTCTCACCTTTCTCAATTAATATTAATTAATTAACCACCTTCCCTAAGTTTAGACTTAGGAAATACTTAAAAATAGGCTAACAATCTAATTGAGAATCTTCTAGGTGGAATTTCCAGAAATGATTTCTGGGTTATGGAGAACTCTTGTATTGTAGCCTCTCCACAAAGTTTCAAGACTAGAATACCTTCGATGCTACAAAAACTAACACTCCCTCTTAGCGAGGAAAGCGTTCTAGTGTTGCATTGCTGCTGCAACACCCTGTCTATGTATCACCCTTTGTCACGTTGTTGATGTCTGGCCACTGTGACTTCATGTCACTGCCCACCAACCACTACGCAACTTTGATGTTGCATTTGTGCTACCGCTGACACCGCTATACTATTGTCAACTCTACATCTGCACTGCAACTCCCTCTCATTTGTTGTTGTTGTAGCTGCAACTACTGCAACTGAGGCATCATAAATATGTTGTCCCTACTACTAAACGTGTTCACCACCATACCCATATGTTCTCTAAAATAGACGAACTTATCTCTCCTTAGAGCTTTTGTGAGTGTATCTGCAACATGATCATTTGTGTGAACATAATGTAGCTGGATTGCTCCACGCTACACACAATCTGATGAAATGACACCGAATATCTGTGTTTCAACTTGCCATAACACACTAGATACTTACAGAACTTGACGCAACTCTGATTATCACAGTAGATACTGGTCGACAACATCCTCTACTTGAACAAGCTTACCAACAGCTTCGCACATAAATATGTTAGCTTCCATGTACTTTGCTTCTGCAGAGCTCAGTGCTACTGACTTTTGCTTCCTGCTTCACCAAGAAACCATCCCTGATCCAACGTTGAAGCAGTACCTAGAGTTACATTTCCTGTCTACTGAACTGCCTACCCAATTTGCATTTGTGAACCCACATAGTCTGACATCATCCCCTTGGGTATATCTCAACCCATACTCGATTGTGCCATGCACATACCTCAAAATGTGTCTCATTGTTGTCTAATATACCCTCTTTGGTTTCACCATAAACTGACTAAGGGTATTAATCGCGAAGCAAATATCTGGCCTAGAGTTGACCAGATACATCAGAGAACTGATGAACTATCTAAAGAAGGTAGGGTCAACATCCTTGTCATCAGATGCATCTATCCTCTTCCAGTTGGTGATCATGAGTGCATACATGGGTTTAGAATCCTGCGTTCTCAATCTCTTCACAATATTTGTAGTATATCTTCCTTTCCCAAGGAAGAACTCCCCGTCCTGCTGACACACTTCCAATCCTAGTAAATAGTGCAACAACCCTAAATCCATCATATCATACTCTATTGTCAAGTTCCTCTTGTAGTTCTCAATGAGCCCTGATGACCCTGACAGGAAGAGATCATCCACATACAATACTGACATGAGTGGCTCACCTTCTACCATCAAATAGTAAAGGTTGGGATCTGCGACACTCTTGACAAATCCCATCTACCGCAAGTAGTTGTCAATTAGACCATACCATGCCCTAGGATCCTATTTGAGCCTGTATAGAGCTTTCTTCAATCAGCACACATCAGTGTGCCTCTCATGGGTCTCGAATCCCTCTGGCTATTCTATGTACACTTCTTCCTCTATCATCTCGTTCAGGAATGTTGTCTTGACGTCCATCTGGTGAATATGTCATTCCATCTGAGCTAATAGGGATATAATTGACCGGACAGAAGTGTATCTGCCAACTGAGGCGATGGTCTCCTCATAATCTATCCCTTCTTTCTGTGCATAACCCTTCGCTACAAACCTAGTCTTGTACTTCTCCACACTGTCGTCTACAGCGTACTTGATCTTGTAGATCCAACGAGTACCTACAACTGACCTATCCTCAAGTCTTAGTACTATCTCCCAAACATCATTCGTCATGATAGAGTTGTACTCCTCTACCATGGCATCTACCCACACATGATGTTGTGCGGCTTCCTGAAAGCTTGAAGGTTCTGCAACCTAAGCCACCAATGTTTGGTACCTATCAGGCTTTCTACTATGTCTCTTGTTCGTCCTAGGAGCACCAATAAACTCATCTGCATATTGCAGTGTTTGATGAACCTCTCTACTGGCTCGACCACTAATGGTGGGAGGTTCAACAAACTCCTCATCCTACCCCTGCTACTCGGTTTGTTGTGAACTCACTAGATCTCCAACACCTATCTCAACGTCGGTACTAGTTACTGTACTAGATCCCTGCAACTGTCCTATTAGCGGTCCCACAGGCTGCCCCTGTGGTTGGACCAATGGTGCTTCTGCTAGCTCATTCTGATCTCCTGCAGGAATCTCACAAGATCTCTTAAAAGCTCGATCATCCATGAACTTTACATCTTGTCTCCCCACAATCTTCCTATTGCTAGGAATGTAGATAGTGTATGCCTTTGAGGTTTCACTATATCGAACGAGAAACCCCTTCTCTGCAGTCTAATCCAATTGGTGCGCTTCTCATCTGGCACATGACAATAAGCAATGCTTCCAAAGATCCTAAATTGACTGACTTTTGGCTTCTTCCCGGTGAAGACTCCTTCTGGTGTTTTCTTCCCCAATGCTCTATGAGGAGCTATGTTCAGAATATACATTGTTGTGTTACATGCCTCCGCCCACAAAAACTTGGGCAAATCCTAGTCATATAACATTTCTTTTGCAGCCCCAACCATAGTTCTATTTTTCCGCTCCGCTACCCCATTTTGCTGTGGATTATATGGAGTTGTTCAGTCTCTTCTGATGCCTTCCTTCGCAAAAAAACTGTGAAGTCTTTATCAATATACTCTCCTCCATTATCTGAGAGAAGCACCTTAATCTTCTTCCATGTCGCATTCTCCAAGAGAGCCTTAAACTCCTTGAAACAATCGAAGACCTCATCCTTGGTTTCAGGAAGTAGATCCAGGTTTCCATGGAATGGTCATCAATAAAGGTGACGCAATATTCGGCTCCAGTGAGAGCCCTAGTGGACATTGGGCCACAAATATCTGAGTGTATAAGTCCTAACACACCATCTGCTCTACTGTCATTTCTTGGGAATGTTGCCTTAGCATATTTCCCAAGCACGCATCCTCTGCATACATCATCGTGTTTCATGCCAAGTTCTGGAACCCTTGTTACTGTTTCCCTGAGCATCTTGAGTGTTCCATGATATAAGTGTCCCATTCTCCTATGCCATAGCTCATTCAGTTCCTTCCCACTGCTACTGCCACTCCCTACCAGTGTCATGGACAATCGAGTTGTAACTGGTACAGCTTGTTACTTCGAACTCCAACCCGCCTCACTCTCTTCTAACTTGGGTGTTTAACAAACACCTTCCCTATGAAGTGGACATCATATCCCTTATCCTATAGTTGGGATACTCAAATCAAGTTAATACCTAATCTAAGCACATGCATTTGTAGTGCTTGTACTTTCTCCTAACTCCCTCTGAAAATAGATGGTACCTCTCCCGACTGGAGTACATTTCATTATGTTTCCCATTGCAACCTAGAAATCCATCTCATTTAGCTAGAGAAATATTCTTCAACCCCTGTCATATGAGTTGACGCTCCAATGTCTATATACTAGACACCTTGTGAAGTTGAGCCTGATAAGCAAGCAAATTCGTCCTCCACTCTGGAAGAAAGCTCTGAAGCCCCCTGAATATCAATTCGATCCATGGTCATACTAAAGAATTATGGGTATATTCTAGTGTGTTTATTTCTCTTCCTTTCAGCACTGAATCTTCTCTAGCAAACAGTTGCAAACCCTCTATGCCCAGACAAGAATCTGCTCTGCGAAAAATATTGAGTTGTTGCTCCCTCTTCCTACTGGACTCGCTTCCCTGGTTAGTTCGAATTTTTCTGCCATTTGCAACTGAAATATCAAGCCCTATTTCAGCAATTCGTACTGCCTGGCTAGGCATTGCACAGCCTCTGAAAATTTCGTCCAGCGGCTCCCTCTAAACAACAAAATTTTCTTCCTTCGACTCTGAGCCTTCTGTCTATCAAGTAAACTCTGATACCATGTGAAAATTGTTAATTTTTGCAACTAGGGTCAAATTCCACATTGGACAGCTCAGATGATTGAGATAATAATTTAATTAGATTCCTCTTTTCGAGAGGATCAAAGTCGACCTATAGATCGCCCCAATCAGTTAAGTAGAAGTAAAGTTATGAATTATTTTATTATTTTATGGGTTGGCCTAACCACATGTTGATTCAGTCAAAGCACCAAGCGGTCTCTCAGAAAGTTATAAATAAAGGCGACCTCAAGCTCATTTGCACACTTTGCTCGAGCGATCTATGATTTGAATCCATTGGTTTGTTTCATCCAATTTGTGTCTTAGCTCGCATAGGTACGTCAGGAGGAGCTCTTGCAAAGGTTCGAGGATCACAGGCATGATCTCGCATCAGATCTGGGTGATCTGAAGCAGAGTTGCGGACAGGAAATGTTGAGGTAGCGGCCCAGCTGAGCAGAGCCATGGGCGGGGTCTGCTATGCCTGTGGCCAAGGACCCAAGAGTCATTGGCACAGTTTGTTAAGGGCGCAGCCAAAGCCCTAAGGTCAGATCGAGCTGATCTGAAGTAGAGCCTTGGACACAAAGTATCCTGGTAGCGGCCTAAGACCCTAAAGCTGCGGGCAGAGTGTGTTAAGGACGCGGCCAAGAGAATTTTTGAGCAAATTTGAGTTGGGTCACCTTTTGTTGTTTGTGCAGTGCCTTCAGACATTAGTCGGTTGCATCAAAACAACCATTGACGATCTCTTGGATTCAGATCTTGGACTGCAGAGTTGAGATCACTTGGTGATCTATCAAATCCGTGTTTTGGTATTATAAATTTGTTGATCAGTTGATTAGATCTATTTGTTTTCATTGCAAGATGTATCTACAGTCCTCATTCAGTATCAGTGGTACTCATGAGTTTGCTACAGCCAGTGCCAGTGCATTTCAATTCTCAAATTCAGTCTCCTTCATGCAGAAGTATGGGTATGGTTTTATTGCGTGTATGCTAGTTGTTTTTTTGCATTGTAAAGATAGGTATCTATGGATCATTGTACTCGTGTTGTTGAATCATTTGATGAAGATCTAAGAACAAGAATTTGCAAGGCCCGTACCAGGATTTTCCCTACTCTCGAACAAATCCTAGTGTCTTTATGTGTTCATGCTTCTCTTCCTTTGATCTTTTACTCTTCGCTGCTTAGATGATGATGATGATGATGGTATTGTTCTTTGTGCATAGTTTCATATTCTGATGGTTAATAATATAGATCTGTACAATGGTATAATTATTTGAGGTGAACTTAACATGTTATTGAAGAAATGTGACTATCAAAGTAAAGAAGAATGCTTCTCTATGAAAAATTAACATGGTATCAGAGCCGGTTGAAGAAAAGCCACGGAGATCACCCCAAGGAGACACTTTGATGGAAGCAAGCAAAGGATGGTAGAGACCTAAAAGAATTCTAGGGTATGAAGAAAACCCTAGGCAGTTAGTGAATAAGGGTTTGAGAGAAACCCTAGTTTATGGTATAATCATGAGATTTGATATGTGAAACCCTCGCATGGCCCATGAGGAGATGCTCAAGCAGTTGGGATCGATTTGACAGATGGCCTAGTTATTGATAAAGTTGTTGATTGAAGGCAACATTGTTTTATGGTCTATCGATGGCTCTTGAAGGTTGATTCAAGAGGGAGAGGATCATCTCTCCTTGAAGATAAGAATTCCTTGACTTATAACCTTACTCTTGTTTGCACTTATGGATCTTATTTCTATGATTATTGTTTCTATTCGTTACTTCCTGCATGTATATTTGAGCACCTGGATACTTCTAACCTCCTTGATGAGATGTTATGAGTGGATCCCTCTTGAGGATCTTTGGAAATGCAGGAAAGATACCTAGATCTGGAAAAGGAAAGATGGCTAGATCTGGAAAAGGTAAAGAGGCACTTGAGCACTACAAGCTACCTATGTGAAGGTGCACAGGTAATACCGCAAGGCATGCATGGTATATTATTTCAATGTTATGATTCAGCTAAAACATTGGATGGATAGGTAAGCCCTATGGTATATTGAGAATGCTTCCTTCTCAGATGGCTCATGCATGCATATAAGAGTGATTGGGATTTATGGTTCCTATGATGAAATTGTTCACCTGGTCTTGAATGTTTTGATCATGATGATCTGCTTGATTCTGCAAGAGTACTTGATGTGATTGTCGATCTTGGATATAGTGGCATAACTTGATCTATTGTTTTTGATATCCCGATTCTGACTCTAGTGGATGGTACTCTTGACTCTTGATATACATAAGCTCTTTTGGATCTCTTATAGAAAGTATTGATAATGCTTGTGATAAGCATGATGAAAGCTCATGGAAAAAGAGAGATTGCACTTTATTGGTATTGATATGCATGGTATTGGCAACTGTGATGATAGAGACATATCTATGATATTGATGTTTCGGATCTTTGACTATCTGCGGTTATAGCATGCGGTGAAATTAAATGATCTAACTTGATGTATTGTTATTGGGATCTTAACATTGTGTTGTCACATGATCCTATCGCCCTCATCTTTCAAGTCCAACCCTTAATGAAAGATTCATGTCATGATAGATATGTGTTTATGATCTAATAGATCTATTGTTGCATGACTCCATGAAAGACAAGTTGATGACATGAATGAAGTGGATTCTCATTTAGAGGGTGAGCCTCTCCACTAAAAGATTCTTACTCATGCTACTATTGAAATATGATTTATAAGTGTTTGACATTGTTGATCTACAGCAGAGGTCTGAGCCTCATTCTCGAAAAGGAAGGCTCATAGATGTGAAAATGCCTGATAGACACAAAATTGAAGCTATGTACAATGAATTCGGTCTATACTCTGAACCCATGGATCTCTGATTTGTCTTTCCATTGTAAACTGATTTCTGGAATTGTTGGAATTGAGCATGAAATCAAATGGTCACTTGGAAGATGTCAGTTTTGCAGATGTATTGCAGATGCCAGTAAGATCTGTCAGCACGGAAAGTTCGTATGTTGACCCGAACTTGTTTGTACAGGTGACCAAGACATTTATATGGATATGTCATTATATTTGAGGATTGTGCTACATGTTTTGGCTGATTGATATTGATAAACTGTGTCAGGATCTTTTGACATGATGCTTAATGATCGATACATGTGTAGAATTATAGATCTTACCATGATCACACATTTGGATTCGACATGATTTGATCTAGCGATAGTAGATTTTCCCAGATGACAATGCTATGTGGGCATAGTGACCTTCAGTGTCGTATGTATATAGAAGTATGGTTCTGTATTGGCCTCCTTGTTCCTAGCACAATGGTTATTGTGACTTAGTATGAACATGCATGATTTAACCTTGATGTGTATGCACTTGCATCTAATGACGGAAATGGCCTATAATGACAGACTTCAGAGCTTGACATGAAATGAAATCAAGACTTGATATGTGCTCTACGTGTCTTTGGTTAAAATAATTGATATTATGGAATCAATGTCTTTGATAATAGTTTTCACTAGCTTCTAAACTTTGATGAGCTGATTTTATTGACACAACATTGATTTGTGTAAGGTCGGTTATGTTGGCATGGTAAGGCATTATGCTCATAGAGAGCGTTGCATGATTCAAACTCCTTGATTCAAATTCGTTAATATTTGACTATTATCTGGTGAAGTCGGGATAATGAGTTCCAAGGTATGGCCTTGATTTTGATTATGTCTTTGATTATACATACTGATAGTCTATCCTTGACAAGTGATAAGCCTTTCAAAATCAAAATAAGAGGGAGATGGCTTCTGAATATCGTAATGATGTATCACGGCATGATAAATTGATTTCTTGAAATTTGGAAGAAAATTCCATATTGCAAGACATTTGAAATGTCTTTGTGTAATTTAAATCCTTAGACACTCTGATTTAAAGTTCAAATGTTGATTTAACATGACATGGCATTTGTTAATTGGTTAAAGCATTGATGTCCCGTTTTGAACATCCATCTGTATATGATGTGTATAGAACATGCTTAAATGCATGACTGAGCTGATTCACTCAAAATTGCCACCAAACATCTTTTATTTTGTTCTACTCTTAAAGGTTGAGATATTTCTCCCATGATATGTAGTTGCATGACTAAATTGATGATGTTTGGGATTAGTATTGATGAGCATATTTGGATGTTGCCTTAGTATGTGATATGCCATGATATCTTGGACGAGAGGTCAATAGCACGACCGAGGTCGAGTTCAATGCGGCTAGCAAGTTGCTGTGAGGCATGATGTAGAAGCTCCTTAGAGAGTTGACCGAGCATCATCTGGATAGGACATGGATACAATATGATAACATCCCAAATGTGTACAGTTGCAACTATGATTTCTCCATTTATTTGAGACAGTGTAGTTGTTCGAGACAACCTCAGGCTTGTGATTGACACCAACATGAGAGGGAGGATGATTATAGTCTCCATGTGTGATTGACACCACCATGAAAGGGAGGATGGTTATGGTATCTTCCTATGATTTGTATCTTGTTGTGATTTACATGATTATGCATGTTCTAACATAACGCTTGATTTGATGTCCTACAGGAACAGGAATCAACAGATACCAGATGAGAGCAACGCTGATTGAGGACACAACCAGCTCTTCCTCTCTATTTGAGCTCCTAGAACGAGGATTTGAGATAGAGCGCTCTTGGGGTTGAGGAAACTTTGGACAATAGGGTGTATTCCCTATATGTTACCCAGGGTTGAGAATGTTGCTCCCCTATCTTCATAGGGTCGGAGAACGCTGCTCCCCTATCTAGTCTTTGTAGAGTATACCCCAGTTGGCATCATACCCACAAGCAAAGTTTTTCGGGATTATCGCTCCTCGTTTGGCCAACAAGTTGAGAATGTACTTGGGGTGTAAACCCAAGGGGATTATGATGCAAGTGTTCTACCACATGACTCTTCAAGGTCATCAATGGGAAGATCAATAAGAAATAGGATGGGTTGAGATAACCCTATGTGGTTATGGGTTGAGAGAAAGCTCCTCAATGTGATATCAACGTCGAGATGATCTCCCCTGCATGGATGGGTATCCTATTGCTAGATATGAGGTTGTAGAGGTATAGCTCCCCCATGAGATTCTGGGTCAAGAAGCACTCCCCGATGTGGTTATAGGTTGAAATGTACTTGATATTCTCTCTGTTGATGATATTCCGAGTAGTAGCCCGATGGCAGAGATTGCATGATGATAGTCTGATGGATGAAGGGTCGTAGCCCAAGCTCCCCTTCGATGACAAATTTTTCTTCTAGATCCAAGAACGTTTAGTATAAGAGCAGAAACAATCAAGGGACAAGCAAAAATAAACATGAAGAGTACATTGATTATTTGTAATGAGAAAGGTTCACAGCATGACAGAGATGTTCAGTGACGATAGTTGATGATGCATGAAGATAACAGAATGGCATATTGATCGATGAACAGATATCAACAAATTGAGTTGAGTCCTGATGACACCTTGATGCAACGAACTACAAGCAGAGATTGCAAAGTGGAATTCTTCCTAGTTGAGAGGGAGTTTTAATTTTTGCAACTAGGGTCAAATTCCACATTGGACAGTTCAGATGATTGAGATAATAATTTAATTAGATTGCTCTTTTCGAGAGAATCAAAATCGACCTATAGATCACCTCAATCGATTAAGAAAAAGCTAAGTTATCAATTATTTTATTATTTTATGGGTCGGTCTAACCGCATGTTGATTCGGTCAAAGCCCCAACCGATCCCTCACAAAGTTATAAATAGAGGCAACCTCAAGCTCATTCACACACTTTGCTCAGCAATCTATGATTTGCATCCATTTGTTTGTTTCGGCTATTTTCTGTCTTGGCTCGCACAGGTACGTCAAGAGGAGCTCGCGCAAAGGGTCGGGATCACAGGCATGATCTTGCATCAGATATGGGTGATCCGAAGCAAAGTTGTGGGCAGGAAATGCTGACATAGTAACCCAGCTGAGCAGAGTCACAGGCTCGGTGTGTTATCCCCGCGGCCAAGGACCCCAGAGCCGCTGGCATAGCTTGTTAAGGGTGTGGCCAAAGCCCTAAGGTCAGATTGCGCTTATCTGAAGCAAAGTTGCGGGCCAAGAGTGTCCTGGTAGCGGCCTAGGACACCAGAGCCGC
The DNA here is from genome assembly GCA_034641835.2 of Pinus albicaulis. NCBI lineage: Eukaryota > Viridiplantae > Streptophyta > Pinopsida > Pinales > Pinaceae > Pinus > Pinus albicaulis. The sequence continues at coordinate 1,428,608,833 of CM076570.1, forward strand.
GGGGAGAGTGTGTTAAGGCCGCGACCAAGAGAATTTCTGAGCATATCTGAGTTGGATCACCTACTGTTGTTTGCGCAGTGCCTCCAAACATCAATTGTTTAGTCACAGTTGCGTCAGAAAATTCATCGACAGTCTCCTGGATTCAGATCTAGGAATTCAGAGTTGAGATCACTTGTTGATCTATCAGATCCGTGTTTTGGTATTATAGATCTGTTGATCAGATTTGTTTGTTTCTGCTGCAAGATGTATCTACGGTCCTCATTCAGTATTAGTCGTATTCATCAGTTTTCTAGAACCAGTGTCAGTGCATTTCAATTCTCAAATTCAGTCTCCTTCATGCAGAAGTATGGGTATGGTTTTATTGTGTGTATGCTAGTTGTTTTTTGCATCGTAAAGATATGTATATATGGATCATTATACTCTTGTTGCTGAATCATTTGATAAAGATCTAAGAAGAAGAATATGCAAGGGTTTTCCCCGTAGTGGGTTTTGCCCTGGTCTCAAACTAATCCTGGTGTCTCTATGTGTTCATGCTTCTCTTCCTTTGATCTTTTAGTTTCCGTTGCTATGATGATGATGATGATGATGTTGTTCTTTCTGCATAATTTCATATTTTGATGGTTATTAATATTGATCTGTACAATGGTATAATTATTTGAGGTGAACTTAACAAGTTATTGAAGAAATGTAACTATCAAAGTAAAGAACAAAGCTGCTCTATGAAAAATTAACAAAAATTCCTTGAAATGTAACCACTGAAAAATTAATTATGCAGTTTATTTTGTTTACGGAAAAATAACGAAATATTCTCACTGCAATTTCTTCACCAAATAAAATAATGCGGAACTAAAAATAGGAACTAAAAAATATGCTAGCACACACACAAAATTGACAACGTTACTTTGGACAAAAATCCCTAGAAAAACCCAACTTGGCAAAACCAGTGCAGCAGAATGAGGGTTTATTTTATTAGATAGCAGCAAATTTCTGAGTACAACAATTTGGATGTTCTACTAGCAATCAAATCTGAGAGAAATATTGGAAAAATTATTGTAAGGATTTTTCCTCACCCCACAGTTGATTTCTGTCCCCGGAACTGCCTCCCCAGCCACACGCGAATCCTTCTGCATCAACCTCTACGCAGAGCTTGTGCAAACTCTGTTGTAGTTGCCTCCGAAAAACTTTGAAATAAACAACTTTGTCTGTCTCTTGCTGTGGAACTGACTGACTAGCTCATCTGACCAAAATCCCAGCCTCCAGCTGCTGAATTATTGCCTCCTCCAGCTAGATCGAATTGATCTGCTGCTATGCCTGCATAGTGCTTGCACAGATTCTCTGAGAATTTCGTACTTCGTCTCACTACCTCATATGGAACTAGAAGACTTCCTCCAGAAATATTGTTGACCTCCTTTGCCACCTACTACTCACCCTCTGGCTTAATCTTCTCTGCTAGAACTCTGCTACTGAGAAAATGGAACTCCCTGGGCGACTGAGTATCTGCACTGGTGTGTTCTCCATCTACCCATCAGCGTCCTCTTATAATCTCCAGTTGGGACTCCAATGGCCAAGATTAAAACATAATCGATAACAGAGATCAATTCTCGATCGATCTGTGTGAGTTTATAGATGATTCTCACCTTTCTCAATTAAAAATGATTAATTAACCACTTTCCCTAAGTTTAGACTTATGAAATATTTCAAAATAGGCTAATAATCTAAATGAGACACTTCTGTGTGGAATTTCCAGGAACAATTTCTGGATTATGGAGAACTCATGCGTTTTAGCATCTCCAGAAAGTTTCGAAACTAGAACACCTCCGACGCTAAAAAAACTAACACTGTGACCTTCATCTCAGCTACATCAACAATACATCCATTTCATCACATCTCATCTCAACTTATTTCCTTAGATCATTAGTTGAACAATGTTGTCTTGATCTAAAGCAGAAGAATCATCACAGGGGAGCTCTGCCTACCACCCTATATCCAATAACCATAGGCAGGATACCACTTACTGTGAAAGGTAAGGATCACATTATATCTTATTGTCCGACATTAGGCAGGATACGACTTACCACGGAAGGTAAGGATCATAGTCTATCCTATAGTTTGTTGATCTTCCCATCTTGACCCTTAAGAGTCGGTGGTGGAACACCTGCATCCCATCACTTGTGTAAGATACCACTTACCATAAATGGTAAGAATCACAGTCTATTTCAAGTCTCCTCACCCACTCGCCAGATGGGTGGCAATCCCAAAAAGCCCAGCTTGTGGGTAGGATGCATACTAGAGTATACTTTACCACATCCAAAGGTGACAATAGGCAGGATAATACTTACCATGGAAGGAAAGAATCACAGTCTATCCTATTGTCCAAAGTTCCCTCAACCCCAAGAGCTCTCTCACTCAATTCCTCTCCCTAGGAGCTCAAATAGGGGGAAAGAGCATAGCTCGGTGTCCTCGATATGTCGTGACCCCTTTCTCTACCTTTCTCTAATTAGTGCCTGCACTAGGCTTACGGATATAATTCCTGGCCATAGTGCATGACACCTAGAGAATATCGGGTCAACCACAAGCTTACATGTTGCAACACAAGGATCAATTTGTCTACCTGCTCATCAATCAAAATTTGATGGAGTCACATTGCTCCTTTCTGCACCATATCCCGAATATAGTGATATATTATCTCAATGTGTTGGATCTTGACATGGAACACATGATTCTTCGTATGTCGGAACCCATAATATATCATTGTATATCATAGTCGTGCCCTACATATGCTCAAACAGCTCTCCAAAGAGTTTTTTCAACCATATTGCCTTTCAACCAGCCATGCTAGCAACAATGCACACTCTCTCAAAGCAACAAATTTTTGTGCCAAGAAATCATCCAAGAAACCAAGGCAGACCTAAGGCAACACTTAGATGTGCTCTTCCAGTCAACAACATTCTCAACATCAGCGTTAGGGTTGATGAAGATTATAACTTCTAGATGATTGATGTTAAATGGTTCAAACTATGTTTTTATGTTTTTTATATCTAATTCATCATTCTACATGTTTTTGTTGACATATATGCATCAAAATATAAAAATATATATTATATAAAAATTCACTCTGTGATTCGCTCTCGTACAGGGAGCTTCTAAAAATGTCATTCCCGCTCCCAAGTAACCTTAATCAGCGTATCCATAATGTCTCAAGTATTCAGTAGTGTGTCTCAATTCATGAATGACTACATTGTTTAGGTGTTCCAATACCAGCATTGCAATACTCCAATATACATATCCAGGCTCTATATGGCTCAAAGAACATACTGCAAATCAAGAATTCATCAGCGCTCTATTTGAAGGGGAGGCTCTCTCAACTACTTAGTGTAAATCATCATGCCAAGTCTTTGACATCATACTTCTCTTGACAAAGAAGTCCTCATCATCTCTCTGTTACACTTCTAATCTCAAGAAGTGGATCATCTTGGTTTCAAGAGTCAACTCCCTCTAGCACTAAATGCGGAGATGATCCTGATCCTGTCAAAAATAAATTGTCATCATATAAAACCAAATATTAAATTATTCTATATTATTCATTTACCTTTTTATTAATATCCCCTAAAAAAATTAAATATTTTAATATTATTCCCTTTACTATTATTTACCCCTACTCCCTTATTATAATAATTTTATAATTTAATCATTTTACTAAATTATTCTATTACTCATTAAGCCTTTTGAATAATATTTCTTGAAAACTTTAAAAAATGTAATATATTCTAACTAATTAACTAACCTAGTCAAATAACAGCTAGTTTTAATAGCTATCACCAGGCAATGACGCATCCTTACTACTTATTCAATGAGATCGATTTCCTTCTTCACCTTGTCCTAAGGATGAACCACATTAGATGGTTCGAAAAGTCGACCAAATCCTAATGATGTGATTAATCCGAAAGACATTTATCTACATTATGGATCACAAAAGTCTTAGATCTGACATTATGAAGAGACGTCGAGGTCTACATCAAATGTCTATCATTCCAAGCATGTTAATCACAGGGGGCTTGCTAGGCTCCATATGGATCTTTCTTCAATCTTATTTCTCTGAGAGCATACTTCTTAACATGGTTTGAACCATATCATGGAAGCCATATCAAAAATGGTCCTTGCATGAAGGCCATATCTCTCTCAACATCACATCAGACAGTAGATTGTTGCACTCAATCTACTCCCTCTAAACAAGAAGCTTCTTCAACCATAGTTATCAACCAAGGAGACTGCAACCCTTCCATCGAGGTCTTGACTTCCTGTCCATTTTCAAGTGTCACTCTAATCATGGGATGGTTCCACATCTTCCTCAATCTCAATATAGAAGTCTTAGTCCTTATATTCATCAGATATCCTTGTGACCCCGAAACAAGACCAAGAGCAATAATGGAAAAGTAAATAATCATAATGAAAGTGTACCTGGTGATGAGGCATGACTCTTTCTTTTCTTGATGTAAAGAGTGGCTCCTTCATTTTTTTGCTCCAACTCCCTCATGGAGCTAGCCCTTCCTACACTACTCTGCATCTTGATGATCCTCGATGGATCACATCCTCATCCAAGAAGTTAGTGAAACAAATAAAATACATATGAACTAAGAATCATCAATAATCAAAAAGAATAAATTCACAAGAATAGTGACACAAAGCAATAACATAAGTGTTGAAAGTACTTATCTTTAATGTGGATTGTAGGAGGCTCTGAGCTCCCTCTTGATCCAGTCTCCTTCTTCACCAGGAGGCACCACTGCCCATCGATCATATGCCAATGTTGTCTTTAGAAGAAATGCATCCTCATAAGCATCAAATGTATTCTCTTTTCATTCCTTTCAAGCCCAGTTACAAGATAATCACTGCAACACATCATCCCCCATTGGGTAGGAGACAAGTCAAACTAGGGTCTCTTTAAATCTGTCATAGGTAATTGAGAAACTCAATGGCTTCTCACTAATCAAGAAGATTTTGCTTCATACTAGGGTTTTGATGCTATAGAACCCACGCCGTATCCTAGTCCACTTCAAGGGTTTCTCCCAAACCCTAACCTTCTCTTGTAAGATCAAAGCTTCCCTAGGGTTTCCTTCAAACCCTAGGATTACTTTAGGTCTCTGTCATCTTCATTTTTTTCCATCATCGGTGTCTTCAAGGGGGTATTCTCAATGACTTTTCTTCAGCCCAGCTCTGATACCATGTTAATTGCATTTATTGTTCTTTGTTGTACATAATTGCATTTATAAACCTTTTTCATGATTTACATATTACATTCACCCCGTAACATCATTACCAATTATGTAGAGAACAATATCATCAACAATGTAGCCGAACAATAAAGAAAAGTAGAAGAAAAGCATGCATAATAGAGACACCCGGAGGTAGGTTAGAGACCAAGGTAAAACCCCACAAGGGGGAAAACCCAACCAGATTCTTCTTCTCTTAGATATTCATCAATCACTCAGCTAGATACAAAGTACAATAATCAAAATACATCAACATCAAAGACATCAAGCCTCCTTGGGCCCACACAAATCAGTTCACAACTTCATTTTTGAACTGAACGAAACAAGTCCAAGAGAGCTATTATCATATCAATGTCGCAAGTAGGATGTTCCATGTCACTGCAATAAGTGTCATCAATATCAAGAGTCTTTGTTACCCACCACCAATGGGTGACCCTTATAGGATAAATTTTCTCCTAGATTTGTCTTCGGCTGATAGCCAATAGCCCCTTGCATCCACCTGATAGCTTGAGGTGTTGCCATTCTCCGCCACTTGAGCCAGCCATTATATACCCTTGCTCATTTTTCATGATTGTATGTTTGAAGATGGGCCATCCAACACCAAAGGTATGATTTTCCATTATGTAATTGGGTGTTTATGCTTCTTTTCCTTGAGCACACTTGGGCATGGATTATCGGGTGACTTGGAAGAATGAGGGACTTTGGATGTAATCTTGTTCCCTTACCTCAGCTTGGGGACTAGTCCCATGCGATCTCATTTATTGGTTACTATATTTAAGAGTGAACTTACATGGGAAACCCTAATTTTGGTTGTGTGGTTCAGCTTCCCAACACCATATATCCCACTCCCCCTGCTCATTACAAGCCCTTTTTCACATTTCCCATCTGGGTCCACAAAGTGTTAGCCTTCCCCCTCCCCTTGTCCACACCTTAGGTTGGCCTGGAGGATTCCCTTGAGGTTGATGAAGCTAAAAAGAAAGATAATAGCATAATATGGCCACATACAACAAGAAATGTACCACAACATGCAAAATATGGCCGGGACAATAAAATATAGCATGTGGGCAAAAGCCAAACATGAGCTTTTCCCCCTATCACTATGGCCATCACCCTAGTTCCTAAGGCCCTTAGGAACCCATGAATGTCCCAACCCCTAGTGGGCAATTAACTTCCCTACCCTAAGGGGGTGATCATTGTTATATCTTACACATCATGCTCTCATCCCCTTAAGCCTAGAGCAGTAAAATGAAGAAAAATGAATAAAAAGCAAAAGGACAATGAAGAGGTGTAGAAAAACAAACCCCGAGGTAACTCATATACCACGGTTGCTCCCTTACATTCATAAACTAAGGTGTGGGCCTCCTTCATCATAGCTACCCTTGTACCATGGCATGTGGCTTGGAGCCTTCCCTTTGTCCCCACTCTATCCCATCATTATTTCACATGACACCTACCACTCAATGCGTGTACCTTGGACTTTTCATTCCCTTAAAGGTCGAAACCACCTAATAGGGTCCTTCATTAACCTCTCTTGCCAAGGAAAGTAACACCGGAAAATGTCTAAAGCCCTATGAAGTGTCATCTTCTGCCCATCCAAGGTCCTCCAAACATATCTAGGAAGGAAGAGACAAAGATGAAATGCAAGGCCTCACATGGTTTTCACAAGGCTTTAGCTTGTGACCTTGGGGGCTTACAATGGTGTGAAAAAAGTTGCAATGATATATAAGTAACCATTGCTACTATAAGGAGTAAAAAGGCCTAAAGTAGGGATCATAAGCAAAAAGGAATTTGTTGAGTAGGAATTATAATTTCAAGAAATTGGGTAAATGATAATCATTGCATCGGAGCTATACATGCCAAACATGACTACATATCCTATTTTTATTTAACAATAGTTAACCACATATAAACCTCACTTTGGTTAGTAGCTTGGTGAAATTGTCTCCACATATACTAAAAATCCTTAAAATAATAAATATCTACCTCTACTTATTAAAAAAAATCATATTTATTACAATCATAATGGTGTTCACCTTGGAATATCATAAGTATTTTATTTTATTAATACATTAAAGAGAAAAGAAGTTCTCCAAATTTTGTGTACTTGCAGATTTGAATTTCAACGTATGTTATCTCCATGGTTGACTAGTTTCAACTTTCCACCACTTGATATGCATGCTAATTTTGGCATAACATTGAGTAGATTTTATTAAGTGTTTTAAGTGATTGACTTGTTTGGTACTTTATTTTCTTGCACTGCTTTGTAATGAAGTTGAAAAGGAGTTCCCTAAAGTTCAATGTCCATAAGAAATAGATCCAAGAAACCTCAAGGTTGAGGTGAAAGTCCTGAATTTGCAATCAAACTCAGATTCACAAGATGTCCACGTGGTATTAGAGCATTTCAAAAATCTCTAAAGTATGAAGATCAGAGATGTACTCTCTGTTAATTTTTTCTTAGGGCAATACTGCTCTTTGCTTTGATAATTGCATTTCATTATTTGCATATTGATACACCCCACAGCATCATGATGTTATTCAAATTTACCACATTATTTAGCAACATGTGCAACTATATAGAAAGAACAATATCATCATCAATGTAGCGGAATATAAAGGAACAAATAGAAGACAAGCATTCACATAGTGACACCAGGATTGGTCGGTGACCAGGTCAAAACCCACTATGGGAAAACCCTTTCAAATTCTTCTTCTTATTAGATTGTCATTGAATGATTTAGCAAAAGAGAGTATAATCATCCATATCTTCAATCATAATTCTATTCAGCAAAATCACCTAAAAAAAATCCATGAGATGAACTCAATAATGCTAATAATCAAAACCGTGATTCAGAACCCTACGATCAACTGTCACTCTCTACATTCAACTGCCAAACTCTACAGTCAACTGACGAAATCTTCAGTCAACTGATAAAACCAAACGCTAGGTCCCCACTGCATGTAGAGAGTGATGTGCATGCGTCTGAAACCCTCCAACTGCACGCATGAGCCTGCATGCTTGCGGTTGTGACTAAAAACTATGTGTGCCATGCCTACGAATAGAAACTAAAACCCTAGCACATGTGCGAGCTTCAAACCCACCAATCTCGGACCTATGCAACCAAACTTTCCACGAACCATCTCAGACCTCTATGAGCCAAACCAAAGGAAGAAGAAGAATGACCATAATGATGATGTCCAAATGAGGGTCACTTGACTTGTATTTATAGCCATCCATGGTTGTCCAATTTATCTTTTGGGCCGACCTGTCCTTTTGTGCACATGTGGGATTTAATTCAAAAGTACACTTTCCACTGAGCTCCCAAATTAACACTCCCTCTCAACTAGGGAGAAATTCCAACTACATCACATAATCATTGCAAGTATCCTGTCATCAAATCATATCCTCTCAGGTATCTCGTCATCAAATGTCATCACTACTCATTTCTACTCATCTCTCTACTTATTCTTGCTTATCCATTGATTGTCTCTGCTCATATGTTGAACATTCTCGAATCTAAAAGAAGAAGAATTTAATATCGGAGGGGAGCCTAAGCTACCAACCTCTATTCATCGGGGAGCCAGTGCTACCACCCGGAATCACTGTTAGCGGGGAGCCCAATGCTACAACCCGGGAAACATCAGAGCTTATCATCAAGGAGCCCTACTCAACCTGGAATCACATCGGGAAGCTCAATCTCAACCTGGAATCCAATGACAATGAGGAAGGTCCTATGGGACACTCTCACCCCAAGTCATCTCATAGGGGAGAAAACATCTTCCACCCTATGATGAGCAATAAGAGTCATTGCATAGGGGAGCAACCATCTTCCATTCTGTGTCAATGTAATGTCTCATCCATCCTATTTCCCACTGATCTTCCCAATAATGACCCTCAAAAGTCATGTGGTAGAACACCTGCATCATAATCAACTTTGGTTACACACGTACAGCAACATTGTCTCAATATGTGAAGATATCTCAGTCCCAATTATATACAGATTCTCTGCAAATCGAATCCCACACTTTATCATCACAATGTATCACTGTCATATCCAGAACCTGTTCAAAATAGCTTTCCAAAGAGTTTCTTCAACCTGCCTTACAGTTAGCCATGCTAGCAACATCGTACTCAATCTCAGTCGTTCTTAAATTTGGGGGCTTTTCATCCAAAATATCATGGAAGATCTCATACTAAAGTAGAACCGAGATGTGCTCATCTCATCAATAATGATCCCAAACATCATCAGTGCATCCATGCAGTCACATATCATAGGAAGAATATCTCAGACCAAAAATTGATCGTCCCATGTAAAAATCTCAAAGTGTGTTTAGCAGCAACCCAATGAGTATGAAGTGACTAAATCATGATTTCACTCGGGTTCTATGCAATACATATATATATATATATATATATATATATATATATATATATATATATATACAAATGGGTGTTCACAAGGAATATCAATGCTTCAATCAACTTTTCGGTTGCCAAGTCAGGTTCAACAATATCTCTTCGTAACCTTTTGAAATTCAATCAGACTGTAAAAGGATTTTCATTTCCACTTTCCAAAAACTCTTTAAATAACATTCATCATGCCAAGATTCTTCATTTCGAACTTCAGAGGCCAACTCCCTCTTACTTTGATCATCATAGGCTCATTACCTATCAAGAATAGACCATCAACATATAAAACCAAAATCAAAGTCATGCCTTGGACCACTTTGAAGTAGAAGTTTGAATCGACACATCTTCCTAGCTTCACCAAGTAAATGTCAATGTGGACATACCAAGTTCAGGAAGCTTGCTCATTCAATGTTTTCTGCAAACATAATACTGTCAAGCCAATATACTCAGCCTCACACAAATCAACATTGTGCAATCAAATCTACTAAGTCAGTTTCTCAAGCCTTTGATGCCAGATCAAAACTAATATCAAAATCATAAAAGTTTCTACCAATATCACTGTAACAAACTCTTTGGACCAAGTGACAGGTAAAGCTCACATCTGAATACCAAGTTATGACTTCACCTATTGTCAAGTCAACAAATTGTTATTAAGCATTATGAAACTCTATCAGGCCATCCTCGTGATATAAATCATATCTGTCACTAGATGCAAATGCATACACCAGAGATAAGTCATATAAGTTTCATGCATTCATTGTGGGATTACTCAATATTGAATCACAATGGTTTATATTTTAACAAATGTGCCAAAGGCAATGATGCCAATACAAAATCATTGTACCAATATTGGTCATTGAAAGTCATTATGCCCACATAGCACTATCATCAGGGCAAATAATCACTATCAAATCAAAACCATAATTTGTTATCATTGTGAATTCAATCGATCCATAAGTCAAAACATATCAACGAACTATCAAGCATTATGTCAAGACTCCAATACTACTCATATATACCAATCAGCTAAATCTAGTCAAACCCTTGCAACTCTCATCAAATACTATCATGTACTAGCTTCAATGATCAAATCAAAACAGCGTACTGATATGTATATTCTGGTCTCCTGCAAACACAAGTTTAGTCAACACATTCGCATTCTCTATAAAAAAATTCAAATTTTCCTGCTCATATGACTTTCTAATGTCAGTTCCATATATGTAAGACTGTCATATTCCTGATACACTCTTCATCTTGTACATAAGGCTTCAAATTTTGTGACCTACAAGCACAACCGCACCCATAGGCTTTCTTTCGTGCAGTTGGGAGCCTATAACCGCACTCTTAAGCCTTCTTCCATGCGGGGGCTTACACTAAGAGAAGCCCTCTCATCTCAAACCAGAACTTGTTGCAGACCATCAACATCGGATATTTGTCTATTTATGTCCAAAAGGTGTAGGGATCTTTTAGAGAGTTTCTCCCCCTTAATGAGCATCCACTTCAATCATCATCATTCAAGTCATCAACTTGTCTACCATCATACTTCCATTTATCAACAGATCTATTAGATTATGAAATCAAACAATATCAAGTTCTAAAACATATATTCATCATGCTCATAAAATGTTAGCATCAGCTACTTCATCATCACATATGAACATGATATCAAATTTTCATCAAGGGTTAGTGTCATATAATTAAGGCAGCTGACAAGTGTATCATCATACTTCAAGGATTAATCACTAGATCACTTCTTTATCATATTACTCAGCCATCAAGACAAATTTTACCATATATCATAATTACTAAGCATATCAAAACCTAACCAAGGTCAATAAGAAGGTCCTGAATATTGTAGAAATTTTTGTTCCCAACCCCGGTTTTCAATTTCTACTTATTTCTCCCATAAAGTTAAAAGCCCATTCCCATAGCCATACATTCAACAAGCTAGAAAAATAAATATTTTCTGAAAACACAAATTCTGGAAATTTCACAGTGCTAAAATGCAGAAATAAAAACTCAAAAAATAAATCAGCCACACACAGAAATTTGACACGCTGATTTTTGGTCAATATGACCCTGGAAAAACCCCCTACAACTCTTGGGGAAAACCAATTCGAAAGCTCTTCTTTGTTTCTGGAAAATGCTTTTACAGAGAAAGGAAATATACAGGAAAAATTCCCGCAAACGATGTACAGACTTATCTCATTTTCCATGCTTGCCTCTGCCTCGGAAAATGTGTCAAATCAGCAAAACAGTAATAACAGAAATTTTACAGCAAGAGATAACAACATTTAATGTTGTACGTCATCCTCGAAAACGATGCCAAAAATTCCATACTGTTGTACGGAGTGTACAAAATTACAACAGCTTCTTTTAGCCTCAAAAACCGTGCCAACTCAGCCTCGGAATGCATGCTGCACACTGCTGCTTCTCCTCCTCAAAATTTGTGCCTCCTTGCTATTGTACGGACCTCAAAAAACGTGCCCACTGCCGCTGTACGAAAATCTACCTCGAACACTGTGCTGATTTATTGTTGTACGAACTGCTGCCTTGAAATGAGTGCAACCTCTCCTTGTACGGATTTTTTGAACTGCTCCTCTCCTTCTCTTTCTCAAAACTAGAAATGTCTCCAGCTCTCTTCTCCTCCTTCTCTCAATCTACTCATGAAAGACTGAATGATCTTTTCTCTCATTTTCCTCCTTTAACCTAACCCTAAGTGACTTTTGGGGAATCCCTAAATCCAATGGCTAAGATAGCTTTAGATCTAGGGTTGAGATTAAATGCTCATTTAAATCTCACTTTCTATTTTTTAATTCACCCCACTTTAATAAAGACCCTCTTAGTCATTTATTTCCAAAGTCACTTTTCACTTTCTAATTTCACATTGATTTTATTAAAGTCACTTTAAAATTAGACTTAGTAACTTTATCACTTAAAGTCACTTTTAAATTAGATTTGACTTTATAACTTTATAAAGTCACTTTAGGAGAAAAATTAAATTCTTTTGGACACTTTTCCCTAGGCCAAAGATCAAAGCTTTAGGGAACCACCTGTCCTCTGGTAACCAAATTTCAACAAATATCAATCTTATTGTGACACTTCTATCATCATGGTTATCATGCTTGTCACAAGCATTATCAATAGTATCAAGCTACCATATAAGAATCAATGTGCTAACCTTCTTCATGGGATCAAGAAATCCATTATGTCTAAGATGTGAGATGCTTTGCCAAATATCAAGTATACCAATATATCAAAAATCAATGTTTCTAGGTACCTTCGCTATGACTTATTAGAATGTAAGATATTTGTCAAATACCAAGTGCACCATCTCATCATAGATACCATGAATCAAACTTACTCTCATATGCATATATGAGTCATTCATGAAGGTGAAATTCCCATCATACCGTAGGGCTTACCTTGCCAACCAATATTGTAGTTGAAAAAATATACTATATACATACCTCATAACATTCAGATCCCTTTGCATTGTGTATCACTTAGCTTTGTATATACTATATACATACCTCATAACATTCAAAACCCTTTGCATTGTCATGGGCAACTGTAGCTTTTCTCTTCCTGCACTAGCCATATTTTCCTGACCTCGGATGATCCTCAAGAAGGACCCACTTATCACATCTCATTAGGAGGTTAGAAGTATCCAAATAATCAAATATACATGCAGGAAGTATAATCAATGATCAAATCAATAATTATTTCCTCAAAAATAATTATTTCAACAGCTAAGATTAAAATATGATCAAGTATTATTTAACGATCGAGATTACTTTGATAAGGATCAAAGAAACTAGTTGTTATTTTTCTAGTTCGAGGATTTAGCTATAAATTAGAGAGTGAGTTGATTCTCTAGCCATCTAATTTCTGGCTTACAAATTGCTGCTGAAGCATTTGTGTAAACTATTGTCCCACTAGGAACTATTTTTTCTACCATAGTTAATACTTTGGGGTGCAACTCGAGGTGTAATTATTCATTGATTTGTGGTATGTACTAACTACGGGCTTCCTATGTTGTGCTTATATATGATTATTTTGAGATAATACATAGTGTTTGCAAGTACTTCAGTCATTGGCCTCCAAGTTCACAAACTGTGGGCAAGGATCATTTTGCTTGGATACTAAGTATTTGTATGGTGGATTAAATTTTCGCTAAGGCTATAGTGCCCCTGGGATTTATGTAACTTGGGTTGGGGTTTTATGAATTTTGTATATATTTGGGGTTTGGGTGGTTGTATTTTTCATTTTTACAGGTTGGATCAAGGGATCAAGCTGAAGTAGAGCTAAATTTAGGCCCTTCAGGGTAAGATCTAGTGTCTAGAGAATTTTGTAGGGCTACCCACTGAATATTTTGCAGCAAAATTCAGATCCTAAAGCAAAAAAAAAATTTGAGACAAGGGTTTTAAATTTTGGCTCTCCTGGGACCGGCTCCGACTCTCCAACACCAGCGCCAGCGCCATCCTCTAAGGCCCCTGCGTCAAACTTTTGACCCCTATGTCATCCTTTTTCGGCCTTTTTTGGGCAAGTCATGAGACCTAGAGACCTCGGCCTCTTCTCCAAGCCTCTGCGTTGAGGGTTTAAAGCTTAATTTGGCCTAGACGTGGGATTTTTAGCCAGTAACCCCAGCTTTTCAGCCTTCTTTGGCCAACGTCCAACTTTTTTGAGCCTTCTCTCACCTCCTTGACCCCTGATATGCCCTCCTAGCAGCCTCATCCCTCAACATTGGCCTTCCTTGGCCTAGCATTGGCTTCTCTTGGCCTTTTCTGCCATAATTTTCCCTAAACCCTCCTCTGGAATTTTCAGGACTGATTCCTGGTGGTTTTGCAAGTTTTTCATCTCCAAAATCTTAATTTTCAGGTTGCATCTCCATTCTAGAATTTTGGGCCATTTGGGCATATGCATCTACAAGGCCTAGCGCCTAGGGTTTGACCTCTACACCCTTCCTTTTTCTCATTTTTATTACAGCAGTCAAAACAGTGATAACTTGGCCCTAAAATCACATGCAAATTGATCAAAATTGCTAAATATTGATTTTCTTAAATTTTGGCCACTTGGGCACCTTAGATCTAGCCTAGATCTAATTTTTGTTTGCTGGAATTTACTGCATAACTGAAAATATCATATCTGAAATTTCTTAATCACACACTTAAAGAAGATCAAAAAACTTGAAATTTTCTTATTTTTGGACATATTTGGTATTGTTTCTAACATCATTAGCTTGTTGATCTGTGGTATATTTATTGTTGTAATAAATATATCAGATCTGGAATCCCTCTGAAAAATAGATCTTAAAACGGTTAATACATCTAATTCTTGAGTTAGCTAAGTTTGCTGGTAGTTGGGCTATTCTTTGTGACATTGGGCAAGCATATGCATTGTAGAATTGATATTTACTTCTTGTTGTCATAAACTTCTTATTGTTGTCATATAAGTCACTATTTGCTCATAAAAGGCTCACTGGAACATAAAGTGCATAAGTGCTCTCATAGTCCCACACTCTATTGTATCTTGTTCCTAGCATTAACATTGTGGAACTGACTAACATTGTGTTTTCCTTTTAATTTTATATGCTACAAAGTTTGTAATGCACATCTAATAAGCTCACTTTCTAAGCACATTTCAAATCTTTGGTTTAAGTACATAAATCTTTCCTAAGTCTCTCTAATTCAATTCGTGTTGAAATAACTTGTCTCATTTTTGCATCTAATTGGTGGTGATTTAGATTGCATCTAAGTGTTCTTAACTTGAAAATTGGTAAATCATATTTTGTTGAAGAACAATAACTAAGAACACTCATTGCCTTTTGTGGGTAATGGTCATTGGCTTATCATTACTTAATCATTGGTTAATTGTTACTTTATTGTTTATCAATTGTGGATCTATTTTTTTTTAGCAATCGCATCTTATGGATATCTTTATTTCTTGTTGGCGTTGTTGAAATTTAAAACTTGTCTTTTAGTTGAGATTACCTTTTCTAAACATTGTGAAGTACTTAACATCATAACTTGGGTAAAATATAACTAAGTACTTGAAGGAACATTTAAGTAATTTCACCTGAAAGTCTCATTCATAATCTCTTGTACAAACATACTAGTTCTAGATTGCATTAAAATTTACCTCCTAGCATGAGCTAGGTTAACAGAAATCTACGGCAACCATTTTCCAATTAGCTTGAGAGAGTCAACTCTTCTTAGTGGTTAACATAGTGACCTTCCAGTCATCAGAGCCATATTCTCTACAGCACTGGAGGCACTGGGTGGGTGGAACACAAGGAGGGATATCGTTAATCAGGCCACTGTCTGCTTCCTGTTGCCTTCCATTTCACAACCTACTCTTAAGATTGTTTCTCAAAACATTTAGGTGTTAGGTCACTATATTACTAGTGTAGTCCCCTATTATTGTTAGTGTAGCCCCCTTATTATTATTGTTGTACCCCTGTAGTCCCCATATTGTTATTATTGTGTCCCATAAAAGACCACTGTTGTTATTGTTGTGCCCTTACATTATTATTGTTAGGTCAGCGAAAATTATATTGTGACCCCATGGACTCTTATGTATAGAAATGAGGTTTTGTCAATTGTATCGTCCAAGAATTGTTCATTTATGTAATGTAAAGGAGGATTCCCCCTCAAAGAGGCTGATTTCTAAGTCGTTGATCTCTCTTTTCTTCTATTTTGTGAGCTGGTTTCATAACATTAGGGAAGAGGTTCCATTTAGACTAGGCATATAACTAACAATAACCAATATTATTGAATCACACATAGATCCTAGGATTTACATATCATATAGGTTAGCCAATCATTTAAGCAGCGAGTGTCCATCTGGTTACCTGGTTTCGATTTACAATAAGCAAGAATTGTGACTCTATTAGGCATGTGTCTCATACTTGAAAATCTAATCTAATCAATAATCTTGCTCAAATTCAACCAAGTGGTTATGCCACTCATCCGTGTCTCCCAAGCAAGTTGGTTCCCAACTTGTCTTCCCCTGATAGCTTGTTGTTGGGAGACAACTAGAACGGGGTGTGTGGGGATCACAGTGACAGCGCCCGCACTAAGCGGTTGTCGCAGTGCCTGTACAATCTGGGCGACAACATCTTTTGGCATTGTTGTCGGGGACAAGTTTGTCTTGTTATCGAGGTTTATGACAATTTCTCATAATCTTCTAATCATCTTCCATCTTTCCATTTATCTCACCAATGCCACACTTTTTGGCACCCTGTTTCCATCATTCTCCATCTTCTCATCACCGTATCTTTTGTTCTCTCACTAATCTCTTTATTCACACCATTAGCACCTGGACATTTAGGTTGGTTTCGTGTTTGGGTGGCGACTCCACTTATTCGTCCATTCACAAGAACATACTCTAGAAGGAATCCTAGTAGTCTGGTTAACCCCGATGCCGATCTTGAAAAGGTTTTAAGAGCCCGGTTAAACAAGTTACATTCTAGAGACCGTTTAAACTTTCTCGGACAGGAAACCCTCCCTAACATTGATTTTATTTTCATCAACCATCCTATAAATCTTGACATCGTGGGTGACTTCTACAGGCCTTGCAACTTCACAATCATTCAAAGGTATCTGCATGACTTGCCGAATGAATCTACCATGAGCGAGCTACCGCTCTTCGGGGGGAATAATGCCATCAACGTTGAAGCACATATTAAGAAATTCAACTGCTTCATCCAGATATTTGCTCAGACTGCAGCTTATAATCATGAAGATGTCAGAATGAATCTCTTTATCCTTGTCTTAGAAGACGATGCTTTTGATTGGTTTTAGGATAAGGCCAATAATGCCTTTGATTGTTTGAGGAGTCTCCTTGATGCTTTCAGAGATAAATATGGGGACAAGAGAGAAGCGAAATATTTGGTTAAATAATTCAATACTATTAATAAAAGAGAAAATGAAATGGTGGAAGAATTCAATCAAATATTCAACAAGCTTCTGAGAGATATGACTCAAGACCACAAGCCTCCTGACAAGACTATTCTAGAGCAATATCTTGAGGTTTATCCCGTAGAGACCCAGTATAAGATCAGACGAGCTCATCCCAACACTCTAACAATTGCCCAAAGCAACGTTGAGGAATTGGAAAAGGATAAGGTGGCCTCAGGGAAATCAGAAATTCTTGGTTTTTTGAAAGGGTACAAATTAGGTCTAAAGGGAAAGAAATCAAAGAAGAAGAGTCAGAAATTGTTAAAGCATTGACTGGATTGATGAAAGAAATGAAAGTTGAACATGACAGATAGATAAACCAAATGCAGAATCAATACATACAAATGGAAAGGTTCCAGATGGAAAGTGCGCCACCTAGGAACAACAATAATAACAGGGGTAACAACGGCAATCCATGACCAAGAAGGAATCACCCCAATGATCAAAGGCCCCCTACACCACTTGCGTCTGCCAACATGATTGATGAGTCTATGTCTTTCTGCGGACCTTGTAACATTTTTCATGAAGAGACGATATCTACCTTTGCTAGAAGGATTTTAGAGGAAAGTAAGAACCAGCTGGATAATAAAGCAAATCAAGATAGCTCCAACGAAAGTCGGTGTGCCAATATGATATCTTCAGCTTTTTCCATCAACACTTTCAATTAAGAGAAAGACTCTATTACCCAGGGATATGGTGAAAATCCATCTCAAGAGAAGATTCTCGAGATGGCAAAGAGTAAATGTTACACAAGGAGAGGTAAAGATCAGAATTACAATAAACAAGTTCCTTCTGAAAGGTATAAGTTTGGATTAAAGGTAGATAGGGCAGCATGGATAAATAACATCAAGATATCAATTCTAGTCTTAGAATTATAGAATATTCCATCACAAAGGGCCTCATTCTTTAAGGCCTTGGGCATTGCTCAGCAAGAAATATCTGAAACTCAGCCTAGAGATGAGGAAATCGTATTAAAAGACTTGAACTTCTATATGACTAATGAAGACCATCAACCTTTCTTCTTGACATTGGACATAAATGATCGCTTGCTTCGTAATTGTATGCTTGACTCTGGTGCATCTACGAATGTTATGACTAAGAAAGTTATGGAACAATTAAACTTGAGAATTTCTATACCTTATCATAACATTTGCTCAATGGACTCTAGAAAAGTTGAAGTCCTTCGTGTAGTTAGAGGTCTAGAAGATGCCCTAGCTGACTATCCATATAGGATCATCACCATGGACATAACAGTGATTGATGCACCAGATGTTTGAGGAATGCTTCTTTCCAGAAAGTTTGCAGCATATTTGGGTGGTTAGATTCAGATGGATTTATCTTACACCACCATTCCCGCAGCAGCAGGTGGCATGGTCAGATTATACAGGGAAGTGGAGAAAACATATCATGTGGAATTTCTTGAGAAGTTGGAAAATAGTGAACAGGTTGTGCCACAGGAGCATCCGCCCCATTTTGAGTGAGAGTTCATCCAGCCAATATGTTACTTTTTCCACCGCCCATCCCCTCTGCCAAGAAAGAAAAGAGGAAGATTTCAAATATGCATAGATGTGCAACACAGTGATAAGGAATCACACCAACCTAAGAGGGTCAAATTCCAACACGGGACATCTGAGAAGCAGACCACTGATCTACCAATCAGCAGACAAATGCCCGAGATTAATCCTCAATGATGACATTTGACGCCATAGGGCATCATTTTGTAGAGTATCTCTAACCCTACTCTCTTTTTATTTCATAGTTTTATTTCACGCAGTTATATTTTGTCCTTTTATTTCAGTCTGTTACAGTAGATTTTTCCATTACCACTGTATTTTCTATGTATGCATGATGATTTCGATGTTGCATGGATATCTATTTGATGGACTTCTGTTTTCTTGGATGCAGGGGGTTCTCGCGTTAATTCATGGAAGCAACGTGTCCCCATATGGAGCCAAATGCTGCACAAGATTTGTCAAAGTTCCAAGGAACCAGGAGTGCCCAATTTTTTGAACAAAGCTGGATCATATGTCAGCAATCTACATGTCATTGTAAAGCCATTTTGCAAGAGATATAATGCAAATGATGTTAGTAAGACCAAAATGTATATAACAACCTAGCTAAGCCTATTATTTTGGCAAAAAGTTTCATCCTAGGAGGTTTTCTGTCTCGCTGGCTCATGTGTGTTTATAAACACGGATGGTCAGCAGAGTTTTTCCCTCGAACCTCACTTGAAAACTAGGGTTGAATTCTTCGTCAAAGTCTTAGGTGAGTCCTAGTGATTTATTCGAGTCTAATGTAAAAGTGATTTGGAAATAATTTAAGCTATTTGACCAAATTATTTTATTACAAATCACTTGGTTTACTAGATCATATTGTGTCACAGATGTGATATGTGCCTTGAGGGTCTAACCAAATATGTATTCCCCCTTTGAGGGTTGTAAATGTAAAATCTTATGTATTAAAGGGTGGAAAATTAATTAAATCCCCTCGTGTAAATTAATTAATTTTTCTAGCAAAATAAAATTAAATCATAAGCCAGAAAAATTAATTAATTAGAGTCAAAATTAAGTTATTTTAAGAAAATTAATTCTCCAAGTGGAAAAAAATGTGGGTCTTAAAGGAATCAAATTTTAAAGGTCCACCAAAGAAATATTGTATATTTCAAGAAAATTTGGACCCTTGGCCCTTGGTGGTTAAGTCAAAGTCAATTTCTTGAGGAAATTAGCTCAAAATAATTAATTTTGAGCTACTAAAAATTTGATCAAAAGAAAAATTCGAATATTCCTCAAAAATAATTACTTCAACAGCTAAGATTAAAAGATGATCAAGTATTATTTGACGGTCAAGATTACTTTGACAAGGATCAAAGAAACTCGTTGTGATTTTTCCACTTGGAGGATCTAGCTATAAATTAGAGAATTAGTTGAGTCTCTAGCCATCTGATTTATGCCTAAGAAATTATTGTTGAAGCATTTGTGTAAACTATTGTCCCGTTGGGAACTATTTTTTTTTGCCATAATAAAGACTTTGCGGTGCAACTCGAGGTGTACTTGTTCATTGATTTGTGGTATGTACTGACTACGGGCTTTCTATTTTGTGCTTATATATGATTATTTTGAGATAATACATAGTGTTTGCAGGTAATTCAATCAATGGTCTCCAAGTTCACAAACTGTGGGCAATGATCCTTTTGTTTGGATCCTAAGTATCTTTATGGTAGATTAAATCTTCACTAAGGCTATAGTGTGCATGGGTTTTCTGGAGCATTTTTAGCCATTTATCAAGGAAAAAAGCCATAAAATATTTTTCTCAAAAAAATTCATTTAAAATACTTGTATATTTTGTAATTTTGTGAATAGTTTTGTAAATATAAATTGTAAATTATTTTTGGTAACTTGGGTTGGGGTTTTAAGAATTTTGTATATAGTTGGGGTTTGGGTGTTGTATTTTTCATTTTTGCAAGTTGGATCAAGCGATCAAGCTGAAGTAGAGCTAGATCTAGGCCCTTGAGGGTAAGATCTAGTCTCTAGAGAATTTTGTAGGGCTAGCCACTAAAGATTTTGCAGCAAAATTCAGACCCAGAAGCGAGAAAAAAAAAAAATTTGAGACAAGGGTTTCAGTTTTTGGACCTTCCAAGACTGGATCCGGACTCTCCAAGGCAAGCGTTAGCCTCTACGGCCCTTGCATCAAGTTTTTGACACCAACTTCATCCTTTTCTGCTCTTTTAAAACAAGTCATGAGCCCTAGAGGCCTCGGCCTCCTATCCAAGACTCTGGATTGAGGATTTAAGGCCTAATTTGGCCTAGCCGTGGCCTCCCTCTGAAACCCTACACGGTTTCCCTAGGGCAGACCGTTGGCTTTTTAGCCCCTAAACCCCAGCTTTTCAGCCTTTTTAAGCCTTCTCTCACCTCCTTGACCACTGAGCTGCCCTCCTAGCAATGTCATCCCTCAACGCTGCCCTCCCTTGGCCTAGCGTTGGCTTCTCTTGGCTTTTTCTGCCCTAATTTTCCCTAAACCCTCTAGAATTTTCAGGACTGATTCCTTGGTGTTTTTGTAGGTGTTTGGTCTCCAAAATCTTAATTTTCAGGTGGCATCTTCATTCTAGAATTTTGGACATTTGGGCAAAGTGCATCTACAAGGCCTAGGGCCTAGGGTTTGACCCCTAAACCCTTACTTTATCTTTTTATTATTACAGCAGTCAAAACATTGATAGTTTGGCCCTAAAATCTTTTTCTTTTTATTATTACAGCAATCAAAACAGTGATAATTTGGCCCTAAAATCACATATAAATTGGTCAAAATTGTTCAAAATTGCTAAATATTGATTTTCTTAAATTTTGACCACTTGGGCACCATAAATATAGCCTAGATCTAATTTTCTACTTGCTGGAATCTACTACATAACTGAAAATATAAAATCTGAAATTTCTTAATCACACACTTAAAGAAGGTCAAAAAACTTGAATTTTCAATTTCTGTGATATTTTCTTATTTTTTGACATATTTGGCATTGTTTCTAACATCATTAGCTTGTTGATCTGTGGCTTATTTACTGTTGTAATAAATAGATCAGATCTGAAAAATACATCTTAAAAGGCCTTATACATCTAATTTTTGAGTTGGCTAAGTTTGCTTGGCAGTTGGGTTATTCTTTGTGACATTGGGCAAGCATATGCATTGTAGAATTGATATTTACTTATTGTTGTCATATAACTCACTATTTGCTCATAAAAGGGTCATTGGAACATAAAGTGCATAAGTGCTTTCATAGTCCCACACTATTGTATCTTGTTCCTAGCATTGACATTGTGGAAGTGACTAACAGTGTGTTTTCCTTGTGAGTTCATATGCTACAAAGTTTGTTATTCACATCTAATAAGCTCACTCTCTAAGCACATTTCAAATCTTTGGTTTAAGTACATAAATCTTTCCTAAGTCTCTCTAATCCAATTGGTGTTGAAATAACTTGTCTCATTTGTGCATCTAATTTGGTGGTGATCTAGATTGCATCCAAGTGTTCTTAACTTGAAAATTGGTAAATCATAATGTGCTGAAGAACATTGGCTAAGAACACTTATTGTCTTCTGTGGATAATGGTCATTGGCTAATCATATTGAATCATTGGTTAATTGATGCTTTATTGTTTATCAATTGTGGATCTATATTTTTTTGAGCAATCACATCTTGTGGATATATTTATTTCTTGTTGGCACTATTGAAATTTAACACTTGTCTTTTAGTTAAAATTACATTTTCTAAATATTGTGAAGTACTTAACATCATAACTTGGGTAAAATATAACCAAGTACATGAAGGAACATTTAAGTAATCTCACCTAAAAGTCTCACTCATAATCTCTCTCACAAGCATACTAGTTCTAGATTGCATTAAAATTTACATCCTAGCATAGCTAAGTTGATAGAAATTTAGAGCAACGCTTTTCCAATTAGCTTGAGAGAGTCAACTATTCTTAGTGGTTAACACAGTGACCTTGCAGTCATGAAAGCCACAGTCTCTGTAACGTCAGAGGCACTGGGTGGGTGGAACACAAAAAAAGGTATCATTAATCAAGCCACTGCCTGCTTCCCGTTAGCTTCCATTTCACAACCTACTCTAAAGACTATTTCTCAAAACAGATAGGGGAGAGGTTCTATTTAGACTAGGCATATAACTAAAAATAACCAAGAACACTGCATCACATATAGATCCTAGGATTTGCATATCATATAGGTTAGCCAATCATTTAAGCAGTGGGTCTTCATCCGGTTACTTGGTTTCAATTTGCAATAAGCAAGAATTGTGACTCTATTAGGCACTGGTCCCATACTTGAAGATCTAATCTAATCAATAATCTTGCTCAAATTCAACCAAGTGGCTACACCACTTATCCATGTCTCCCAAGAAAGTTGGTTTCTAACTTGTCTTTCTTCACCTCATTTCATAGGGACTACCCCCCCAGCCTGTTGTTGAGAGACAATTGCAACGATGTGGGCAGGGATCACAGTAACAGCCCCCGCCCTGAGCGGTTGTTGCGGTGCCTGTACAATCCGGGCTACAACAGGGCAAATCTCCCCTACAAGGTTTGTCAGCCAGCATAGGCTGGTGTAAATCACATCACCAATCTTTTACCAACCTTGGATGATTGTAGAACTTCTACAAAACAACATTTATAGTTCAGGATTTCTACCTGTGTGCCCTTCTTTGGGTCCTTGCACATATTTACTTCTATGGGCTTTCTTGTACCTCATTGGTTCTCGTACAAGATCTTCTTTGCATCTCATGCTCCCTCCCCATTTTTTTCCTTTTGCCTCCCCCAATAACATTCACTGTTCAATCTCAGTTCTTGATATTTGCAAGCATCTTTTACCACTCCCAACAGTCACTTATATTATTGCACTTACTGTACTAACATTGGCCATTCTTGTAGTAGACATTTATACAAAAGTCAAATCTTAAATTCAATTCTGACACAGTAAAGGATGTCTTTGACTCTTTGATATATTCCCTGATTACAATAAAGCAATAAATTCTGCAACAATATTTCAGAGAAGGAATATGATTTATGAAAGCACCAAGACAACAAACCTGCTTGTCGGCACTTCATCTTCCAGTTATCAACCAATTGCAGCAAAGTAGCTCGTTGGTCATTATTTTTCATTTCATTCACCAAGGATACCAGAGACCTTGCACGAGCTGTTCCCAGCACATATATCAGTAAACATCCATACATAAAGCAGTAGATCAAGCATATAAGGAGCTATAGGCACAGAAACATAACGAGTAAGAGTTGCACAGTAAAATTAATGTTCACCACAATTTTAGACTGGACAACCATAAATTAGGCTAAAGTAAACAATATAAATTATAGGCCATTTGGAATGATTTAAGGGGTTGCAGGTGCAGGGGGGAATCATTTATGTTCCCAGAGGAACTTAAGAACTGAGCTATAAATGGGGTCTTGGCAGAGCTATAAATAACCAGACAGAGGCATATGCCCTCCTTCAGGGAATTAAAGCTGCAGTCTCTTTAAATGTGAGAGATCAAAATATCTTTGCAGACTCCTCTATCATCAATCCATTCAAGAATTGGTAAGAAATCTCTAAATGATAACAAGCTCACCACAATCATGGCAAGAATCAAGGAAAAACTCTACAAGTTCAAGGAAATCCAATTTCCTCACATCCTAAGGACCCTCAACAAGGCAGCCAACATCAACACTAATGGTGCCTCCAAGTCGGAAGAATGGATGTTAAAATAAAATGGAATGGTGAACTTTTATGCTATCGCTTGAGTTTATCTTCAACAATCTCCATTTATGACAATCAAGTTCACAATGTGCACACATCTAGTCAAGAGTTATGGCTTCAAAGGGAAGAGGGGTGACAAATTCAATCGATCCCCTTCCTCCACACATATTTGAATTATTTGCAATCAGATGTTTTAAAGTAATGGAGATCTATCTCAACATTGGAGTGGGGATTTCGGGTGGAATTTCGAGGCTAGGCATAAAAGCCAGTAGAATGGCTCCTTGTGATCTTTGGAACATGGATCCCAACAGTCAGTGCCTGACCTGTCAAAAAATCATTCAGGAACTACTCAGGAAACTCTGATGACATGAGGATGTTACAAATGGGAGCAGAATTTCCATTTTTCCAGTCACTTCCAAAGTTTATGACATGGAACACCAACAGATTTCTCAGAATGTAATTATAATGGACACTTTGGTACAGCAGAACAGACAAATTCAAGGGTTAGACAGAGAAACATTACACTTAGACACATGTTCTAATTTCAGCAAAGGCATTTTATCTACAGCTCCCAATCTGAATATTTCTATGGGTTCCGTTCCTGTGAAATTCCAGGAGAAGTAAACAGTACATCGACTGATGCAGCAAATGGACTTCGTCGAGCACAAATCTCAACTTTCCAACCAGGCCCAGGATGTTGCTATAACCAGGCATCTGTTTACTAAGTTTGTAGTTGCCAATGTCATGTAAATTTGCTTTATATTTAGGTGTCTTTTACATAGGTTAATCTATCAACAATCCTTTGAACAGTTTTGTAAGAAAACCCACAGAGCTTTACAACTTAGAATGCATAGGAACTTGGAAGGACAGGAGATGTTTATTGGACTAAAATCTGCTCTCAAGTTTGTATTATCTCACCAACCAGTTCGGCTGCAGCTTCTTTTAATACAAACTATCCCCATTCGTGTTGAATCTATAAATAAATATTTGAAAATATTTAACTGGACAGCAATAAAAACAAAAATTTCTCCATTACCAACTTCAGTGCTACACAAGACCTATATGTTTGAACTTTGCCCTAGTGCATATCTAAAGCTACCTTTTGTTTTATTATTCGTTCGAGACTCCAGGAAAAACAATTCTAAACCAGAACAGATAAGCATTTAATGCACATGATTACATGGAAATTTAGTTCATCTTATCCACTTAAAAAACAAATTTATAGTAAAAACATGTACTATAGTCTACGCACAAGTATATAGCAGGTCCAAAAGTTATTATGAGCCATCATAGCACCTGGAGAATTCAGAATTGAGATAGCTTTCAGAAGAAGAGTACCCACAAGAACACGCTTTCGTGTGTTCTACCAAAGATGGCAAGCATTGAAGATTGAAGAGAAAAATCATAAGAACATTTGACAAGTTGTAACCATTTGGCACTAGACAATACAAACAAAAAGCAGAATGAGTACTATTGATGTTTGAACTTTGTAGCTCGGGAAGGTACTTTTGCACAAGCCTAAGTGTCTAGGCATGCATAACTCGCCCACAAGATCTCCCTAAGATATTTGCTCTAGGCTGAGCAAGTTGCTTTGTAACTTAGGAAAAGCACATAAGAATTAAGTTGGGTCCTTAAGCTAAAGTAACTTAGGAAAAGTGAAGTAATTTACTTTAGTGATTTTATTTTCATCTCAACCATTGATCTCAGATGAGGCGATATCTAATCTCCGCCATCTATCACTTTGCAGATTAGGGTTAGAGAATAAGTTCAATGTAAAGTTATAAAAGCAAGATAAGAAGAGGGAAAAGTGTTGAAATTTGATGACTAAAAAGTTTCCTGCAATCCCAACCCGGTTTTATTTCACCTCATCACTCTCATTCAGTGAAATGCACTTTCCCATAAACATACATTCAACATACAGAACTCTGGAAATGAAATTTTCAGATTAAAACAAATGGGACTGTCAACGCATGCTGAAAATAAATATGGACATAAACAAATCAGAGACAAACAAAAAAATGCACATAGGTTTTTGGTCAACTTAGAACTAGGGAAAACCCCTTCAATCTTCTCCGGGAAAAACCTGTTAGAGAGCTCTTCAAATTTATTTATCTTTCAAGTTCAGGAAAAATACATTTGTAGACAAAACAAAACAGCAAAATACAACTTATCTCTTCAGCCCATAACTCCTTGAAAATCGTGCCCACTTTGCCTCGATTTTCGTGCCCACTTGAAGCTGAAAATATGTATTGTACAGATATGGATTCTACTGTAAGGATTCTATATAGATTGTATAGATTTACATACCGTTGTATGGAGTGTACGGATATTTTTTCAAAAAAAAAAAAAAAACTCAAAAACTTCTCTTGAGCTGTGTGTAGCTCACAATATTAAATCTTGTTCTTCTGCTATCTTCTATAACTTGATTTCCGTGTCCAGCTTTGCCAAGAAATCACTCCTTCAGCTTCCTGCAACAAATTTCTCCTTCATAACTTTTCTCTAGCCCTCAGCGTCTTTTCTCGAATCTATTCATGAAGAATGAATGAATGAATGCAGTCCCCCTTTTCTTTTCCCCCTTTTGTTTCCCTAAATGACTTTTGGGCAACCCTAAGATCTAATGGCTCAGATTCATTTAGATCAAGGGATGAGAATAAAAGTGCATTTAATTCTCACTTTCTATTTTTTAACTCGCCCATTAAATAAAGTACCCACATTGTACTTTACGTCTAAAGTCACTTTTCACTTTATAATTTAACATTGACTTTACCACTTATAAAGTCACTTTCACTTTATAATTTAACATTGACCTTACCACTTATAAAGTCACTCACTTTATAAAGACACACTTGAGAAAAGAATTATTTTGGACACTTTTTCCTAGGTAGAGACTAACCCATGGGAAACCAATTGTCCAAGGTACATTAAAAATCAACACTCCCTCTTACCGAGGAAAGTGTTTCTCACCACACCCATCTTGTCCTTGAAATGGACATGCTTGCCTCTTGGCAAGGACTTCGTGGGACCATCAGACACCTACTCATCTATCGATATATACTCTAGCTTCATTGCCCCCTTCTGAACATAGTCCCTGATGAAATGATATATGATGTCAAAATGTTTTGACCTGTCATGAAACATTGGATTCTCCGTGAGTTTAATGCAACTCTGATTATCACAGTGAATAATCGTCGGTCTAAACTCCTGATCAAATAGGCCATACAACAACATGTGAAGCCAAATGGCCTCACAACTAGCATAGCTAGCAGCCATATACTCAACCTCAGAAGATCTCAAAGCAACTAACTTTTTCTTTCGACTGAACCACGACACAACTACCGAACCCAATTTGAAGCAACACCCTACAGTGTTTTTCCTATCAGAAGCACACCCTGCCCAATCTGAATCTGTGTAACCTGCCAACCTCACTCCATCTCCCCGCCTATAGTCTAGACCATAATCAACAGTCCCCTGCACATAGCGAAGAATGTGATTTGCAACTACCCAGTGTACCCTCTTGGGCTCAACCATGAATTGCATAAGTGTGTTCACTGCAAAGCATATATTTGGCCTAGTGTTGACCAGATACATCAAGGACCCAATAAGTTGCCTATATAATGTGGGATCCACCAAACTAGAATCTGAAGCATGAAGCTTCTTCCAATTGGTGATCATAGGTGTAGACATGGGTCTACAGTTTTCCATGTGAAATCTGCTCATCACATCCACACCATATTGCCCCTACCCCAGAAAGATATGCCCTTTGTCCTACCACACCTAAAGCCCCAAAAAAGTAATGCATCAACCAAATGTCCTTCATCTCGAACTCCATAGCAAGATCCTCCTTGCAACCACTAATCAGTCTCTCTGGCCCAGTAATCAACAAGTCATCAACATATAGCACAAGAATGAGCAGATCATCCCCTACAATAATGTAGTATAGGTTCAGATCTACATCACTCTTCGTGAAACCCATCTGCTGCAAGTAAATATCAATCCTCGAATACCAAGCTCTCGGAACTTTCTTAAGTCCGTAGAGTGCTTGCCTCAACCGGCATACATGGGTCTCCCGCCCAAGTACCTCAAAGCCCTGTGGCTGCTCAACATACACCTCCTCCTTTATAACTCTATTCAGAAATGCATTCTTCACATCCATCTTATGGATCTGCCAACCCATTTCTGCAGCAATAGAAATAAGAGAACGGCTAGAAGTGTACCAAGCTACGGGAGCGAAGCTCTCATCATAGTCAACTCTCTCTATCTGTGAGATTCCTTTAGCCACAAACCTCGCCTTGAATTTCTCAATGCTTCCATCCACAGCATGCTTGATCTTGTAGAGCCACCTGGAATTCACAACTGACTTTCCCTCAAACCTAGGCACCACCTCCCAAACATTGTTCTTAATGATAAAGGCATACTCCTCCACCATAGCCTCTCCCCATACCTCCTGGCTAGCAGCCTCCTCATAGCTAGTAGGCTCAGAGTCAACAATGTTGGTATCCTTGACTATATAACTGCAAAACCGCTAAGGTGGCACACTATCCCTCTTTACCCTCTTCAAAGGACCAACGGACTCCGCTTCCTTCAAGGTGTCTTGAAGCCAGTTGGGCCTCCTCTTCGCTAAAGAAACTTACACATAGGGAACCTCCTCCTCTGCCCCCCAGTCTAGTGAACCTAAAGGTCTGCAAACTGACACTGGTGTGCCTGTACCAACACCTATCCTCGAAGAACCTGTACCGACACCTATGCCTATGTCAGCTGAAGTGCCATGTAAACTTTGTACCAGTGGACTCCCTAAAGAAGTGTTGAGTGAACTCGCCACTAGTGCCCCAGATGTCACTGACACTGAAGTACCTTCGATACCAGTCAATCCAGAACCCTGAGGTCCTGCTCCTTGTACCTGACCTCCCTGCTAAGGAGAAGTATGCGACTCTCTCTCATCATACTCCTGTGATCTTCGATAGGCCCTCTCCTCCTCGAACTTCACATCCCTCCTAATCACCACTCTCCGTTTAGAAGGAATGAAAATCCGATAGGCCTTCGAAGTCTCGTTGTAACCCATAAATATACCCTTCTCTGCCATGGGTTCTAGCTTTGTCCTCTGCTCTTTGGGGATATAAAAATATGTGAGACATCCAAAGATACGAAGATGTCCCACATGAGGCTTCTCTACAGTGAAAGCCTCCTCTGGATTCATATTCCCCAATACTCTGTGAGGACTCCTGTTCTGAAGATAAACAGCAGTATTGCAGGCCTCGGCCCACAAAAACAAAGGCAACCCCTGATCATGAATCATCGCTCTAACAGCCCCAACAATAGCTTTGTTCCTCCTTTCAGACACCCCATTATGCTGGGGTTGTAAGAAACCATGAACTCTCTCCTAATGCCCTCTTGTGCACAGAAGTCAGAAAACCCACCATCATTGTCTGACCTCAAGGCCTGAATCTTCCTACCTGTATGTTTTTCCACAAGAGCTTTGAACTCTTTATAGCAACTGAAGACCTCACCCTTGGTCTTCAGGAAATATATCCAAGTCCTCCTAGAGTAGTCATCAATGAATATAACATAATACTCATAACCACCCAAAGACACATGAGACATACGAGTACTAACATCAGTATGAATCAAGTCTAGTATACTTGTAGATCTGTTGCCGCTCGTTGGGAATGGTAACTTGGTGTACTTGCCCAAAGTACACCCTCTGCAGACCTCATAATCAGGGTTGCGGGGAAGCTTCAAACCCCCTTCGCTCCCGCTCCGGAAACTCGCTCCGTGCGGGAGCGTTTCGGAAACGCTAGGAAACGCGCTTCCGAAAACGCTTCCTGTCGGGAGCGTTTTGGATAACGTTTGGGCTGCAACGCTCCTGTTTTTCGAGAGCGTCGGGGAGCGTTCCGGGCTTGAAAAACGCTCCACGCTTTCCGACGTTAAACGCTTTGGGACGTTTTTAAACGACGCGGGAAGCGTTCGGGAGGCGTCGCTCCCGAGCAGCTCCGACAAAACGCTCCGTGGCGTCAAATTTTTATGAAAAAATTTCGATTTTTATCAAAAGGGGGGTTTCATTTGACCTCACTGTGTTAGTTGAGGTGAGATTGAGCGAGAAGGAGGCGGGCGCAAGGTTTGGTTGTGAGAATCGGGGAAGCCGAGAGCAAAAAGGCTGACGGAGAGCAAAGAGCAAGGCCGACGGGAGGGATTTAAGAAAGAGGTAGGCCTTCTAATCCAATTTTGTATTTTCTAAGATGAATTTGTAGATTGTTAAATTGATTGAAAATGAAAACTTGAATTTTTCTTGAATGTTGCATTTTATTGGATTTAAAACTTTTAAAATGAATTGTTTTTTTCCTATGTTGCATTTCCTATTCCCATTTGGCATTTTTCCATTTGTTTCGCAGGCTAGATTCTAGAAACTTGAAACTTGTTTCCATCATGGCTATATGGCTAGCAATTTTCCTCATGTTGGTTCCTTTCTTTGTGATAATGGTGTTGGAGAGTGCTAGAAGAAAGAGACAGATCAGAGAAGAGGAGGATGAAGAGGAGGGTTATGGTGGTTTTGAAGAAAATCTTGAAGAGGGGGAGGATTATGCTGAGGAGGAAGTGGGGAGTGGAGACCCTTAGAACCTAGAATCCCCAACTAAACAACACCAATATCCTTTGTGGAAATATGTTCAAAAACAAGAAGGAGGGAAAGGTGGTGGAACCACTAAATTTATTTGCCCCATTGCAATAAACAATACCATGGTTCATACACCCGTCTGAGAAGGCACCTTTGTGTGGGATAATGCCAGGAGATGGAACTAAAAATTTTGGAATCAAAGTTTGTACTTATGTGCCAGCACCACAGAGAGAGACATATAGGAAGGAAGAGGGGGTTGCCATACAGAGATCATCTAAAAGATCTAAGGGTATCGCTGATTCGAGCCCAACACATTCAGCACCCCATGCCGATGGTTTCAGACCGGTGGCAGGTTAAGCGTATCATCATATCCGATTTCCTTGACGAAGGGTGTAGGAATGATGTGGATTCAAGAATTTTCCGGTTTCTATATTCATGGCGGGTGCCATTCAATGTTCTTCGCTCACCTTATTGGCATGAAATGGTTTCTGCCATTAATGATGCCCCCAAAGGATACAGGAGCCCTGGGTATGACAAGGCCAAAACCATGGGTCTTGATCATGAAAAAGCTAAAATAAACCATTCTTTGGCTAGAATGACAAATTCATGGAATGAGCATGGGGTGTCCATGGTCTCGATGGATGGACCAATGTAAAAGGAAAGCCATTGATAAGTGTTTTGGCTGTGTCGGTTAGTGGTGCAATCTTCCTGTCAGCATATGATTATTCAGACAAATTCAAAAGCAGCATTAACATTGCAGAACCATTACTTGATATAATTGAAAACACTGAGCCATACAATGTCATATAGGTCATCGCTGATAATGCTGCTAACTGTAAGGCAGCAGGAGTAATTATTGAGGATAAATACCCCAACATTTTTTGGTCTGGGTGTTTAGTTCACATAATGAACCTTTTGATGCATGATATCATAAAAAACAAACAACCTCAATTCAAATGGCGTGGTGATTTGTACAAAAGAGGTAAAAAAATGATAAAATTTATTACAAATCATAGCAATACCCATGGGCTTTTCCGTACTCACTCCAAATTGGAGTTGTTGAAAATAGGAAAAACTAGATTTGCTAGTTATTACCTCACCTTCAGGCGTCTTTTGAAGGTAAGAGAGTCATTGGCTGCAATGGTATCAAGCCCACACTGGCAGGTATTAAAGGACAGGGCAGCGACAATAGTTGACAGGCAAAGTTTTGAACATGTGGAGGAGACCACCCTTGACCCTTTGTTTTGGGCACATGTGAGGGGAATTTTGAACTTCACCAAGCCCATTTATCACATGATTCGGTTTGCAGATACAGATAAACCAGTGATTGGAGAGGTTTATGAGTAGATGGATAGCATGTTGGGGCAAATAAAAGATATTGTTAAGGATAATGATCCCAACTTGTATGCTATGATTCATGACTGTGTGTGTGCACGGTGGAATAAACTCAATGTTCCACTTCATGCTTTGGCATATATCCTTACGCCAAAATATTACTCTCCATCTTGGTTGGGCCAACCTGCACCTGGAGGTGGGGTTAAGATGAAACCTCACACAGATCTAGTGGTACAAGAGAGGTACATGAAGGCATTGGACAAGTTGGTACCTGACAGGGAAGAGTGTGCTAGATTGCGCCTTGAATTAGGCAAATACTTTAGTTGCACTACTAACTTTGGTTCTTTCCATGCAATGGAAGACAGAGGAATTTGATTCGATGCTCTCACATGGGCTGCAGGAAGCATATAAGCGACATAGGACTTTTGCAAGTTGATGAAAGTTCTCTCACAGAGATTTGTGAACACTTCTTCTGCGAGAGAGGTGTTGGAGCACCTACAATAACTTTATACAGTGAGAAGAAAGCAGTTGATCATGAATGAAAACTGACTGAAAGCTTGGTTTATGTCCATTATAACTTGAGGTTGCTCAGCCATTACTGTGATCGGGCAAATGAGGATCAATCATACGGAGTCTGGGACAACAACCCAGAAGATGATAATTTGGAGGACGGCACGTTACATCTAGAAGAATTGGAGGCAGAACTTTATAGGGATGATGATGAAGCATCAGCAGCACCGCCACACACAGGGCTAGTCCCACCATCTACTGGTAGCAGTGCGGGTGTGGGTGCCAGTGCCAGTGCCAGTGCCAGTGCCAATTCTCGATATCACACTATTGTTCCTTTGCAGATCCAGCCTCCACCTTCTGGTCGTGGTCATGGTACTCCTGAGAGTACTAGAAGACCAACAGTTCCTCGTGGCTCCCAGAAATTAGACATTTCTCGTGGGCGTGGCAAGGGGCCAGCCAGATAAAATATATTTCTTGTTTACTATTTTCTATTTGTTGTTGACAGTTGAACGATTGAAACTTGACTTACTACGTTCATATATTTAAATTTTTAATAGAAGTTAGCATTTTCCAGTTCTTGTTTACAAGTCATTATGAATTATAGATTGGATTATAGATATGATGCTTCATGAAAGTTATATGGTGATCAATGAATCATGATGATAAATGTTATATATTGAATTTTGAAATCAATGATAAATGTTATATATCTAATGATAAATGTATATTGAATTTTCAAATCAATAGAATCAATGATGATAAATGTTATAATATATATCAATGATAGTAAATAACTTATGTGAATTTTGAAATCAATGAATCAATGATGATAAATGTTAGATATTGAAATTTGAAATCAATGATGATAAATGTTATATATCAATGATGATAAATGTTATATATTGAATTTTGAAAGCTTGAAACCTTGATTGATGATTTGCGAGACTCAAGTCAATATGTTGTATGCTTCCAACTCGTGGGCGTGGTTGATGAAGATTATAACTTCTAGATGATTGATGTTATATGATTCAATCTATGTTTTTATGTTTTTTATGTCTAATTCATCATTCTACATGTTTTGTTGACATATATGCATCAAAATATAAAAAATATAAAAAATATTAAAAAATATATATATATATATATAAAAACGCTCCCGAAAACGCTCCGGACCCGGAAACTTTTAAAAATGGCGCTCCGCGCTTCACTCCCGCTCCCGCTCCCGCTTCCAAGTAACCTTGCTCATAATGCTCGACACTTAAATCAGGAACTCCAGTAGTGATCTCCCTCAGAACTCTCAAAGCTCCATGATGCATATGTGCCATCCTCTGGTGACATAACTCGCACAAGTCTCTACTATTGGTGGTACTAGTGTGAGTGGTGCCAGATGTGCTACTCACCAATGCTCTTTCCGACTGAAAATTGGAATGAAGACATATTTAATGTCTCTTGGAGTGGAAGTCTAGGCTGCTGTGATGGTAGGGTATGAAGAACCAAAGAAAACGACTAGTGACAAAGATGCCAAACTAGAATTTATAACTAATGCAAAAGCTATGAATGCACTTCTAAGTGGATTAAGTTAGTCTGAATTTGTTAAAGTAATGCATTGTAAGACAGCTAATGAAATCTGGGTTAAACTGGAAAATATTCATGAAAAAGATAAAAAGGTAATGATGGTTGAATTACAAGTATATAGAATGCAGTTAGAGACTTTAAAAATGAATGAAGATGAAGATATTGCTAAGTTCTTTTCAAGGGTTGATGAAGTTGTTAATGTCATGATGGGTCTAGCAAAAACAATCAAAGAAAGTGTAATAGTTCAAAAAATATTGAGGTCATTACCTTCTAAGTTCAATCCTGAGGTTTCAACTATAGAAGAGACAACAAACTTTGAGACTTTGAACAGGGATCAACTACTTGGTTCTATGACAGCATATGTGATGAGAATTCCGAAATGGAAGTCAATCACTAGAGATGCAGCTTTCAAGGAAGACAAGACTATTGAAGAAAAGGAATGTTCATGCTGAGGTTTTGATGAAGAAGAAGCAATATTTGTCAAAAGGTTGAAGAAAGGTACAGGTAAGTACAAAGGAAAACTTCCATTTAAGTGTTTCAATTATGGAAGAGTGGAGCATTATGCCTCCAAATGTTCTTATAAGAAACAAGAAAATCAGCCTAGAGAAAAAGAGAAGAACAAGTCTAATAAAATGCAGAAAGAGAAAAAGTTTAAAAGGAAAATATTTTATCCTCGGGAAGATAGAAGTGTATCTAAAAGTTCCAATGATTCCTCTAGCGAAGATGGAACTAGTGAATTCATGTTGATGGCCTTGGAAGAACTTGAAAAAAAATGTGAGGAATATGAAGAAGAAGAGGAAGGTGAAGTAGATCTTGAGGGGGAGTTGATCAGTGCCCTAGAGGAAATAGACAGGCTTAAACAAAAGAATAGAACGCAGAAAGAGATTGTGTTGAAATATGTAAGAGAAGAATCAAATTCAGAAGAAATTATCAAGTTGAAAGTTGAACTTAAAGAACCAAAGGTGGAAGACATTCTGAAGCAGCAAATAAGGTAGAAAAGTTAGGAGTGTGAGAGATTGGAAGAAGAGGTGGTAATTCTGAAGAAAAGGATAAAAAAGGCACAAACTGATTTGAACATGAATATTCAACATATAAAAGGATCTGAAAAATTGGATGTGATATTAAATGCTCAGAGGTCTCCACTCATGAAGGCGGGGTTAATCTACGAAGGAGAATCCAATGAATCCAAGGAAGAGGACAAAAAGACAATTACTTTTGTAAACCCTGTCAAGGGAGACAATGATAGTTCACATCAATCTGAGAACGATAATTTGAGCAACACTCCAACATCAAATGAACAGCAGTAAAGAAGCACTACCGGAAACGTGCAGAAGACAAGAGGAATGGACAATCAAACAACAAACTATTAGAGACCGTACTTCTTCAAGAGACAAGATTATCAAATGTCAAGATGGTTATATCCACAAATTGTTAATTTTTCATCAATTTGTTCGTTGCAACTATTAATTCAACTATATCCAATAACAGAAAATTTAACAATTTTACTTCTTCAATTATCCAATAGCAGTAGAGCAATAGTAGATAGAACATTTAAACAAATGTGTAATGAAAGACAGCTAAGAGACAAGAGAGACAATATTTGTTCAATGACCAGGGAAAAACCCCACTAGCGAGAAAACCCTTGCAAATCTTCTTTTATTAGATTGTCTTCAAATGTTCAACAGAGAGAGTACATCATCCAAGAGTCGGAGTAAAACTTTGACTAGCCAATATACAATGTCAGTATCCAATATCCAAACAAATCAATATACCAATGTCAAAGATGAGGAGGAAGAGTCGAATCTGGTCAATTGTCAAATCTGCAAAAAGTCAATAGCAGTTGACAGCAGCAGTCAATGTCCTAACTAGCCAACAGTTCACAGTCAAATCAGCCCTTCAGTAGCTCGGTGTAGAACAGTCAAATTTGGCCTTTCAAGATGGTCAAAGATTAGTCAAAACAGTCCCAAAACAGATGGCCAAACTTGGTCAAAGTCTGCACTTTTGCTTGCAGTCAAACCTGTTGTTAGTCCTGTGATCAGCCTCAGTCAATGTGCCCATAGCTTCTCGGTTTTTGTGCCATAGACGTGGCCTGCAAAGATCGAAATCTTGGTGGAAAAATTACAGAAAAATGAGGTCAAGACACCCCTGGTCACACTGGTCAAACCTGCAATAGACCTACAATTTTCTGCGGTCAAACCAGAAAATCAATGGCAGTCAAACTACTCGGAATTCCTCGATTTTGGTGTCTTTCAATGTGTCCTACAAAAAACGAATTTTTCCACCCAAAACTAAAGTCAAATGATGTTTATTTCTCCATGGTCAACGCTTGTTAACGCCCTGCAATTTTCCTGCTACTTGGCCCAATCAGAAACTACCACGTGTCCTTCGAAAGAGAGAGAAATGCTTCCAATCTGAGTTGTACGAACGAAAAAGAATAGGAGAGAGAAGATGTGATGTGAATTGATGAAGTGCCAAATGATGTTTGAGGTCTCTTGTATTTATACGTATTCATGCAGGTGAAAAGACATGTCGTTTGAGCTTCTTGAACCTACATGTCGTTGTACCCGACCTTGACAATTTGCACATGAGTAGGTTTTAATTCAAAAACACACTTTTCCTTGACCGATTTGAGTGATCTTTAGGTCGATTTTGGTCCTCTCGAAAAGAGGAATTCAATGCAATGGTTGTCTTCATCAAATGAGTTGTCCAAAGTGGAATTTGACCTTAGTTGTATAATTTAACACTCCCTCTCAACTAGGGAGAATTCCACTTGTTAATATTTTTCCAATGATCATCATGTCATCTAGTCATCATGTAACATCTCTGCTTGTCTCTACTAATCTCATGTTGAACATTATCGAATCTAAAAAAGAATAAATGTTGCAAGGGAGCCCCAGCTACCACCCTGCCTCTATTACATCGAGGAGGCTCTGCTACCACCCGGAATCATCATCATGATCATCACCATTATTGTCATCATCATCATCATTGGGGAGCCATAGCTACTACCCAGATCCAAAGTCAATGGGCTAGACCAACCTACCCCAAGCGTAAGGATCACACTCTACCCTATTGTCCCTAATCATCCATCTTAATCGTAAAGAGTCAGATGGTAGAACACATGCATCCACCAACTTGGGCGAGATCCACCAGCTGCAAGGGGTAGGGATCACACTCTATCCCAAGTCCCTCAACCAATTGGCCAGATGGGAGAGGTTATCCCAAAGAGTGGGCAAGACGCTAACCGGGGCATACTTTGACTAGGGGAGTTCCTAGGTCTCAACATCATATCAGTTAAAGGTCTCTCATCCTTGGAAACCCTATAGCTCCATTCCACACCCTGGGAGCTCAACCAGGGGGTAAGAGCACTGCTCAATGTTCTTGATCAGCTCAAACCCTTATTCGAAAGGGTCATCTCAATCAGTTGAAGCTTCTCTTTGAAGACCAATAACTTCCCTTTCATCAAAGCCTTGGTGAGGATGTCGGTTATTTTCTCATCTATTGAAATGTGGAGTCTCACGGTTCCTCTCTGTACCATGTCTCGGATATAATGATATTTGATCTCGATATGCTTGACTTGTCGTGAAACATGGGATTCTCTGACAAACGTCGCAATAGATGATTTTCGTGTCTAGAACATGCTCAAATAGCTCTCCAAAGAGATTCCTTAACCAAACTACTTCACAACTCGCAAGGCTAGTTGCAATATATTCGGCCTTGACAGTGCTAAGGGCTACAGATTTCTACTTCCTACTCATCCATGATATCATAGCAGATCCCAGATTAAAACAATATCTGAAAGTACTCTTTTCGTCGACAACAATGCCATCTGAATCTGCATTTGTATATCCATGTAGTCCAACGTCTCCAGCGGCATATCTCAGTCCAAGGTTAATATTCCCATGTAGATATCTCAAAACATGCTTTGCAGCGACCCAATGTACATTGTGAGGCTCGGTCATAAATTGGCTCAAGGTGTTAACTGCAAAACATATATCAGGGCGAGCATTCAAGAGAAACATTAGAGCACCAACCAGTTTTCTATACTCAGAAGGATTTGCTAGGTCTGCTCCAATGGCTTCTCCACACAGTTTCTTGAAATTCAGCTCCTTAGGTGTAGGCAAAGACTTGTACTCAACCATGCCAAATCTCTCTAGTAGTTTCACAACATATTTTCCTTGTGAATGGAAAATATCACCCAGCTTTTTCCATACTTCTAGACCCAAGAAATAGTGCATCAAACCAAGGTCTTTCATCTCAAATTCGGAAGCCATTCGGAAGCCAACCTCCTGTTACATTCTGGAATGAGAGTGTCTACACTTGTCATGAATAAGTGATCAACATATAGTACCAAAATGAGAGGCATACCTTGGACCATTTTAAAGTACATGTTTGGATCAGCATTGCTCCTTGTGAATCCCAACTTTACCAAGTAAATGTCGATATGAGCATACCAAGCACGGGGGACTTGCTTCAATCCATAAAGAGCTTTCTTTAATAGACATACATGGGTCTTCTATCACGAACTCCAAATCCTGGAGGTTGTTCAACATATACTTCTTGAAGCAAACCGTGTAAGAAGGCAATCTTCACATCCATTTGATGGAGAGTCCATCCCTCACTTGCAGCAATGGCTACTATCGAACAGATGGTTGTAT
This sequence comes from Pinus albicaulis, assembly GCA_034641835.2. Taxonomy (NCBI): domain Eukaryota; kingdom Viridiplantae; phylum Streptophyta; class Pinopsida; order Pinales; family Pinaceae; genus Pinus; species Pinus albicaulis. Next base: position 1,428,648,404 of record CM076570.1, read on the forward strand.
ATCAGGCCACAAGGGCAAATATACCATCGTAACCTTCTCCCTCTTTTTGAGAGAATCCATGGGCTACAAACCTTGCCTTGTATTTTTCGATGCTTCCATCAACCCCATGCTTAATATTATAAAGCCATTTGGAGGTTACTACAGACCTTCCATTTGGTCGGCATAATATCCCATACATCATTGTTCATGATTGACTCGTATTCCTCGGCCATGGCATCCTTCTAGACTTGTTCCTCCACGACTTCTTCAAAGGTGCTACGTTCAAGTTGAATCATATTGCTCATAGCCACAACATATGCTTGGTACTTGCATGGCTTCTTGCTTTCCCTAAAAGTTCCACAAGCAGCTGCCTGTTTCTCGGCATCTTGTAGTGTGTCTTAAAGCCAAAGTGGTCTTTTCCTGGAAGGAGGAGCACTTGGAGGAGGATCCAAGGGGTCCATAGGCTCCATGGGATCATCAACGATGTCCTTCTTGGATTCAAGCACAGAAGGACCTTCTAGAATATCCATATCATCACTCTTGTCCTTAGGAGGAGGAGGCGGAGGGAGGTCCCTTGCTTTTCTAAGAGCAGCATCTTCATCAAATGTTACATCCCTACTAACTCCAACCTTCCTTTGACTAGAAATATATATTCTAAATGCTTTAGAATCTTCACTATATCCAACAAACGTACCTTTTCTTCCTATAGCTTCTAGCTTGTTTCTTTTGTCCTTTGACATATGGAAGTATATACGGAAACCAAAAATCTAGAGATGACGAATATCGGGCTTCATGCCTGTGAATACTTCCTCGGGAGTCTTGTTGTCCAAAGCTTGATGAGGCAACCTATTTTGAACATATACTGTTGTGTTTGTTGCTTTAGCCCAAATGAACTTTGGCAGCTTTTGACCATGGAGCATGGCTCAGGCAGCTTCTACAAGGGACCTGTTCTTTCTCTCAACCACTCCATTTTGTTCGGGAGTGTAGGGCACAGTGGTCTCCTTCTTAATTCCTTCCTTCTTGCAAAAGTCTATAAATTCATTTGAGGTGTATTCCTCGTCGTTGTTGGACCTCAAGATTTTTAATTTCTTCCCTGTATGATTATCAACCAAAGCGTTGAACTCTTTGAACATTTCGAATGCCTCATCCTTGTGCTTCAAATAGCATATCCATGTCTTTCTTGGGAAATTGTATATGAACATGATGTAACAAAGATGACCCCCAAGTGATTGCACGTGCAATGGACCACATATATTAGAATGAATGAGATGAAGGATGTATTTCGTCTTGTTTTCACTAGAGGGGAATGGACCCCTTGTCTTCATTCCACTAGCACACCCAGGGCATACTCCATCATGTTGAGCTTGAACATCGGGGATCTCGGAGACCAACTTCTTCAATTTTGGAAGAGCATCATAATATAGATGGCCCAGCCTTCAGTGCCACAACTCACTTTGAAGATTTGTATTATGGACCATAGTTAGAAGAGGTCTTCTAGTGACTCAATAGAGTTCTTAAAACCTAGATCCTAATGTGAAGGCATTTCTCATATAGGATTCAGCAGGCCAAGAAAGTACTTTTCCTTTAATGAATGCAACCCTCATTCCTTTATCCTCCAAAGCAGATATTGAAACCAAATTCTTCTTCAATCCCAGTACATATAGTACATCATGAAGCAAGACAGATTCCCCAGAGTTCAAATGAAATTAGACAGACCCAAAGTCCTTTACGAGATGAGTGGTATTGTCACCAAGAATAATGTTAAAATTGGTCTCCCTCTCTACCAAATTAGAGAGAACCTCCTTATATTTAGAGAAGTGAAGAGAGGACCCACTATCAACCAGCCAACTATCTTATCATACATGTCATTGGACCTTCTCAAATTTCCAACATATGCAAGTAGATTATCTTGTAAACCATCAGCTATAATTTTCTTTGCTTTCAACTCGCCTTTCTTACGCTTGTTTTTTACAGCAGCGGAAGCATTTTCCGGAGGCTCATGTACTCTTCCTTGAATGAAGTCCAAAACATCATTGGTGTCAGCTATGATCTCCAACCTGACTTTCCATGCAGCAAAGTTGGATGAGTCACCCAACTTCTCATGCTCCTTGAAGAGAGGAAGACATTTTTACCAAACAATTTTCCCTTTTTCAGGGAACTGCTAGAAAATGGATGCTCTTGCTTTATGTTTCTTGGGCTTGTCTTCACCTTACCTCTGTTCCCATGTTAATTTTTCATCAATTTGTTCTATGTTGCAACTACTACTTCAACAATATCAAATAACATCCAATTTAACAAATTCTTCAAGTATCCAATAGCAGTAGAGCAATAGTAGATAAAACAACAAGAATAGGTGAGAGAAGATGTGATGGGAGTAGATGAAGTGCCAAATTTTTGAGAAATCAATGCAAGTAGACTTAGGTCTTTGATTCCTCTTTCTTGATAATTACTTGTGAATTATGTTGGCTTCTTTTACTTCTTTGTTATATTATCTTTCATTAAGCAATTACTAATTATGTGTGTATGAAGATCATAAAACAAATGACACAAGATGTAGGCACTCTACCAGGGCAAAACCCCTATCTAGGGGAAAACCCAGTCAAAATCTCTTCCTTCATTAGTTTTCTTGAGATAATCCTAGACTCTTCACCCTAGGCACAGACTTCCTCCAACCACCAAGTCATCCCTTCCTTCCAGCAACTTTGACCTAGATCTTCGAACTTGCAGCAGCAAAACTTTGATCTATGCAGCAGCAGCTACTTCGACCTATGGAGCACTTCGATCTATGCAACAACAACACTTCAATACCAGCAACTTTGACCCTCCTGCAGCGTCGACCTACTGCAGCAGCAGAACTTCGACCCTACAACTCCAACAACTTCGATCCAGCAACTGCCTAGTAACATCCGAGAAAAGAGAGTGAGAGAGCCCAAAAACATCAATCTTGCACCTTTCCTTCTTCTTCTTGCACTTCGCACATTTTACTGCACTGCTTCTTGTGTGAATTGAACTTGTTGAGTGGATGAGCAAATAGATCGAACTGCCCTTGTATATATAGGCTTCTTCTAGGTCGAATTGCTCCCTTTTAGACCGACTTCACCAGGCAAAGGCCGACTTGGTGTGGAGGTGACAAAATTCAATTTTGGCTCAAAAACAATTGTTTTTACATGATTCAAAAGCCCAAGAAAGGTCTCATAAAATATGCAATGACTCTAATGACTCAATATAAATCCTAGGAGTACACAATGGGGACTTTGACTAATAAAAGATGACACAAAAATGAAACCCATGCTTTAATAAGTCATTGTAATAATAATAATAAAAAAATGTTTTTCATTCTTTTAATAAGTACATTACATGATGACTCAAATACATTTATGAAGACCGAACCTAGTTACATTCCTCAACACTCCCTCTTAAATATGGAGGCATTCATAATAACAAGTACAAGGAAGATCTCAAAACATATGAACTATGAAGAGTTTAGGCACCGCAATGCCATGGACTATATTCTTGACCAAGGCAATCCATCCAAGGTCCTCCAATAGTTTAGACACTCACGGTGCCACAAACTAGATTCCTGATGAGGGCAATCTATCCGGGTGGGACTAAGATGGACTAAAGCTTTCAGCCTCTCTAAGTACCATCAAGCTTACATGCTAACCATCAACCCAGGAATCCAGGTGTGTATCCGAGGTCAGGGGTCCATGACCAACGCCACCCTCCCTACTTCAGGATATAGACATCAACACATAGTCTTGGCCTGATGTCCTCCCAGGCAATATGTCACGCACAAAGCCTTAACAAATCTCTTCCAAATTTTTATCATCATCAACAAAATCAGCAATATCTACTAAACCAAGCATGTTTCTAAGATATTCCAACTTCTTATTAGGAAGAGACTTTGTTAGCATATCAGCTACCTGATCGTCGATCGAGACATACTGTAGCTTCACGATCCCATCTTGCACCAAGTTCCTAATGTAGTGGAGCTTATTGTTGATGTGCTTTGTCCCAGCATGAAACACGGGATCTTCAGACATATTGATGGAACTTTGATCGTCATAGTTGATCACAGTAGGACCCAGAGGCTTCTCAAACAAATATGTTAGAAGCTTCCTCAACCATACAGCCTCCTTTCCTACTTCACATGCAGCAACATACTCTACTTCAACACTACTCAAAGCAACGGGATCTTGCTTTCTACTAATCCATGAGATCATGACAGAATCACTGCCACCCCAATCAGAATCTGTGAAGCCAATCAACTCGACTTCCTTGTTATCGTACTTTAGGTAGTGATGGATAGTGCCACGAAGATATCTCAATATATGCTTTGCAGCTATCTAGTGATCATGACGAGGCTCCAACTAAAACTGACTAAGCATGTTCACAACAAAACATATATCCAGCCTAGTATTTACTAGATACATCAGGGAAGCAACCAATTTATGATAGGAGGTAGGATCTACGAGACTTGAGTCAAAGCTTCGCAACTTCTTGAGATTGGTGATCATAGGAGTAGTCATAGACTTGGAATCCATCATCCCAAATTTCTGCAACAACTTGATGATATACTTTCCTTGCCCCAGATATATCTCCCCGGGTTTTTGCCATACTTCCAGACCTAGGTAATAGTGCATCAGTCCCAGATCCTTCATCTCAAACTCAGCTACCAACATCTTCTTGCATTCTTGTATCCTTCGCTCCACACATGTAATGAATAGATCATCCACATATAGTAGAATAATGATTGGCTCGTTATCCACAACCTTGATGTAGAGATTTGGATCAACAGTACTTTCACAAACCCAATTCTTAGAAAGTATGCATCCATTCTTGCATAGCATGCCCTATGAGCATGCTTCAAACCATATAGGGCCTTCTTGAGTCTACAAACCTGAGTGTATTTGCTAATTTACTTCAAAGCCTTCGGGTTGTTAAATGTATACTTCCTCATCAAAGGTCCCACTCAAAAAGGTTGTCTTTACATCCATTTGATGGATATTCCATCCCATTGTAACAGCCAATGAAACCAAAGATCTAATGGTAGTATACCTTGCGGTGGGTGCAAAGGTTTCTTCATAATCTATGCCTTTCTTTTGAGACAAACCCCTTGCAACAAATCTAGCTTTGTATTTGTCTATACTTCCATCAGCAATGTGCTTGATCTTTTAGATCCATTTGGAGGTGACAATCGATTTGTAACTAGGTCTAGGAACGATTTCCCAAACCCTATTCTTCGTGATGGATTGATATTCTTCCTGCATTGCATTCTTTCGTACTTCTTGATGAGTAGCTTCTTCAAAAGTAAATGGTTTAGCTTCAATCAGTTTTGTCATGTATACATCATATCCAGAATATTTTTTCGGCCTTTTGCTTTCTCTAAAGGTTCCTTTCGCAGCTCCATGTCCTTCAGCATCTTCAAGAGTAGCTTTTAACCTATTTAGCCTCTTCCTAGTGTTCATTATGATCACAAGTTGAATAGGCTCACTTGGTCCTTCTTCTTCTTCTTGAATTCTAACAGGATTGTCATGGTGTACTTCTTCTTCTTCAAATATTGGTATATATCTTCATCATTGGAATCAATAGGAATATCTTTGGATCTTTTGTAGGCATGATTTTCATCAAATATAACGTCCCTACTTACTTCAATATGTCTTCCTTCCTTCATGTATATTCTATATGCTTTTGAGGAGAGACTATAGCCAACGAAGATCCCTTTGATGCATGTAGAATCTAGCTTCTTTTGTTTGTCCTTTGGAACGTTGATATAGGCAAGACTCCCAAAGATTCGGAGATGGTCCACACTTGGCTTCTTCCCTGTGAATGCTTCCTTAGGTGTCATATTCTCAAGAATTCGATGAGGACTTCTAGTTTGAATATATATTGCTATCATTGTTGCTTCTCCCCATAGAAATTTTGGTAAGTCTTGATCAAAGACCATTGTTCGTATACCTTCTTCAATTGTGCTATTTTTTCTTTCGACCACTCCATTTTGTTCGGGATAGTAGGGAACAATGAACTCCCTCTTAATTTTTGCTTCTTTACAATATCCAATCAATTCTTTAGAAGTGTATTCCCCACCATTGTCGGATCTCAAAGTCGTTATTTTTCTTTCGGTTAGGGTTTCCACTTCAGATCTAAACTCCTTGAATTTCTAAAATACTTCATTCTTCTTCTTGAGAAGGTAGAGCCATGTCTTTCTAGAGTGATCATCAATGAATATTACATAGTAAATATGACCGCCAAGTGATTTTTCAGACATAGGCCCACACACATTAGAATGAATAAGGTCTAATATTTCTTTAGACCTTGTTTCACTATTTGTAAATGGTTTTCTTGTATGTTTACCCAAAGAACATCCCTTGCAAACTCCTTCACGATCTTCTTTGATATTGGGGATGCCATGAACTAGTTGATTAAGAGTGGGAATGACTTTGTAGTGTAGATGACCATATCTTCTATGCCATAGCTCAATGGGATTGATTTCCATATGAACTAGAGCTTCAGGAGATGGTGTTATGATTGTATATAAGCTTCCTTCACGAACTCCAATAACCCTAGCTTTATCAATACGTGAATCTTTTCCCCAAACCAAAACCTTTCCATCAACATAAGTAACTCTATCCCCTCTTTATCAATACGTGAACCTTTTCCCCAAACAAAAACCTTTCCATCAACATAAGCAACTCTATCCCCTTTATCTTCTAAGCAAGAAATTGAAAGCAAATTCTTTTTCAAACCTGGAACATATAGTATATTGTTGAGATGTAGCTTAGCTCCATTCTCCAGCTTCAAATATGTTGATCCCAGGCCTCTAACAACATAGCTTTTGTTGTCTCCCAACTCCACTGATAGAGTGCGAAGTTGTTTACTCTCCCCTGTCATATGCCTTGATGGTCCAATGTCAATAATCCATGCATTAACATCATTAAGTGAACCTGTAAGTGCAGCCAAGCACCCCTTGCTTTTGACCTTGTTGAATAAGTAGTAGAATATCATCTTGATCAAGCTTCCTACAGTATTGAATCACATTTCCGTATAACTTATCATAGAGGGAGTAACCATTTCCTTCGAGCCAACAGAGTGATCTCCAATCTTCCTTGACCTTAGCTCTGATACCATGTTGAGAAATCAATGCAAGTAGACTTAGGTCGTTGATTCCTCTTTCTTGATAATTACTTGTGAATTATGTTGCCTTCTTTTACTTCTTTGTTATATTATCTTTCATCAAGCAATTACCAAATTATGTGTGTATGGAGATCACAAAACAAGAAACACAAGATGTAGGCACTCTACCAGGGAAAAACCCATATCCAAGGGAAAACCTAGTCAAAATCACTTCCATCAATAGTTTTCCTGAGATAATCCTAGACTCTTCACCCTAGACACAGACTTCCTCCAACCACCAAGTCAACCCTTCCTTCCAGCACCTTCGATCTAGACCTTCAACCTTGCAGCAACAAAATTCGACCTATGCAGCACTTCGATCTATGCAGCAACAACATTTCGACCCCAACAACTTTGACCGTCCTGCAACTTCAACCTACTGCAACAACAAACTTCGACCTTGCAACTCCAGCAACTTCGATCCTGCAACTGCCCAAGAACTTCGCCAAAGAGAGAGAGAGAGGGAGAGAGAGAGAGTGAGCCCAAAACATCGATCTTGCACCTTTCCTTTTTCTTCCTGCACTTCGCACCTTTTACTCCATTGCTTCTTGTGGGAATCGAACTTGTTGAGTGGATGAGCAAATACATTGAACTACACTTGTATATATAGGCTTCTTGTCGGTCGAATTGCTCCCTTTCAGGCCGACTTCATCAGGCAAGGGCTAACTTGGTGTGGAAGTGACAAAATTCAATTTTGACTCAAAAATAATTCTTTTTACATGATTCAAAAGCCCAAGAAGGGTCTCATGAAATATACAATGACTCTAATGACTCAATATAACTCCTAGGAGTTCACAATCAAGACTTTGACTAATAAAAGATGAACCAAGCATGAAACCCATGCTGTAATAAGTCATTGTAATAATAATAAAAAATTCTTTTGCATTCTTTTAATAAGTAAATTACATAATGACTCAAATACATTTATGAAGACCGAACCTAGTTACATTCTTCAACACAAATGATGTTTGAGGTCTCTTGTATTTATATGAATTCATGTGGATGAAAAGACACGTTCTTTGGGCTTCTAGAGCCTACATGTCATTGTAGTTGACCTTGACAATTTGCACATGACTAGGTTTTTATTCAAAAACGCACTTTTCCTTGACTGATTTGAGTGATCTTTAGGTCAATTTTGGTCCTCTCGAAAAGAGGAATTGAGTGCAATGGTTGTCTTCATCAAATTAGTTGTCCAAAGTGGAATTTGACCTTCGTTGTATAATTTAACACAAATGTCACCCACTACCAGGTACAAAAGTTTTTTCTATGGGTATTGTTAGTGCTGTAAAAATTTTGGACATAAAGCCATAGATTGCAGAGCTTATGTCAGAAGAAATGATCTGAGGAACTCTAACAGAAGTGAGGCTAACAATAAATTCACAAACATCAAAACAAACACGAATCTAGACAAAAAAGCATTTGCTCCTCTCTTTTATATCACTGATTGTTTCTATTGTCACAACTTTGGGCACAAGTCATATGAATGTCAACTTAAAGACAATAGATTACCATATCAAAACAATTGTAGAACAGATGAATGCATGCAGTGGAGAAAGAAGGAAGAGAAGAAAGCAGATAACTATGACCTAGTTCTATATGCTCATGATCAAATCAGTAAATGATACCTGGGCAGTGGCTGCTCTAGACATATGACAGGAGATAAAAGCAAGTTTGTATCCCTAGATGAAAATAAAACTGGAAATGTCACTTTTGGCAATGATGAAGCAAGAAGAATTAGAGGAAAGGGCACAGTTAGTCTGAATAATGGAAGAGGAAAGGCTTAGGATGTACTGTTTGTAGATGGTCTAAAACATAATTTAATAAGTGTGAGTCAGATCTGTGACAAAGGTTGTGATGTTCTCTTTCGAGCTCACGACTGTGAAATCGGGTCAACAACTACTAGATAGATTTTGGCTAAAGGAGTTCGAACAGAGAATAATGTATACATTTTGATGGAAGATAATGAAAAATGCTACATCAGCAAACAAGATGAATCTTGGCTATGCCATAGGAGATTGGGGCATCTCAATTTTGATCACATCATCAAACTTAGTGAGAAGAGCGCAGTCAGAGATCTACCAAAACTAAAGAAGCCTCAAAACAATACTTGCAAATCATGTCAAATGGGCAAACAAACACGAGCATCATTCAAAGCCAAGGATAAATTGTCAAGAAGTAAGCCTTTGCGGCTAGTTCATATGGATTTGTGTGGACCTTCGAGGACAAAAGCACCAAGAGGAGAAAAATACTTTATGATGATAATTCATGACTATTCCAGATTGACATGGGTGGAATTTCTTAGAAATAAGTCAGAAACATTTGAGAAGTTCAAAATATTCAAGGCACTAGCAGAAAATCAAACAGAGTGCAAGATAAAGTGCATAAGGTAAGATACAGAAGGTGAATTTACTTTAGATGAGTTTGCAGACTTGTGTGATGAACTTGGCATAAAACGGAAGTATACTGTTGCAGACACACCACAATAGAATGGAGTTGCTGAGAGACAAAATAGATTTTTTCAACCAATGGTCAGAGCCATGATGCAAGAAAGAAGCATTCCTCAAACCTATTGGGCAGAAGAGGTACTTACGACAGTGCATATTCTCAATAAGGCACATCTCAAACCAAATTGTGATAAGACACCTTATGAATTGTAGCACGATAAACCAGCTTCAATCAAACATTTTAAAGTATTCAGAAGTAAATGCTATATCAAAAAAAATGATGAAAAGCTAGGAAAGTTTGATGCTCGATCAAATGAAGGAATATTTTTGGGATGTTCATCAAAAAGTAAGGAATTTAGGTGTTATAATAAAACACTGCATAAGATTGTGGAACGCATAGATGTAAAATTCGATGAAGAGCAACCTAATAAGAACAAGAGCACAGGTTTTATAAATCCTCCAATCATCATCATCATGATAGTAAAGAAAATGAAGTACAAGATGAAGAATTAGAAAGACGCATTCAAAAGGTCCTTCAAGACATACACAAAATAATCATCCTGAAAGTCAAATTACTGGAGATAAATGTGAAGGAGTGCAAACAAGGAGGCAATTTGCAGAGAAATCAGACCAAGTTCATATTCCTATGTTGTCACAAATTGAACCAAAGAACTTTGATGAAGCAAGTAAAGACAAAAACCAAATAGATGTTATGAACGAGGAGTTGGACCAAATTGAAAAGAACAAGACTTGTGAACTAACACCAATAACAGTTGGAAAAAATGTCATTGGTGTAATGACCCACCTACAATTACAAATAGAATATAAATATCAGCATGCATATCGGGCATCCATATGATGGCTACATATGCATGACCTGCATGTATTGCAATAGTATACATAGCGGTTAATATTGGAAAAATATCTATGCATAAGTTAATAAATCGATTATTGAAGTAAATTTCTAACTCAGGGAATGGGGCCTTTTGATATATACCACCCATATATATATACAATTAATCCTTTAATCAAAGATATATATACATATATAAACAACAAAAATAATAAAATATAAATTAAATTTATTTGATGTATAATTTAATTTATTTACATGTTAAAAATAAAGTGAATTATTAAAATTTATAAATAAAATAATTAACATATTTCATAAAATATTATATTAAACTAAATAAAAGAAAAACATAACATAAATTCAATTCAATCAAAAGGAAAGTGATAAGGCGGCAACTTTAATGAGTCGTGTAAATTATATATCCATTCAAAGTCTAAGGAAGACAGAGAGACATTGCAGGTGGCAGTAGGCATGGGCACGATGGAGAGCTGGAGATGGGGAAAGCGAGCTTATAAGGGAATCGAAAGGGGTTTTTGAAGGGGGATTGGATTTTGTTTCTTTTTTTAGAATGGTTTCAAGAAGAAATTTACAACACAGAGACACAGACAGACTAAGGATTACTGAGCCTTGATTGTTCTTGATGCTTTTGGGCATGGGGGCCAAAGTACTGAAATTCTGAAGTTTTCTGGAGATAGGCACCGAGGTTGTGCCCAGTTTGGCAGGGAGTTTTTGGTTCTTTTGGTAACGAGAACAGATTAGAGCCACATCAACTCGATATCAACTTCAAACAATGTAACCAAGTATGTATGAATGACTTAAATTAATAAATTCCTATTTAAATTACAATTATTACAATCTGGTAGATTTAGAGATTTAAATTTGGTTAGGTTATTATAATCTGGTATTAGAGCGGTTGTTTCAACCCCTTGGGACCTTACAAGCCCTACACCAACTTTGTGTTTTACCCCTCTTTGATTTAGGAAAATTCAACCAGATCTAAACCCACCAAAGCTAGGGCATGGAATTATGTCAACACAGTTCCAAGGTCATACAAATGTTCTATCTTTCCCTACAGTCACTTTCACTATAGGCAAACACCTGTAAGCATGAAATAAATTTACACCATGGTAGCACGCCTACTATTCATTTAAAGTCTAAGGAAGACAAAGAGACATTGCAGGTGGCAATATCCATGGGCATGGTGGAGACCTGGAGACGAGGAAAGGGAACTTATAAGGGAATCGAAAGTGGTTTTTGAAGGGGGGTTGGATTTTGCTTTTTATTAGAATGGTTTCGAGAAGGAATTTACAACAGAGAGACACAAACAGACTAAGGATTACTGAGCCTTGATTTTTCTTGATGCTTTTGTCCACAGGGGCCAAAGTACTGAAATTTTAAAGTCTTCTGGAGCTGGGTACCGAGGTTGTGACTAGTTTGGTAGGGAGGTTTTGGTCCTTTTGGTAACGAGAGCAGATTGGAGCCACATCAGCTCAGGATCAACTTCAAACACTGTAACCAGGTATGTATGAATGAATGAAATTGATAAATTCCTATTTAAATTGCAATTATTACAATCTGGTAGATTTAGAGATTTAAATTTGGTTAGGTTACTACAATCTGGTAGTAGAGTGGTTGTTTCAAACCCTTGGGACCTTACAAGCCCTACACCAACTTTGTGTTTTGCCCCTCTTGGATTTAGGAAAATTCAACCAAATCTAAACCCACCAAAGCTAGGGCATGGAATTCTATTGGCACGATTCTGAGGTCATACAAATGTTCTATCTTGCCCTACAGTCACTTTCACTATAGGCAAGAACCTGTATGTGTGAAATAAATTCGCACCATGGTAGCACGCCTACTAACCTCATAGCTTCTCAATGTCCAAAACACCATTGCCGACATCTTTAACTGACATCTTTAATGACTCGCGAATTATAATTCAATCTCACCAAAAGGCCAAGGGAAAACTCGTGTGATTCCAAAGAGCACACCAGCGAAAGGGGCAAAATCTCCCAATCCCATTGTCCTGAAACATCTAATTTGGAGAAAAGTCCAAAGAAAATGTAATGAAGTCAAATATAGGCAACGCGGTTTTCCAGGAATAATACTTCCAGCCCCAACTCGTTAGCAACTTCTTTGTCATATCTAACGTATTTAAATGTAAAAAAAAAAAAAAAAAAACCCAAAATAGGTTATTTTACTCTACAAATTCTACGACTGGAACAATTTGGTTGTAGTTGTAACAACGCATAATTTCCTCCTTTTCTCCTACATATGCACCTACGTGTATATATATGTGTGTGTGTGTGTGTGTGTGTGTGTGTGTCTATATATGTGTGTGTGTGTGTGTGTGTGTGTGTGTCTGTGTATGTGTATGTGTATGTATGTATCTATGTATATTGACATTAGGGTGATGAGTATGTGACAGTGAACAGCAACACCTGAGCGTGCTCATAGTTGTTCATTATATTTTATAACTTTATGACGCCTTCATTTTCCAGAACAAAATAAATAATAAAAACTTTGATATAATACTATGAATTCTTTTTGTCAAGTTGGCCTGTAACTAATCGTAAGTACCAACAGAGGAAAACTATGTAAACTATTCATCTGATTTCATAAAAAAAATACGATTTTGTCTCCCTTACCATCCAATAGGTCATTTGAATTTCTATTTCCTTAACCACACACTGGATCTCCCAGAATGTGCGTTTGTCTTGAGGTTTCATGGTGTATTTCAATCAACGTTGCACGAAGCGGGGACGAAGCGGAGACGTTTTTTGGAAGCGGGGACGTGGAAGCGTCATTTCCAAAATATCTAGGAAGCGAAGCGTCTCAGAAGCGTCTACTATATATATATATATATATATATATATATATATATTGCATTTATATTAAAATAACATCCAAAATACCAAATTAATTGTAGAATATATGGAAGCATGCATATTTGTACATAAATCAAGATAGATATGACATCCAATGTACATTAATGATTAATTATTTGAGCATCAACCATCTATAATCTAGATTCTTCTCCTCTTGTCTAGCCTTTGCCTCTACCTCGATTATCTAGGGACATTAGTCAAAATTTCTCAAAATTGATCAAACTACCTAATGCAAGCCTTAAAATATGGTAGAAAGAACTTAACATGCTTGATCGATGATTTTGAGATGATTGAAATGTAATTTTTTGCTAACGACATGACAAAGGAGTTCAACAATTAACACCGCCAACACTAGGGTACATATAGGGCTTGGTGCTCTTGATTAAATGCTAATCACATACCCTCATACATGATATAATCTAATGAAATGCCACCATACCATTGATCCTAAATTCCTAAAAACTATTAAGTCTGTTGAATTTTGAATAGGATGTGAAATTCTATTTTCTACATATGAAGTCTGATCAGGCTGGAACCACTCTCAAACATCCTGAGTCATTTCATGGTAATGTTAAAAATTTAAGTTAACCTTTATTTTTCATTTTCATCCTTTTACTTTAAGAATTTAACATTACCATGAGAGAGCATCTAAGAAACATCTAAGGAGGTGAGAGAGAGCTTGTATCTTTTTCATCCTATCCTTAACTCAACACTAACCCACCCTCTAACCCAACTTAAGTTTTTAAAAAAAAAAATTCGTTTTTTTTGCTGCGCTAGTCGGATCCGTATGGCACTGTACGGAACCGCCGACAATCCATACGGAACCGCATAACGCTTCTGTACAGGGATCCGACGTACGAAACGCAGATTCGTCGTACAGAAACGTGGATTTGGCCGTACGGTTCCATAAAACCAAGAAGCGTAATTTTTTTCCCGAAACGCGTTTCGGGGGGTAGATCCCGTACGGACCGCGTTTTGGGGGTTGGAACCGGGGGGGGATGTTTCCTGCAACATTGCTTTCAATATACTTATAGGAATATTATAGTGGCCGAAGGCTACGTTGATAAACACCATTGAGAAAAGCGAAAGGGGACGTTAAACCCTATGGCACGAATGCCTACAAGTTTAGTTAGTTTAAGTCTATTTTAACTTTCCAGTTTGTTAATTTCACGATGATATAAAATTGGATAGAAGGAAATATCATATAAGTGTTTCTACGTGACCAAAATAGCCAGAAGTAAGCTTGCGAAGAAAACATTCCAATGAACAAAGACAAAATATAGGTCATTCACAGTCATGTATAAATGATAGGATTCGAGCCGGATATTCCACCAACCAAAATAGATTAGCATAAGGTCCTTATTTTATGATTTGAAATATTGATATCTTGTAGTAGTTCTGCTAATAATTATAAGTAATTTTTGGACAGAGCAATTAATTTTGAAATTGTAGCGGAGCAATTCAAACAGATCTCCAGACAAGGTCTATTTGTCGCTTTTTCCAAAATACATAAGAATAGTGTCTCATAGATTGAAAGTTTCGACTAAGCGGATTAAGATCGTCGTGTCATATATATGTGTGTGTGTGTGTGTGTGTGTTGAGTTTCCATCAAAACTATGGTGTTAACCATCAGTCGATAGATTTAGATTAACATGATTCCAAATAAATCTAATTATGTTTTCTTAAATAGTAAATATTATAACATTTAAAAATTATATATAATAAAATAATAATAATTTCACTATATTATGAAATGAAATGAAATGAGATTTTAATGTCCACGAGACTAAAAATAGTCTATGGGACTATGCGTTCCCTGCTTTTCGCCTTTAGCATTTCAGTCCTTTTCTTATTCAAATTGATGATGAGCTAGCCCAACCTTCCAACAATCCCATCGTTGAAAAGACAATGCCAAGAAACCGATGCTAACATATTCCCATAACTTTCTCTGATGTCTTTGAACGCATCACATTCCAAAATGAAATGTTTTCCAATTCCACTACCCCAGACGTGCAAAATGTATCCACCCGTTCTTCCCCAGCTTCTTTAGGCCTTTTCCACCGTCTTGTTTCACACCGAAGTTGTTGTGAGTGTGTTCTTAATTGAGCATTAAGAACCTTCGCCCTCCACAAAATGTTAGCTCCAATGTACTCTTTTTGTTGGAGATCATACGTAGGGTTGAATTCTTCAATGTAGTACTTCTTCTTTCTACCCAACTCTTTTCCCCATACCTGTTTACAAAACTTCTCCATAACAAAATTCTTTACCTCCTTGCTATTTGTGGGACAAGCATTGAGGTATGGAAAATAGCCCTCCATGAGGTGCACTTTGAAAATGGCTCAAATTAATTAAATTATTTGATTGAAGTGGTTAAACTTTATAATATATTTAATTTTCATTTTTTTATTGTTTTATAATACATTTATTTTTCATTATTTTTATTGTTCCATAATATATTTAAAGACAGACATTTATTAGACAAGGGTTCCAAGAGCTCGGTTCCCCAATCTAAGCAAGGAATATTTATTTCATTTTCACCTGTGTAAATGAAGACCAAACTCTAAACTCACAACCTTGTGTGATTCCTAAGATAAGTCCAAGCTTGTTGGTGACTTCATAAATCAGAAAGTTAGAAGCAATAGTTAAAACACAACAGTATATATATATATATATATATATATATATATATTTGTGTGTGTGTGTGTGTGTGTGTTCTAACTCATTTAGGGTCATTAATTCGAAGGAGTACCAATATTTTATTTATAAGGAATTGTAATTTCTTAAATAAATATATTAAAATAAATTGCTTTTCAATATATTTCTAAAAATATTATCTTCCAAATTCAGAAGCTAAGATTTAATTTTAAAAACACAAAACATGATTCACGTATATCCAACAAGCATTATTTGTGAAGGATCACAGAAGGTCATGTTGGATTTAAAGAGATAAGGCTTTAGAATGAGGAATCATTTATATAAGTCTTGGAATTGAGATGTTTTAATTTTTAAATTCTTTTTATAATTGATGAATGACATTTGGTAGACATTTGTATTTTTCACATATAAATGAAACGGTGAAGATTCAAATATCGACCCTCTTTAAATTCATTCGAACAATATGTTTCAAGTGGTACCATGGGGTTTACGATGTCCATATTTTAAATCAGGATTATTAATGGCCACATATGAAACACGAGCTTTTCAAAATCTATATATATATATATATCAATGAGAGAAAATTTAGATTGTATTAATCAATAATCGTGTTATGTAAATATGGAGAGTATAATATTAAAATTATATTATTATTCTGATCAGCATATTCTAACATAACATTAAATTGATTAAACTTAGTAATAGTATGGTCTATGAAGACGCATGCATTTTGCTAAGAATTATTGCGCACCAAGATAGAACACCATGCAATAGGACAATGAGGTAGAGATGCCACCCTTCTTGACCTCAGTACCAGGAAGACCTGTTTGCAGGTAATAATAGCAGAAACTATACTTGTATGTGAGCTTGAATTTACAAAAAATATATTTATTGAATGTAAATTCTAACTCATATTTTCATGAATCATATTATGTATTCAGGAAAAGTTGTGATGGTAAAGACATATCAACGACGACGACGCCATTGGGTAGCATTGCCATCACTAACACCACCATCGTCGTCATCACCATCGCTATCACCATCACTATCACCACCACCGAGACCATCATCAGCACCAATCACTTCCGCACCTGAGCTAACCGTTATAATGCGCTCATGGGAAGCTATCTTGGAAACAATAAAAGGACCACCAAAGGCCAACACCAAGGAAGAGCAACCGCACCTTGAGGAAAGAAACCCATAAATTTTGATTATAGACAATCGAAGGAAGATATTTCAAGCGAACTATAAGAGATTAAACTCCTAGAATTTTCAGGAGGGTGAGCTGAAGAACGTGTTGAAGCATGGCTAGAAGGAATGACAAACTGTTTCGCACTAAGAGAATATTCTTCGACCTCGACGATGAAGATCACTTTATTTCAGCTCAGAAAGGATGCTTTGATTTGGTGGGGAAATCTAGAAAAGCAATTACATCTTACATCAGACAACATTCCTTGGGAGTTGTTCGAGGAAAGATTCCATGCAAAATACTTACCACCTTACTTACAAGAGTATCAAGTCAGAGCTTTCCATATGTTAGTCCAAGGTAATAAGACAGTGGGAGAATATGAGATAAGGTTTATGAAGCTTGTGAAATATGTTCCTTATCTAGATACTGATAAACCTCAAGTCGAGCGCTTTGTATATGGACTGAAAATTTCTGAATCCAAATTACAGAAACCCTACTGCAGTATTCTTATTTACTTCTCCTACTTGTTTGATTTAATTAACAATATATTTTCCTGAAATATTCAGTAAAACATGAAAGTAAACACTACTACAGCCCACATATACATACAGATCAAGAACTGAAAAATGAAGCCCACATGACAAAGGACACAATATTTTTCGGACAAATGTCCCTGAAAAACCCCAATGCGGGAAAACTGGTGCAACAACTCTTAAGAGGGTTTTATTATTATGCAGTATCCCAATTCGCCACATTTGAAGCACCGAACCTTTGTGAGGTTCTTCTTCTTCTTCCTTTGTTGCTTTTGTCCCTTAGATGCGAGGGCAGCATCTTCCTCCTTCTCCTTCTTGATCTTGGCTCCTCCACTGTTGTTGCCCATCTTAGACATTCTCATGATCTACTCTTCACGAATAGTTGCCCACATGTCCTCCCAATTTGGAAGTTGTGCTCTACCCAAAATATTTTGGACAAAGGTCTCCCAACCATCGGTGACTGCATTTAGGGTAGTCCTCACCATGAGACCATCGTACGGAGTTGCCCCCATAGCAACCAGTTGATCTTGAATTGCCTTCAATCGAATGAGGAAGGGATCGATTTCCTCTCCCTTGTGCATCTAAAATAGTCGTAGTTGATTCTCCAAAAGCATCTTCCTCTAGACAGAAGTACCTTGATACAATGTGGTCAAGGTCGTCCACTTCTTACTCATCGTATTCTTCTCGGCAATGTCTGGGACCATATGATCCTTTACCTTGTCCATTATCAAGTGCTTGGCCCTAGCTTGCGCTTCCTCATACTTCTTTAACGGATCAATATCAACCGGGACGACCACAACCTTCTCAGCATAATCTTTGATGCGATACTCATCCAGAACATATACGATCATGGCCTTCTAGATAACGAAGTTACATGCTCCATCTAACCTGGCTTGATCCCTCAATCCATGAGAGGTCATCTCTGCTCAACAGTGTCGAAGCAGATGCTCTTCTTCCTTCTTCTATTGTTGCTCTCAACAAGAGACCAAATCTGGGTTTCTTAGTGATAGAAAACCCTCTAGAGAATACGCTCCCTCTAACCATTGATTTCCTTCTCGAAAATCCTCCACCAATTCTGCTAAATCATCCCTCTCCAGTCACTCTGTTGATCGAATCTCAGATTTCTTGGCTAGAAAGTTTGTTGACGAACTACTTCCTCTTACTATGTCAACCCTGCTAGACATTGTTCTGCTCCGGCAGAAACAATGCCCCACCAACAACTTTGAAGATCAAAAACTGAACCTCCAGCCACAGCAACTGTCACAGTGTCACCCACTCTTGGACTGCGTCACCCTCTTGGGCCTGCGTCAGCTTTGCGTGAGCTAGAAAGGCTTTGTGTCACCCTTCTGGGAACATGTCAACCTCTGTGTCAGCTCTGCGTGAGCTAGACAGGCTCTACGCCACCCCTATTAGGTCTGCGTTGTCACTCAGGTGTTGCGTTGCCTTTCTAGATCTGGGTTGTCTCAGTCGCTTTCCTGCAGAAAAAAATCTTCGTCACTTCCTGATGGCTTCAGCTCCCCCTGATCTGCAATCGCTTTGATACCATGTGAAAATTTCTGAATCCAAATTACAAAAACCCTACTACAGTATTCTTATTTACTTCTCCTACTTGTTTGATTTAATTAACAAGTTATTTTTCTGAAATATTCAGTAAAACATCAATGTAAACACTACTGCAGCTTATACATACATACAGATCAAGAATTGAAGAATGAAGCCCACATGACAAAGGACATAATATTTTTTGGACAAATGTTCCCGGAAAAACCCAATACGAGAAAACTGGTCCAGCAGCTCTTAGAGGGTTTTAATATTATGCATTACTTTGAATACATTCAAGGGCACCAGACATGGTTTGCCCAAACGAAGAAAATCATGGCAGATGTACCTCGATCACTCGGAGACAGAAAATATGGTTGATTCAGCTTAGGATGAAGAACCCCACGAGTGCCTACGTAGTCTCTGCGTCACCCTTCAATGCGGTTGCTTCACACCTTTTGGATCTACTGAAAACGAGCCCTTTCTGGCCCACTGGAACCTCAGCGCTACCTCTCCCGGCGTTGCGTCTGCCTTACGGCCCTGCTTGAGCCTCTGTGCAGCACTGGTTGGCCCTACATCACCCAGGTTGGGCCTACACAGCCTCTGCGCAGCTCTGGCTTGGCTTGCGTCACCCTGGCTAAGCCTACGTTGCCTATGCATTGCTCTGGCTTGGCCTACATCACCCTTGTTGGGTCTCTGCGATGCTCTAGTACGAATCTGCCTCTCTGCCAATGTATCCTCGGCCTCAGATCTGAAATCTCACTGTCAATCTGCCCCTCACTACACCGCAAGATCACTCAAAAATTCTCAGCAAACCGCGCCCCAGAATTTTGACTTTGCTCAAGTGTTGCTACTATGTGTGTCTTCTCCAAGTGGCCCAAGCCTTCCTTTAATACATTTCTCGTTGAACATTCAACGGTCGTGATCTAATATCTAATCGACGGCTAAGATTAGAAAAGACTTGATCCTCGTTACTTAGAACATTCTCACCCACATGTTTAAATTAATTCCCTTTAATTATTTAATTTCCCTAAGTTAGACTTAGGGTCTCCATTAAAATAATTAATATTTTGAATAATTTAGGTTCCGAGTGGAATTTCTCCAAACGATTTCTGGGTCCTGGAGATCTCATGTGTTCTAGCCCCTCCACAAAGTTCCGGAGCTAGAGGACATCCGATGCTATCCAAAATCTCAACATGGACTAAATCCTCGAATCAGAGCCATGGTTGGAATGTGGAAGCCATCAACCGTAACAAAAGCAGTTGAATGTGCTCGATATGTAGAGAAGCATTTAGGGATCAAAAGGGATATCAGATCGACAAGACCCCCACAGCTAGGATTTCCAATAAAGACTCCTCAAAATATTTTCAGAGGAAGTAGCTTGAGACCAGCTCCTTATGGTAACAGGTTTACCCCAAGAGGAGTAGGAGCAAGAGCCCCATGACAGTGAATACTATAGTTGTTGAATCATCAAACACAAGTCCATGGAAATCTCGAGGGACTACTAATACGGGAAAAAATGAGAGAGGAAATAGCACAAGAGGACGAAGTTCCTTGTCTAGAAATTCACAATCTAACTCAAGGGAACCATCTCAGGTTAATTGTTGGGGATGTGGACAACCACATTTTTAGCGTGACTGTCCGGAAGCCTCGTCGAATGTAATGCATAGAACAATAAAAGAACCATCATCAAATACCCAAGGCAATCATAGAATCCATGTTGTAGTCAACAACAACCAGATAGAACATCAATCCATTGTAGTGGAATCCTCAAGTACTATTAATGGCATAAAACTTAAAATCCTATTTGATATTAGTGCAACTGATAGATTTATTTCACCATATGCATTAAATAAATGTGGGTTGGCAGTCTGCAAGCAAAACGATTTGAGGCAGTTGGAAATGGCTTCAGGAGAACTTCAGTCCGTAGACTTAATTGTTGAGGAATGCAAAGTTGATCTAGGGATTTGTTTAACAAAGTTAAAAGCATATGTCGCAACCCTAGTTACTTATGATCTCGTCATAGGAATGGATTGGTTAGAAGCTCATCAAACATGGGTAGACTATTAAGGGAAAACAATTCTTTGTGTAAATGATAAAGGAGAGTCAATCCAAATCCAAGGTATTAAGAGGAAGGCATCTTTACACTTCCTCCCAGCAATGAAAATGAAGTGTTGCTTAAGAAAACGTTGTCAAGTATATGCAGTTCAAGAAGTACGCAACGAGAAAGGACTGACCTTGGAGCAATATCCGGTGTTATCCGAATTTCTAGATGTTTTTCCAAAGGAACTACCAGGATACCTCCTGAAAGAGCACTGGATCTCACAATAAAATTGAAACCTGGTATAGAACCAATCTCTAAAACACCTTACAGAATGACAGCTCCTAAACTTCAAGAGTACAAATCCAGTTGAAAGAACTACTGGATATAGGATACATTTGACTTAGTACCTTGTCTTGGGGTGCACATGTAATTTTTTTCAAGAAAAGGAATGGCTCCTAGCAGTTATGCATAGACTATTGAGATTTAAATCGAGCTATAGTAAAGAACAGATATCCAATGCCTCGAATTGATGAACTTTTCGACCAAATGAAAGGAGCTTTTGTCTTCTCAAAGATTGATCTACAGTCAGGTTATCATCAACTAAGAATTAAGGCAAGCGATGTCTCTAAGACTGCATTCTGAACACATTTCGGGCATTATGAGTTCACTGTGGTACCATTTGGGTTGACCAAGGCACCAACAGTATTCATGAATCTTATGAACAGTGTTTTCCGCAAATATCTCGATCAATTTATACAAGTCTTCTTAGATGATATTCTCATCTACTCCAAAAATGAGAAAGAACATGAAGAACATTTACAGATAGTATTATCTTGCCTCATGGAACACCAATTATATGGAAAGTTATCAAAGCGTTCTTTCTTGAAAAACAAGATTCATTACTTGGGTCATATTATATCTGGTGAAGGAATCTCAGTAGATCCTGAGAAGGTAAAAGAAATCATGGAATGGTCGATATTGAAAGATGCTTTATGGATTTAGTCGGCTACTATCGAAGGTTTGTAGAAGGATTCTCCAAAATTGCAAAGCCTATCACAACCCTCCAACGTAAAGGAGTTAAGTATGAATAGACTGAGGAATTTCATAGTGCATTCTCTGAACTTAAAATATTGTTGACCAGTGCACCAATCTTGCAAGTACCTGACATGGACAAATATTTTACTATGTACTTATGCATCAAAGCAAGGATTAGGTGCAATATTGACGCAGGACAGAGGAGTATTAGCATATGCTTCAAGAAAATTAAAGCCTCATGAATAAATCTACGCCACGCATGATTTAGAGTTAGTCAATGTAGTGCTAGCTTTAAAGATATGGAAACACTACTTGATAGGGAGAAACATTATGCTTAAAAGCGACCATCAAACTCTACAATATACTCAAAGAGACCCGAATTCCAGGCAAAGACGCTGGAGTGAATTCTTAAGTGAGTATGACTTTGGAATTTGATACATTAAACGAAAAGAGAATGTAGTGGCAGATGCTTTAAGAATAAGACCACGGATATTTCCCTCATACCTATCAAGATTGACTTGAAGAATCAAGCACTAGAACACCTCTTGAGAGACAGTTGATATTTAAAAGTGACATGCAGGCTTGATAGTAATATCCAAAAGAATCTAAGTTTCAAGGATATGAAGTAGAAGATGATGGGATTTTAAGACTCCATGGAAGAATGTACACTCCTAATAACTGGGATCTTCGAAACGCCATCTTTAAGGAAGCCCACAGAGCATTGTATTGTGCACATCTTAGTGTAAAGAAAATGTATGATGATACATAGAAACACTTCTTTTGGGTAGGCATGAAATGCGACATTGTCCAATTCGTTGCAAAATGTCTTGAATGTCAGCAAGTAAAGGCTGATCATTGTCACTCGGTAGTTCTCCTACAACCTCAGGACATTCCTATGACTAAAATGGGAAACAATTTCTATGGATTTTATCTTCGGACTACCTCCTACTCCACAAAGGCATAATTCCATTCTAGTTGTGGTGGAAAAACTAACGAAAAGCGCCCATTTTATTCTCGTAAGAGATACTTACAAAGTTGCGGACATAGCTAGAGTATTTATAGATGAAATTATCGGATTTCATCGAGTACCTAAGAAGATTATATCAGATAGGGACTCGCAATTCACTTCAAGATTTTGGACTTGTATACAATCATCCTTGGGAACTCAACTAAATTTTAGCACGACTTATCATCCTGAGACTGATGGGAAAACAGAAAGGGTGAACCAAGTACTAGAAGATATGTTAAGAATGTAAGATCGACCAGCAATCAAACAAGGAAAAGTACTTGTCCTTGGTAGAATTTACATACAATAAGAGTTACCACAATTCCATTGGGATGCCTCCATTTGAAGCATTATACGGAAGACCTTGCAAAACACCATTGAGTTGGGACAAGTTAGAAGATAGGGTGTTCGTGGGGACAGAATTAATTCAAGAAATGGAGGAACAGGTAAAGCAAATTAGGTAACAATTAAAGGAAGCACAAGATAGACAAAAGAGTTATGTTGATGCTCACAAGACAGATAGAAATTATGAAGTAGGAGATCAAGTTTTCATCCGCATTAGACCCAACAAAAGCACCACCCAGTTTGGAAAAGGGGCAAATTTATCGCCCCGATTTATTTGGCCATTCTAAGTTCTGAAAAATGTCGAACCTGTCTTCTATCATCTTGCCCTACCACCCGACCTGCATAAAGTTCAAAATGTATTTCATGTATCTGTATTAAGACTTTATATAGTTGACAAATCTCATAACCTTCAATCCCCTAACACTTCCAACCCATAGCCACGTCTTTCTTAATCATTTTAGGGGTTGTGTGTGGCCCCAAAGTAGGTGGTAGTTTGTTGGTTTTTGTATACTTATGTATATTTGCAGGTCTGAAGGTTTAGAGCAGCAAGCCATATCTTCATTTCCAGCAACATACAAAGCGTAATATCAAGGTATTTGATCCTAATATTGGTAAGGGTTCTCCCCACTCAATTTTTGTGCTTTTTAAAGGCTTATTATTTCACTTATTGAGTATTTTCTTTGTTGTTTTATGTCATTTTCAGATTAGCAAGTTTCCTCAACTAATTCCTACACTCCATCACCCAATAAGAATTATAAGGCACTGGTCTATTAATCTTGTGGTGAAGAGTTTTTTTTATTGTAGGGAAGCTTCTCATGGCTTTTATAGGAGTTGGCCTAAAGAGTGGGGACAAATGCCAAGGTCACGGTGGGCAGTTGTCCTATGTGGTGCCACCATAGCATCTTGTCGGAACTTAACAAGACTATTGATTTAGTCGGTTATAGCCCGCAACTTTTCATTTACTATCTCTAGTAGACAAGACAACAAGAAAGAATGAGGTGATCCTCCTAATGGGATTTGGTCAAGGAGCTTCATATTAAGTCCACTACTTGTGTCCTAATATGTTCCTCATCAAGAGAGTTAGACATCTTTAGTCGATGTAGCCAAATAAGGTGGAGCGACAGCCTCCTGAGTCTTAATAGATCTAATAAAAACTCCCTTTCATATCATAATAGATGGGACATTTGATGAAGAGGTGCTCCTTGCACTCGGTCTCCTGTGGTTGACATAGCTAGCAAGTCATCTTTGTGAAAATTTCTGAATAGAATTAAACAAAAAGCCTACTGTTAAATTCCTTAATTACTTCTCCTACTTACATAAGTTATTAATCTAAAATCTTCAGCATTAACATCGAAGTAAACAAATCAACAACCTACACATGCAGATCCAAAACTGAATACCTTGCACAATTGTCCCCGGAAAAACCCAATGCGAGAAAACCGGTGCTTCTAGCTTCTGGAGAGTTTTTATTATTCAGCAAATTCTAAGTACAACGGATCTAGGCGTGGTACTGGTTAACCCGACAAAGAAATAAAAATGGCAGCAATACCTCTATTCCGAAGATAGAAAATCTGACTGATTCACACCCTCAAACGGGATTTACAGAACTCAGCCTTTTTCGGCCACTAGAAACCCCAGTTTTGCTCTGAATCCCTCTGCGCTGCTCTGGAAAGGCCTGCGTCACCCCAGACTGGGTTACGTTGCCCTTGCGCTGCCCTGGTTGGGCCTGCGTCAGCCCTCCTGGCCTCCTGCCGCCTCTACGCTACTCAAGAAAGGCCTGTGTCACCCCAGACTAGGTTACGTTGCCCTTGTGCTACCCTGGTTATGCTTGCGTCAGCCCTCCTGGCCTCCTACCGCCTCTGCGCTGCCCCTGTTGGGCTCTAGGCTACGCTACGTAGCTACTGCCTCTGCTTCCTCTGCGCCGCTTTGGTATGCTCCTTCTTTGCCCTCGTTGTACTCTTGGCCTAGGACTACACCATCCCCCTCGCCAATACTACCCCTCGCTACAACTGAAACACTTCTAAAATTCTTAACAAACCGCGCCTTAGAATTCCAGCTTAGCTTCAATGCTCTACCAGTGTGTGTGTTCTCCAAATGACCCCACGCCCTCTTCTTATACTTTTCTCATTGAAACATCAACAGCCATGATCTAATCTTGAATCGACGAGTAAGATTCGAAGATGTTTGATCCACATCACTTAAGTCATTCTCATCACATGTTTAATTTAATTAACTTTGATCTTTTAATTTTCCTAAGTTAGACTTAGGGTCCTTAATTAAAAAGATTAATTAATTAAATATCTCTTAAACAAGATGGAATTTCCCAAAATGCTTTCTGGGTCTTGGAGATCTTATGTACTCTAGTCCCTCCACAAAGTTTGGGAGCTAGAGCACATCTGATGCTACCCCAACACCCCAAAATCTCAACACTCCCTCTTAGCGAGGAATGAGCTCTAGCAAAAATACTTCACCCCAAAGTTTTGCACTGATCTCTGGTGTGGGTCTCTGCATTGATGCTTGGTCTACTGCCCTTCATCACTGTGTTGTTGTTACTCTCTCGTACTGTTGCCCATGACGCTGCCACCATCATTGCTACATTTGTACTGCAGCTCCCTCTCAAATTGTTGCATTGTGCTGCCAACTGTTGCACTGCAACTCAGTTGTTGAGAGTAAGCAACTGAAGGAATCCTGCCCAATCTTTGACAGATAAGTCAGTTGGGCTACATCTCATCACTGAAGCTCCATAGGCTGCTGCTTTGCGTTGTCCTGTGAAGGCTACTGCATAAGCAGACCTACTTTGGGCTGCCTCTGCATTTTTGTCCTCTATGTTGTTGTTGCGCTGCTCTGTCCTCCTGAAGCCTATGTGCTGCTACAACACTGCATTGCGTACCCTACACTGTTGTATGTGGACTGGGCTGCTCCCTCATCAGTATGTGAGCCTCTACCTTTGCTTCATCCGTGATCTCCTGCACCCACTGCTCCACTTGTCCCGCTACCATCTTAAGGCTCCTGTAGCTCGTATGTGATCCAAGAGTTGGGCTATTCAAGGATCCCGCCCTCACTCTGTAGCTACTCTATAGATCAAGATCGCCCCACTTTCGTGGTTCATGAGTGCTCATGGCTACGTCATCTTCAGAGCCATCGTCTGCTACAGCAGCCTTGGAACTAGAAGCTTCCTTTTCCTTCTTCTTCTAAGGACAATTGTTGTCAAAATATGCAAGTTCGTCGCACTGGAAACATTTGATCTTTGACAGATCATGCTTCTTTTTCCCTTGTTGCCTCTTCGATGCCAAGGTTGCATCTTCCTCTTCTTCCTTCTTCACCTTGCTTGAACCAGTGTTGTACTATCTTTTGGTCATCCAGCATATCTCCTCTTGTCGGAGGATAGCCCACATGTTGTCCCAATTAGGAAGGTCTACTCTGCCCAAGAGACTTTGGACAAAAGTTTCCCAGTCCTCTGCGATTGCATTAAGAGCAGTCCTCACCATGACATCGTCATCTACCTTGACCCCCATGCCAGTCAGCTAATCCCGTCTCGACTGTTGTCTGGATAGAAAAGGGTCGATCTCCTCTCCCTTGGCCATCATGAATAACCTCAACTAGTTCTCCAGAAGCATCTTTCTCTGGATGGACCTTCCTTCATACAATGTAGTTAGGGCTACCCACATCTCATGAGTCGTTGCCTTCTCGGCTATGTGTGGTACCACATGATCTTTGACATCGTCCATAATGAAGCGCTTGGCATGTGCCCTTGCTTCATTGTGCTTCTCTAGGAGTTTTGCATCGGTCAGTGTAGCCAAGACTTTCTTTGCACGCTCCCTTATGTTGTATGCCTCAAGAACTACAAGGATTTTGGCCTTCCAAACCGCAAAATCGGACAGGTCATCCAACCTATGCTGATCACGCAGTCCGTATGGCGCCATCTACTCAAAAATTTGTTGGAATTGATCCTCCTCTCTTTGCTAGAGACTCAGATCTAGGGTCCTTGGCGAGAAAGGTGCCCTTTGCTCCCTCTGACAACTGACTCCCTCTCATGGAAGTCTGCCAATCACAACGAATCAGCTCTCTTCGATCCTCTGATTGATCTACAGATCTCTTTGGCAGGAAATCTTCTGAGAAGTTGTTCTCCTCCCGCTCTTTGTTAACTTAGCTTAGGCTAAATTATGCATCGGTAGAATCTTCACCCCACCAGTAACTGTTGAAGGTTTGCAGCTCAACTTCCGGTTTACGGCACTCTGCACATTGGCACAGCAATCAGACTCTGGACTGCATCACCCTGGCTGGCCTCTGCATGAGCAGACTGAATCAGTGCAGCGACTACGCAATGCAGATTGCTCCTGCGTCCCTTTGGAAGGCACTGTGTTGCCTCTGCGTCATCCAATTAGGACTGCGTCAGCCCCTGCATGGCCCTAGTTGCCTTTGCATCCTTCTGCTGCTACGCTGCCCTCTCCGGGTTATCTATTGATGTTGCTGCTTTCTGCAGCATAGATTCTTCAGCCTTCTTGCTAGAGATCCAGCTAGATTTGCAATCGCTCTGATACCATGTGAAAATTTCTAAATATACTTAAACAGAAACACTACTGTTAAATTCCTGATTTACTTCTCCTACTTACATAAGTTATTAATCTGAAATCTTTAGCATTAACATCAAAGTAAATACATTAACAGCCTACACATGCAGATCTAAAACTGAATAACTTGCACAATGACAAAGTGACACACAAGGATTTTCTGGACAACTGTCGCCAGAAAAACCCAATGCAGGAAGACTGGTGCTTCTAGCGTCTGGAGGGCTTTTATTATTAAGCAGATTCTAAGAACAACAAATCTAGGCACCAAACTAGTTAACCCGACAGAGAAATAAAAATGGCAGCAATACCTCTATTCCAGAGACATAAAATCTGACTGATTCACACCCTCAAACAAGATTTACAAAACTTAGCCTTTTCTGGCCTCTAGAAACCCCAGCGCTGCTCTGAAGCCCTTTGTGTCAGCCCTGTTGGCCTGTGTTAGCCTCTACGCTACTCAGGAAGGGCCTGCGTCACCCCAGACTGGGTTATGTTGCCCTTGCGCTGCCCAGGTTGGGCCTGTGCCAACGCTCCTGGCCTACTGTCGCCTCTGCGCTGCCACTGCTGGGCTCTAGGTTGCTCTACGTAGTTGTTGCCTCTGCTTCCTCTGTGCTGGTCTGGTATGCTCCTTCTCTACCCTCGTTGTACTCTTGGTCTGGTATGCTCCTTCTCTACCCTCATTGTACTCTTGGCCTGGGAAAAATGGTAGCAATACCTCTATTCCAGAGACATAAAATCTCACTGATTCACACCTTCAAACAAGATTTACAAAACTCAGCCTTTTCCGGCCTCTAGAAACCCTAGCGCTGCTCTGAAGCCCTTTGCGTCAGCCCTGTTGGCCTGTGTCAGCCTCTACGCTGCTCAGGAAGGGCCTGCATCACCCCAGACTGGGTTATGTCGCCCTTGCACTGCCCAGGTTGGGCCTGTGCCAGCGCTCCTGGCCTACTGTCGCCTCTGCGCTGCCACTGCTGGGCTCTAGGTTGCTCTACGTAGTCGCTGCCTCTGCTTCCTCTGTGCTAGTCTAGTATGCTCCTTCTCTACCCTCGTTGTACTCTTGGCCTGGGAATACACCATCCCCCTCGCCAATACTGCCCCTCACTACAGTTGAAACACTTCTAAAATTCTTAGCAAACCACGCCCTAGAATTCCAGCTTAGCATCAATGCTCTGCCAGTGTATGTGTGTGTGTTCTCCAAATGACCCCAAGCCCTCTTCTTATACATTTCTCATTGAAACATCAACGGCCATGATCTAATCTTGAATCGACAGCTAAGATTAGAAGATGATCTGTGTCACTTAAGTCATTCTCATCGCATCTTTAATTTAATTACTTTTAATCTTTTAATTTTCCTAAGTTAGACTTGGGGTCCATAATTAAAAAGATTAGTTAATTAAATATCTCTTAAACAGAATGGAATTTCCCAAAATGCTTTCTGGGTCTTGAAGATCTTATGTACTCTAGTCCCTCCACAAAGTTAGGGAGCTAGAGCACATCCGATGCTACCCCAACACCTCAAAATCTCAACAATCTTGACGTGTGTTATATTATACAGGAGCATCTTACCAGTCAAAATCACGATTGACCTTCATTGGTCATGTTGCCGCAAAATATAGCAGGACTTGTGGAGAGGGTTCACCCTACAAGGAAATCACTACACCAAGTGACAACAAAAAGGTAGTAGCCCACTGTCACCATAGCTACTACCCCCTGCTCTTTATGGAATTTCACCAATGGGAGGAATCCCAGTTGATAGGTAACCTAACAGATGTTTTATGCTTAAAGGCATAAGGTGACTAAAAGGCTTCTAAGGGAGGACTCAACTTAAGGACAAGGCTCAAGCGATGGAGAAGAGGCAATGTGCTACCCTTGGACTAGACAAAAGTATGGCACACTGGACCTAAGATTTTAGTAATGAAATGGATAAGGCAATGTCCCAAGCTCAAGCTGTAAAAAAAGGTTTCCAATAATGAGTATTAACAAGACAAAGGCACATGAAACCTTCAACAAGCACTCAAGTTGAAGCTTTAACCAAACTAAGGTTTTATCCTACCGCAAACCACTAAGGCAAGAGAAATTATGGATGAAAATGGAAAGAATGGCCACCAAGGGGAATTATTTTGAGGCAACCACTACAACCCTTGACGTTGAAACTTTCCAAGACTAAAAATTCCCCTTCCTAGCTAATTCGCACTAAGCCCTAATTGGGTCGTTTGGCCTTAAGAGGGTCAAATTAAAGAAGAGAGAGAAAAGCGATTTTAATTTATGGATAAAAGATGACTTGATCACCAACAAGACATGGCCAGTGCCTAGTCCTAAGGTTGATGGATTCTACGAATTCTTAAGAGAGGCTAAAACTTACAAAGGAGTACGGATATTTTGATGCCTTAGCAACAAAACCCTAACTATTACCTTTGTGAGGGATCAAAATTCACTTGGGAGAGCTAATGTAAGATTCACCAAGGGGATTGTCATTCACGTATCATACAATGAGTAATGCATGCAATAATGAGAATTGGCTTCCATACAATTGATATTCAATAAATTTGGACACAATAAAAAACCCTAGATCGTTAATTTATTCCATAAATAGACATAAATCAGAAATTTTCAATAATAAAGCACTTACATGACAATATGCATGTACAATCCAATCATCGATCCAAGGCAACTTCTCCAAATACAAGAACATAGCTCCAATACAAAAAAATCTCCATAGATCACATCCCCTCCAAAGGTACAAGAAGGACTAAATTCTCCAAGAGTGGTCGAATTGTCACAAGAGATGATGATTAAAAATGAAAGTCCTATCCTCTATTTATATGAGGATGAGTCCTAATCTAGCCTAAAAGCTAATGACAAATTAAATTACAATAATCCCTTGGGTTACAAGCCAACCCACTAGCTCTCAACATAAATGGTAAGAAAATCCCATGTATCTGAAATAAGGGATGTATCACCCATGGTTTTAAAATTTGGTCGGGTTGAACTACTCCCTAGTTAAAATGTCTGGTTCATTAGGCTTGAAGGTCAACCCAGCCAATGTCCCTAGTTTAGGCCAAGGTAGACCCTGCGTTGGTACCAAAATGGCCATGAACAGGCCAATTTGGTACCAAATTGGTATGAACCAACCGAGTCATTGACAGTTTGCACGTGCACGGCCCCAGACACACACAAAGCACTTTAGGGTGGTTGCTAGTGTGATTTTTGGGAAACTAGGGGTTGTTTCCCTTCAAAAACAACCCCTCCACGCCTATAAAATGATACCTCCCCTCTCACTTGCCACACACATCGCATTTGGAGTTAAGAGGGGTTGATCCCAATGCAGATCTAACAATGCTAGTGGAACTAGAACCAATGGTTGAATCAAGCAAAGGCAAACAAACAATGGGAAGCACTAGTAGTGTTGCTCAACCAACTCATTCTTATGTTAGGTCTAATTTTTCTGCTACTAACCTCCTACTACTATTATTGAGGTTGCAGACGAGTCTAAGGAGTCCTCAGACTCTCAGCCAAATGATGTTTATGTAGCTCTTGTTGATGATCCCATGTCTAGTAGTGGTGATGAGTTCGATGAGGAGTGATCATGTGAATCATTGATACATAGACTTGTAGTAGGTCAGTGGCCCAATAGCTTGTAGCATTGCTTTTGGACTCTAGAGGCCATTTAGAGCCTCATTGATGATGTATTTTGTGGTTGATATGCTATTCGGTGTCGTTTTGATATATTCACCCTTACATGGTATATAGATGAGCAAACTTTGCATATTTTGTCTCTAACGGTTAGGAATCATGGTTTTAGTTCTTAAAAGAAAAATCATTAGAAATTTAATTATTTCATCTAATTTTTTTAAGACCAGTTCATTGAGATCTGTTAGTTTTAGTTAACCATGGTATGTTCTATGCTTAGAGCAATTTAATTCAATCTTTCTTATTAAGGGCAATTCAATTTCTTGTTATGCACTCACATTAACATTGATAGTAAATGTTGATAGAACATAAAATAATCGATAGAAGACAAGCCAAGACAAGAGACAATAATTTGGCGGATGCCAGGGGAAAACTCCAATGTGGGGAAAACCCTTCGATCAAATCTTCTTATTATTCTTCAAATTCAGCAGAGAGAGAAAGTACAATTTTCAACAGTCAACAAGATGCCCTAGCCAGCAAAGTCAATGCTGGTCAAACCAGCAAAAAGTCTCCCAATGGAGCTTGGTCAAAGCCAGTCAAACTTGGCCTCTTCTCACAGTCAAAGTTAGCCCAAAACAGTCCGAAATACTTCAGTCAAACTCGGTCAACGCAGCATTCAAATCAGCTTGATTTACCTCAATTTCTGTGCCACCAAATTCGGCCTTCCAAAAAACGCAATATTTCCAAAAGATTGAAGTCAAACAGTCAAGGTTGACCCAAAGTCAATGCTGGTCAACGATGCAACAGAAACCCTAAAACAGTCCGAAATTTCCAACTTTTCTTTCACACATGCGGATGAGAGAGAAAGTCTCCTAAGGCTGTATGAACCAATCAGATGGAGAGAGATGTGCGAGATGAGTTAATGACCAAATGAAGTTTGACTCTCTCCTTATTACATCAATCAGTGAGGGTGTGTGACACATCCTTTGGGGCTTGTGAGCCTACATTACAAATCTGGCCGACCTTGACAAATTGCACGTGTGGAAAATAAATTCAAAATCCAACTTCTGATCATCCAAACAAGATGATATTTAGATCAATCTTGCACCTCTCTGAAAGAGGAATCCAACAAAAATATCATCTCCATCATATGAGCAGTGCAACATGGAATTTGGCACTAGTTGCGAAATTTAACAAGATCTGACCAGTCCGGATTTTTCAGTTCTGGTTCAAAAACCGGTTTGATAGGTGGACCGATTCGGTTACCAGTAAGATCTTTAAAACTATGGTATCTCCATTAAATCAGTCTAGGGGTTAATGTTTTCCTTTAGCTATCTTTTTGTTGAAGCTAGAAGAATGTATAACAATACAGTCCCTTTTACTGATTTCAACATACTTAATCAAATCATAAAGCTTTTAAACCATATATCATGTTCTTGAGATTAAAACAAGTCTCAACAATTTCTCTAACCGGATAGGATCTTGATAATTTGATAACAGAAATACAAATTAAGGGCAGCTTCACTGTATCCCTTGATATGGAAGGTAAGAAACATCCATGAAGACAGAATATAAGGCATAACTGACACAAAACTTAGAAGAACCAATAAAAATTAAGATATAAAAAAGGTCACAGATTCAGAACTTACGAGTGACATCAACAAGCTTTATCTCCTTCGGAAAAGAACAGTTATCACACATTCCTGGAACAGCAACGAGTATAATAACTAAGATATATTAGAACAGATTTGGATGAACATCCATATTCTTGCAATCGATTATCAACTTTATAAGATCATACTCCTTTGCTTGAAACTCAAGTCTAGAAAAACTTTCTTCACCATTGCATTCCTGTAATGACTCGCCAAAATGACCAAAAAATGCCACGCGGCGGCACCTACTCTTTGACTGCAGAAAACGTAAATTTGTAAAAAAGTTCAGTAAAGAGTGTTCAAGTTATGATATTACTTTATGATTTTCTTTTCCAATGTTAGCATTCTTTCACTTAATCTTTCGCTACAGGAGTTTGCCAGTACATATTGAAAGGCTGCCTTGAAATTGCTAATGTCATAAAAAAGTGAAAATAAGCTGCATGCGGACACTCTAAGCAAAATTCCAAAAGGTAATTTACAATTACAAAATTTTTCATTAAATCGATAGCAACATGTTCCATACTGATCCTAGGGCATGAATGATTTCTGTGACATACCTACCCATCGTAACTGAAGAATTTGTAATCCACAAATAGAAAGAACAAACCAAATCTCATCATTTTTTTTACTCAGTTTACAAATAAAGAAAATATTTTAAAAAAGGTAGGATCCCTTAACATCAAAATGCAACTTACGAAACCTAAGTTATTTAGATCTGAAATATTCTCCATTTAATGGCTAACAACTATGATTAAGTAATTAGTATGTTATTCTCCCTAAGTAAGTAAAATAAACAATGATGCATGAATGCCTGTTTTTGTAACCTATTCCTAGGTAGAATACCTGACAAAAACGAGCAATAGCATAAAGATTTTCCAAGCCAGCATGCTCATAGAAGACCATCGAACTCTGGTACATATAATTGGTAAAGATTAGCATACTAACTAGATTTTCAGCATCAAAGCCAGCATTACATGGAAATAATAGACCATAAGAACAAAAAGTTCAGACTTCAAAACCTAATATAGTACCTGTCGAGGAAGATCAGCTGGCCTGAAGTATAGCAAACAATGTGATGGAAGGCCATCACGACCTGCTCGGCCACTTTCCTGCAAATAATAGAATATTATAGCATGAGATCTCCTACTACCACCCATGAGGGAATAAAATCAGTCAAACGGATGAGAACAAAGTATGGACAAGTGATTATAGATTTCCCAGTTACCTGATAATATGTTTCCAATGATTTGCTAAGACTGTGGTGAATGACAAATCTGACTGCATATAAAAGAAATGTTAGATGCAGTTTCCATAAGTGCAATATATTCAACACTCAGAGATAGCAACCAAACCATAATTTCCCAAATAACGCAAGCAAGAAAGGAATCCCTCATATATCTAAAGGCCCATTCTTAATATGAATGCAGTCATTGAATTCTGGAGATGGTTAGAAATGTAGTGATGGAAATAGGTCATTCAAATGTAGCTATTTTATGTCCTTATCCTGTTTACACTTCAGAAGTGAGCTTCAAGGATTTTATTTATACTTTCTATCTTGTCATCTACTTTAAGATGGCATGATGTGCTTAAGTTTAATGTAGCCCTTGTTAGCCAAAATAGTCATTCCAGGTGATGTTTGTTATTTTTGTATGACTGCCACTATCAGTTAAAAACCATGGAACTTGGGAACCACTTTGATGTAAACTCTTTTAACTTGACTGACTAAGTAGTTCCACTGTACAGGCATCCACTTTTCAGTCACAATAATTGGATAGGAGACTCCAAAAGCCTCAAGAATTTCCCTCTGGCCTTCTTATACCCTTGGGTAACTCCCAAGGGTTGTTTTAACACAACATGAGGTCTTTAACATAGGTGACAGCTTGCGCATTGTCACACAGATTTTGCACTGTCCAACAGGGAAGCAAGCTGATTTCACTTATAACTCTAACACCATGCACTCAATCAGAAAACTAATAGCATATTCGGTTAGAGTATTCTCAGTAGACCAAAATCCATAGGTTGCATGCTATATATCAAGTGATTTGGCTACTAATATTTTTTGGTTATAAATATTCTCTGTTTTTAGTGTTTGTTTATAGCAACACAGCAAGTAAGTAGAGAACACCTTCACTCATTTGACTCCATTAAAAGCACTGGTCATTTATCCAGATTAGCGGGGAATATTCAAGGAAGCCTCATTTAGTTGTTTAGGAGGTGGTGGAGGTTAAAGAGTAGGGGCACGGGCCGAGGTGAAAGTGGCTCCTCGTCTTGTCTATGCCTATCCAATGGGGCTGCCAGGACCCTAGCAGCATTGCTAATCGAATCGATAACATTTTTTGGCGCCATTACTAGGAAGAAGGTATTTCAACCCGGTTTTCTAAGACATCATTCCACTTGGGTAAGTTTTTCATTGTTTTTTCGCTCCTTGACGAGATTATTTGTTTGAGGACTAACCTGCAAATCTCATCTGGCAACTCCAACTAAGTATGTTCCAGTGGAACCCAATCACACAAAAAGGTACACAACAAGGTCTTCAACCCAAGGTGCATTACTATTTGTTCCTAAGCCTAAATTATTTTATCAAAGAAGAAAATCTAGAGCTAAAACCAGGGAACAAAGTGTTAAAGTTTGTAGCTCGGGCAAGTTACTTTTGTACATACTGAAGGTCTTCTAACCATATGTCTTGACTAGAAGGGCCTTGTTTTGCTCTTTAGGAGCTTGCATGCGAGATGCAGAGTGTGCAAGTGAGTTGCACGAGATGTGCACGTAAAGCAAGCTAAATTTGTGACTTGTACTTGAGTTAAAGTAAAGAAAGCTAAAGATAGGAAAGTTAACTAAAGTTGAGTCACTTATCTTCAATTAACTTGACATGCTAGTTTTGGTTGTCCATCTTACCTTAGGAAAGTTATAATTTGAGCCCAAGTGTTGATGCTAAGACACAACAGCAGCCCAAGATTGAGAGAGACTTCTTAGTGAGCATGTGTTGGGTCCGAGAGAGTGTAGAGGGGTTGGAGATCAGTTTTGTAATCTGTATTTTCCTAGTTGAGCCACTATCCCAAGATGGGAGCCCAAGTAAGTTTTGTAATTAATTTATTAATGAAGAACTGAATTATTTGGGCAAAAATTTGATTATGTGCATGTGATTCAGATAGAATTTTTGCTTCCACTATACTTTTTATGTTAGGAATCTGGCCTTGTATTCGTTCAGTTAATAATTGCTTGGAATTGAATATCAAGTGTTGGGTTCAGTAATCTCTAACATGGTATCAAAGCTCCAACTCTGAATTGATCTTAGAATTGCAAGTGTTGGGTTCATACCAAATAGCCGGAGCCAAGTTCCACGACGATCATACGAACAAAAAACGAAAATTGTAATAAAAAAAAATGCCAGACAAGTAAGTCAATCGAGCAGTCAAGAGCCTTTCTTTTTATAGGCAGAATTTTTTGTAATTCTGGCTTAATCTATAGTGATTGGCACGAAAAAAATTCAAGAAAGAAAAAAAAATGAAAAAAGAGGGAGACCCACTGGTGGTGGCCGAAAACAACCGACCAGGGCAACCAACAATCGCCAGGTCGATCTGTCGATCAGTCACACCAAGGCAGGTGTGTCGGTTATCGATCATGATCTGACCAAAAACGTTAAGATAGGCAACCGACACAACCAAAAAGAATCGAGCAGGGTTCGAGGGACATGGATGGTACCCATAGGTCGAATGAAAGACGAGCCGACAAAAATATTGGGGCACCAGAATGCCGCAGAACTCAAGCGAAGGTCCAAAAGGCAGCAGTCCCATGACGCCCAAGAGAAAGTGTGGTCAAGACGATTCAAGGGACAACTATCGTTGGCAAACCTCGAGACCAAGACAAAAGGCCGAGAATGAACCAAGACGGCAGCCACAAGAGAATCACAGGCAGTTGACTAGACAAGCACTCAGGACAAAGTGTCGTCAAGGCTGACAAGGCTGCCATCGAGCAGCCACGATCAAATGGTAGTTTGAAGGCAGATGAGGGCGCTGTAAAGCACAAACCATTGTAGCTTCATATTGCAATCAGACAGTCCAACCACCAGGAAGATATTGGCCGAGAACAAACAGCAACTGAGATTCAGCCATGATTGAAGCAGTCTATAGAGTATATGTCTAGGTATGGATTGCCAAATAGGTTGTGGACGTGTTTGGGGCAGAAGTCAATGCGCAGAGGTACAGTACATAGTCTGAGGAACTAAGGACTGCACTGAGACAGTCTGACAAGGGTGTTTGGCAGTGGGTCAGGCCTGTTGACAGACAGTTCAATGTGATTGTAGGAGCGTCAGATCAAGTGAAGGTGTTGTCAAAACCTATGTCACACAGTTCAAGCTCGAATTTGATTTCCGCAATGATTAAGTTCAATTCAAATTTGAATTTCCCAATGAGGTTCGTATGAAGTTCGACTACACATTTTTCAATATATATATATATATATATGTATGACAAAATAATAAAAAATCAAAATCAATCATTAAACATATATGAGTTAGAATAACTTAATCATAATAACATCTAATTATCAACGACATTAGTTAAATATAAACATACACCATAGTATGTTGCAAATGCAAAAAGAAATGGCATAATTTTCATTCTTCAAAATTCAAAAGAATGTTTACAATGTCAAATCCTTGTAATCTCTGAAAAATCATAAAATTAAAACATAATTAGAATTTAAACATACAAATTACAATACAACTACATTGCAAAATCATGGAGAAAATCTTCAAATTTTAAAATTTTAAAAAGGAAGTCAATAATGTCAAGTAGTTGTAATCCATAAGCGCGAACCTCATTTTTTATATCAAATTCGGCTTCAGGTTTTGTTACCCACCAAAATTGGGGGCCCCTAGGAGAGCTTTTTTCCTAATCATCTTCTTCAACCGGCAATCAACAACCCCTGAGAGATACCTCGTAGTTTATGTGATGTGCCACTTTATCTCCGCTCCCTGCATCAATTATATGGTGTTGATCAATGGTTGTCATTGATGTCAATCCAACCAGCACCAGGGGCTACCCTGATCTTGCATGGTAATTTTGACCTACAAAATTACTATATTCTGGGTCAAGAATATTTTTGATGGCTTCTACTTGTTGAGATGTTTCTGTTGATATATGGCACGCCATGTAATTCTTCACGGTTTGAGAGATATTCATGTTTGAAGTTTGTAACCCCAGTTAGTGGGCTAAAACCCCATGAAGTTGTGGCATGGGTCATTGAAAAGTCAATAATTAATAATTTTTAAGCTCCTAAAATCCCTCCCACGTTCACTTGTTAAAGCCCCTCTCAACCTAAGCATTTATATAAATTGTGATCCTCATATCCTCCTTACGTGGGGATTTCGCTAACTGAAACAGGTCATTGTGGCATTTTCGCTCTAACTCTTTTTCTACGAAGGTTCAAAAGCTGAAATTTTATGAAGCGAAGCCGAAATCCTAAGGAAACTCCTGTAAAAATTTCAAATCAAGGTGCGCAATATTTTTGGAGATATGATCTGTGGAAGTCAATGTTTTTGCAGGCACCTGAACTTCATCTCAAAGAAGTGACCTTGAGAAAATCGTCATAACTCTCTCTCTGAGTATCGGATTGGAATTCTGTAAAAAGTGGCAGATAGTGCATGGACTATAGTTTTCGCTATATCAATTTCAGAGTCGAATTAAGAAACAGTGACACATGGCAAATCGTACAAGTTTGCTCTACTGAACCAGTCCATAATTAGGTCATTGTGAGAGATTGGGCATAACTCTCCCTTGAAGAATCCAAATTGGGTCAAACCTATGGCATTGGAAAGAAGACTCAGAGGACTACTAAAGAACCAAAAATCACATATTGGGGATCTGAAATAACAGAGATACACTAGATTCAATATCGAGCTCTTAGAAGGCAAGAAAAAGCTAGATCATGTGTTGTCAAGGGCTGCAAAGGACCGAACTTTCTACAGCAACAAAGCAAAGCAAGGTGCAGCAAAGGGTAGCATGACGAGAGCAGCAATCAAGGTGCAGAACAGTAGCAAGAAGTTCATCACATGAAGACTTCAAGTGGGCAGCACTGCATACAGTCACTATAAAGGTATCAGTGTACTAAGTCATTGTAAATACATCATTGTAAAAATTGTACTAGTGTCTATCTGCCAAGAGTTGAAGAGGCAGTGTCGAGAGGTCTAGGATCATCATTAGGTGGTTGTGTCATATTTGGGGTTATCGTCTAGTGTGTTTTCTTCTTCTACATCATTCTATATAATTGTAAAGTGGACCATTTTCACTGGTACGGGAGTCCATTCTTTTTTTATTCTTCTATAGGGTGGTAAGGTGGTGCTAGGCTGGTGCATGAAGTCACCAATAGGTTCAAGCCTCTGAAAACTTCAGGGTGGTAGGGTGGTGCCAGGGTGAGTTGTAGCTCATTGAGTATTGGGGCATCCGTTCAGTTGACTACTGAAGAATCTCGAGCGTTGGAGCATCCATCAAGTGGGAGTTGGAGAAGAATGCTTTTCTAGATTCTAGGAAGTTGTAGCTTTATTTTCAATTGGAGTTGAATATTAAAGAATTATTAAAAAAGCATTCAAGTGGTTTTTGTCCCGAAGAGGGTTTCCACCTTAAAACTATGTGCATTTGTGTTCCTTTTGTTTACCGCTATCATTGTACAAACACTGATAATAATTGAAGATTAACTAATGCTCTAATTGAAAGGAATATTGATTCACACCACCTCTCAATATTTCCAACAATTGGTATCAGAGCTTGGTTCCTTCAATAGCAGTTTAACAGCTGGAAGGAGGTCATGGAGCATACCAAGAATGGTGTACCTCTGTTCAATGAAAATAATTATGCACTCTGGAAAGGAAGAATGGAGGTCTATCTCTTGGCGCAAGGTTACGAAGTATGGGACACTGTTCAAAATGGATTTACATCAACCGCAGATGAACGAGATAAGAAGAATTTGGTAAATGATGCAAAAGCAAAGAATATTATTATCAGTGGACTTATTGAATCTGCTTATCATAAGGTGTTGGGTTGTAAAACCGCCAAAAATGTATGGGACAAGCTTGAGAATATATATGCAGTGGACTCAAATGTCAAAGAAGTAAAGCTTCAAATCTACAGAGCAAAATTTGAGCAACTCAGAATGAAAGAAGTTAACAACATTGTTGCATACTTCCAACACGTTGATGAAATAACCAACACTCTGGAAAGATTGGGAGAGCCTGTTGACGAGAAGACTATTATACGAAAGATTCTTAGAACGTTACCAGGGAGATTCAACCCAAAGGTATTGGTCTTAGAATATAGTGCAAATCTGAACAAACTCCGCAAAGAGGAATTACATGGAACTCTCATAGCATATGAAATGAGACTTGATGAAGAAGAGGGTATTTCACATCTAGAAACTGTGTTCGCTGCATCTAAGAAAACCAATAAGGAGAAACAACCTTCAAAGGCAAGGACCTGCACCTGCAAGTGTGAAGAAAAGGAAGATGATGAAGAAGGTCCTTCAGATGGAAAATATTCTTACTTTACGAGAAAACTAAAAATTGGTAAGGGAAAATTCAAGGGTAAACTTCCATTGATATGTTTCGGCTATGGTGAGGTTGGGCATTTCGCAACAAAATGTCCGAACAGAAGTGATGGCGACTCAAAAGAAAAGAAAGGCTTTAAGAAATTCAACAAGA
The DNA here is from genome assembly GCA_034641835.2 of Pinus albicaulis. Taxonomy (NCBI): domain Eukaryota; kingdom Viridiplantae; phylum Streptophyta; class Pinopsida; order Pinales; family Pinaceae; genus Pinus; species Pinus albicaulis. Next base: position 1,428,689,627 of record CM076570.1, read on the forward strand.
ATAGAAAAAATAAAAGATTTAAAAGGAACTTTCTCTCTAAAGAAGATAGCTCATCATCCGATGAAGACAATGACAGCGAAGATGAAGCCAATGAGAGAGTATTGTTTATGGCCAAGCACATTAAACAAGAGGTATCAAACAACGAAGAAGAAGGCATGAGCATAGAAGAATTTTCTAAGGAGGCAATCAAGCTTATAAAAGAGCTCAAGGCTGAGAAGATCCGTTCCAATACACTTGAAGGACAAGTTCAAGGTCTCAAAATTGAAGTTGAAGAACACAAATATATTGAAGAGTCACTTCAAAAGAAGTTAAAAGAAAGCAACCAAGAAAGGGAAGCATTAGAAGCCGAAGTAGTCTCGCTGCGTAAGGAAGTGAAGAAGGGAAAAACTGTCCAAAACTATGCCAACAGCTCAAGGGCATTGGAAGAACTTATCAACAATAAACGATCTTACAAGGACAGAACTGGCCTCGGTTACAAAGAAGAAGAAGCAGGACCTTCTACAACAAAATACAATGAACCTATGAGATCTAACATGCATGTAGAATTCATTGGACAAGATTCGCAAGAACATCCTTGGAAGACGATTCGTCGACGAAGATTTCCATACAGGTACCAACATATTTTTCATGGCTATTGTTATTCATGTGGAAAATTTGGTCATAAAGCTGTAGAATGTCAAACGTACCCTAGGAACCAATATATTTCCAGGAGATCTATCAAATATGAACCTCCCAGGGCTCAACGAAACATCAATAGATTTGAACATTTAAGAAATAACATGGAATGTTACAAATGTCAGAACTTTGGACAAATAGCCAAAGACTGCATACTTGAAAATCCTTCAAAAGAATCTTCGAAGCCACAAAAACGAATGACCATGGAAGAAGAAGATGACTGATAATTGAGCTCTCGCTCTCAAGGCTCAAAACAATAAAGATGTGTGGTATGTTGATAGCGGTTGCTCAACGCATATGACTGAAGATGGAAAGAAATTTATATCTTTGAAAGACAAGAAGGATGGAACCGTGTTCTTTGGAAATGATGGATCTTCAAATGTTATAAAATCGGGTACCGTCACTCTTGAAAGAAAAGATGTTCTAGCCAAGAATGTTCTATTGGTTGAAAACATGAATCACAATCTGCTCAGTGTTGGACAAATGTGTGATCAAGGACACACAATACTATTTCAACTCCATAAAATGTGAAATCAGGAAAGGCAGGTATGGTGAAATTGTGGCTACAGCAATTCGAGCTCCAAACGACATATATGTTTTGGATGAAGCAACTAAAGCACGTCTAATAGCTAAAGAGGATGATATAATATTTGGTAGCAACGATGATCGACTAAGTAAGAAATTTGCTATAAAGATGCAAAGTGAGTTCGAGATGTCTTTACTTGGTGGGCTGACATACTTCTTAGGGCTTCAAATATCTCAGCAAGAGAAAGAAATATTTATATGTCAAGCCAAGTACAACAAGGAAATGCTCAAGAAATTCAAAATGGAAGATTGCAAACCCATCCTTACTCTGCTGGTAACATGTTGCAAATTGAGCATAGACGACTCATCTAAGGATGTGGATCAAAGGTTGTACAGATTTATGATTGGTAGTCTTCTATATGTAACAGCCTCCCAGCCAGATGTTATGCAAGCAGTTGGACAAGTAGCAAGATTCCAAGCAGCACCAAAAGAATCACATATTATTGCCATCAAAAGAATTCTTCGATATCTAAATGGAATAGCAGAATATGGCTTGTGGTATCCCAAGGGTAACAATTTCATTATTCAAGCCTTCACAGTTGCAAATTGGGCAAGATGCGTTGACGATCATAAGAGTACTCATGAAGCAATGGAATATCTTCGCCAGAAGGTTGGGATTCTCCCAAGTTCTCATTAGATTTTCCTTATTCAGAATATAAAGGGGGAGTGGAAGTGTGTACAGGCCCGCAGGATGGTTGTGTGTCAAGGGGAGTTACACTTTGCCATTGATGTCAAAGGGGGAGAGAATTTTGTAAGAAGAGGTGTCATGATCGCAGGGGGAGTACTTGTGTTGCCATCAATGCCAAAGGGGAGATTGTTGATCAGTGGTTGTCATTGATGTCAACCCAAGCAGCACCAGGGGCTACCCCGATCTTGCATGGTAATTTTGACCTACAAAATTACTATATTCTGGGTCAAGAATATTTTATATGGCTTCTACTTGTCGAGATGTTTCTGTTGATATATGGCACGCCATGTAATTCTTCACGGTTTAAGAGATATTCATGTTTGAAGTTTGTAACATGAGTTAGTGGGCTAAAACCCCATGGGGTTGTGGCATGGTCATTGAAAAGTCAATAATTAATAATTTTTAAGCTCCTAAAATCCCTCCAACGTTCACTTGTTGAAGCCCCTCTCAAACTAAGGATTTATATAAATTGTGATCCTCATATCCTCCTTATGTGGGGATTTCGCTACCTGAAACAAGTCATCGTGGCATTTTCGCTCTAACTTTTTTTTTACGAAGGTTCAGAAGTTGATTTTTTTATGAGGCGAAGCCAAAATCCTGAGGAAGCTCCTGTAAAAATTTCAGATCAAAGCGCGCAATATTTTCGGAGATATGATCTGTGGAAGTCAGTTTTTTCGCAGGCTCCTGAACTTCATCTCAAAGAAGTGACCTTGGGAAAATCGTCATAACTCTCTCTCTCTGAGTATCGGATTGAAATTCTATAAAAAGTGGCAGATAGTGCACGGACTGTAATTTTCACTATATCAATTTCAGAGCCGAATGAAGAAACAGTGACACTTGGCATGCCATACAAGTTCGCTCTACTGAACCAATCCATAATTAGGTCATTATGAGAGATTGGGCATAACTCTCCCTTGAAGAATCCAAATTTGGTCAGACATGTGGCATTGGAAAGCAGACTCATAGAACTACTACAGAACCGAAAATCACATATTGCGGATCTGAAATAACAGAGATACACCAGATTCAAGATCGAGCAACTGGAAGGCAAGAAAATACTAAAACATGTGTTGTCAAGGGCTGCAAAGGACTAGACTTTCTAGGGCAGCAAAGCAAAGCAAGGTGCAGCAGAGGGTAGCATGACAAGAGAACCAATCAAAGTGCAGCAGAGGGTAACATGACAAGAGCAGCAATCAAGGTGCAGAACAGTAGCAAGAAGTTCATCACATGAAGACTTCAAGTGGGCAGCATTGCATATAGTCACTGTAAAGTATCATTGTACTAAGTCATTGTAAATGCATCATTGTAAATATTGTACTAGTGTTTATCTGCCAAGAGTTGAAGAGGCAGTGTCAAGAGGTCTAGGATCATCATTAGGTAGTTGTGTCATATTTGGGGTTATGGTCTAGTGTGTCTTTTTCTTCTACATCATTATATATCATTGTAAAGTGGACCATTTTCCCTAGTACGGGAGTCCATTCTTTTTTTATTCTTCTATAGGGTGGTAGGGTGGTGCTAGGATGGTGCATGAAGTCACTAATAGGTTCAAGCCTCTGAAAACTTCAGGGTGGTAGGGTGGTGCTAGGGTGAGTTGTAGCTCAGTGGATGTTGGGGCATCCGTTCAGTTGACTACTGAAGAATCTCGGGCGTTAGAGCGTCCATCCAGTGGGAGCTAGAGAAGAATGTTTTTCTAGATTCTAGGAAGTTGGAGCTTTATTTTCAATTGGAGTTGAATATTAAAGAATTTTTAGAAAAGCATTCAGGTGGTTTTTGTCCCGAAGAGGGTTTGCACCTTAAAAACTGTGTGCATTTGTGTTCCTTTCGTTTACAGCTATCATTGTACAAACACTGATAATAATTGAAGATTAACTAATGCTCTAATTGAAAGGAATACTCTCTGTTGCGAACATCGCGATTTTTTCACCAATGCGATTTAATCACTGATTTTTTCGGCGATTTTTTTATTTTGAAAAAATCGTGAAAAAATCGTGGGCCCATCAAACAATGACCCAATAACATGCAAATTCGATTTTTTTTTGTCATTTTTGCAGACAGAGGTAAAGAAATAGAGCTAGGGAGGAGGAGAAGTCATCTGGAGTGGACACAGTGGGTGAAACAACTTGAGAGAACACATGATATGGAGGCCATCTCTTTAGATGTGATTGACACCACTGTTGTATGGAGGGTTAAAGCTGAGAGGCCTATCATGGAGTCAGCCCCTGATTGGATAGAGCAGGAAGTAGTGGAGGGGGAGGAGGAGGAGCAGCAGCAACAGGAAGAGGAGGTGACACTGACACCACCTACCCCTGCTGCCAGTAGAGGACATGGTCTGCCTCCTTTAGCTCCTGGTGCTTCAGGTTCTAGAGCACAACAGAGTCCATTGCTAGACCCACCAACTTCTTCATCTATAGGGAAAGTTGTTACATTTTCTCGTAAGAGGGGCAGAGGAAATTAGTAGTATATGTTATTTGGTGCATTCCTTTGTACATGACATTATGACTCATGATATGAGATACATTATTATATTTTTTGTTGATATTTTGAGGCTGAGTTGAGACTCAAGACTTAGTATTCAGGACATGATTCACTGTTATGTGTGATGTAGTACTAGACATGATATTACACATCTTATATATTAGTTTTTTTTTCATATTTGTGTGATAATGCATTTATTTTATGTTGTGGATGCTTTAGATATTGAAAAAAAATTGAATATTTTTGTATGTGTCAATTTTTTCCCAATTTTTGCTGATTTTTTCCCGATTTTTACAATTTTTTACCCTCGCCGATTTAATCCTGATTGTGATGTTCACAACATTGGGAATACTGATTCACCCCCCCCCCCCTCGCAGTATTTCCAACATATGTCTCCTCACCCATTTCTCGAGAGCATATGTTACAAGGTGGGAATCCAACCCAAAAGCTATGTTTTTCATTGTGCAATCGAGTGCTTATGCAAGTTTTTCATTTGGGCATTTTAGGCATGGATTATCGGGTGACTTGGAAGAAGGAAGGGATTTGACAATGGTTATTTTTCTTCACCTTAAATGGGGGGTTAATCTTCAACCCTAGTCCTGTGGGATCTCCCTTATTTGCCTATAGATTTAGGAAAGGTACTACTTGGGAAACCCCAATTTTGGTAGCGTGATCTCGTTATCTCATTTCACATTTTTCACTCCCCTCCACACATTACAAGCCCTATTTCACATTTTTCCTTCTTTGGGTCCACAAGGCACCAGCACAACCCCCTCCCCTTGTCCACATATTTGGGTCAGGCCTCAAAACATTGCCCCAGAGGTTGATGGAGCTAAAATAAATTTAAAAGCATAACATGGCCACAAGCAAGAACCAAAAGAAAAAAATCATAAAATCCAAAAGATGGTGGGGATATTTAATATAGCACATGGGCAAAATCCAAACATGAGATCTACCTCCATATCATTATGGCCATCACCTTGGTTCTTAAGGCCCATGAGTTACCCTCACAACATTCAAGGAACCCATGCACATCCCAAGCCCTGGTGGGCAATGAACTGCCCCACCATAAGGGGGTGATAACTGTTATACAGCATTCACAGCATGCTCTCATTTCCTGGAGCTCTGAGTAGTAATACTAAGAAAAATCAAGAAAAGGCAAAAGGCAAATAAAGAAGAGTAGGAAAATAAATGTTGGGGTAACTCATGTATCCACAATTGCTCCCTCCTTACAATTATATACCCACTATGTGGACATCCCTCATCATTGTTATCCTTGTACCCATGGCATCTCGTTGAGACCCATGTTTCCCATCCATTTCATTGTAATATTCCCTTTTTTGGTGTCACCTACGACAAGGTTAGGTTGGACTTCCAAAGTTAGGAGTAGACAGGTCACAGGTATAGGTTGGTGTCATCAACGGGCTCAGGGGCTTATTGGAGGAGTTTTAAGGAGTTTCTATGAGGTCCGGTTGCATTCGCTTGATGTATTCCATCATCCGAGCAACATGTCTTTTGTTCCAGTGCATTCTGACAACTTTCGGAAAATTGAGTTATTTTTGGGCTTAACTCAGTTAATTACTCTCAAGGTGGCATTCCGGGAGGAATACATGATAGAACACCTTAGTGTGATAGCTCATTGGAACCGGGACGAGGATACCTACATGATGGGATGGTTGGACACGACTTTCAGTGACCGGAGGAGATATGGTAGCTGATTTACTCTTTTTTGCATAAAAAAGGAATATTTTAATAAAAGGGGAAAGTGCTCCATGAATAAAATAATAATAAAATAAGGCTCTAGAAGGCTCCAAGAGATGTATAAAAGAAAGGGAGGAGGCCATTGAAAGATATCTTTGGAGTAGGTCATTTTCTTGTGTATGAGAGGTTTGAGAACCTGGTTCTCTACTTCAGTCGTAGCCCCAAGACGGAAACCCTCAGGTGATTTGTCGAGTGTTGGACAGAAACCCAATACTCTTGAGGAGGTTTCACTCAGAGATCTCACAGTGCTTCAGTGGAGTTTTGGAGATGTCACTTTTGCCATAGTCGATTTGCAGCAATCTTCTCGTTGAGCCATCTACATCATTGCCAGCGCCATTCATCAGTTGGGCCAGAGATCTTTCTGGGTTTTGCTTCGCTTGCTTGGCAAGCTCAAGTTCCGTTGTTCCTTCTTGTTGATGTACTTTTCCCCATGGATTTAATAAAATGGCTCAGTGATTTTATCGGCATACATTGTGTACCATTTGTGGTTGTGTATATTTCTATTTATTTTGCTATTCAAGTATATTTCCAGTATATATTGTTAAAATCCCTATTTGGGGATATTACAGTGGTATCAGAGCTTCAGTCTTGGCTCAGCCTGCGGGTTTCAGTTGCCAGTTGCAGCGGTTATTGTCGGAGGGTTTCTTTTCTTTTGGCCGAAATTATTAAGAGGGCCAAGCTTACGATGGAGTAATTATTAAATCATTCGATTTAATTCAAATGAGTTGTTGGCATTGTGGGAACCACATTTGTTCTTGTGGAAGATATATTATTTGGTCAAAAAAAAAAATTCTTGGTGGGACCGTAAGCCAAGACACTATTTTGCAAAGGCCATAAAATATTAATTGGAAAAGGGTTGTGATATTATTAATTTTCAGTGTCAAAATTTTGAAAGGGCTGTGAATCATTTAGGGTTTTTACCGACGTAATCTTGGACGAGAGTTCAGTCTCTTTGCAGGTCAAGACCAATTTTATTGTGAAGGCCGAGAGCCTATTCTATCGCAGACCAGGGGTATCGTCTGGTGTATTCTAATGTATATCAACCTCCATTTTATGTATTAGGATGTTCTGCTCCACAATCATCTTCAGCGTGTTTTCTTTCTCTTTCTCAAGTTGTCCTATTTCTTTATTTTGTGGATGCTCTGTTGTAGGTAGCTTCAGTTGCTTTCTGAGCGCTTGTATATCTGAATTTCTTCTCTTGATTTGTTTCTTCAGCAGCGTTGACATCACTAGGATCCAATCCTAGCTTTATCACCAGATTTTCCAACCCTTTTATTTTGGCATCCTTGGATAAGGAACACATTCTTTCTAACTTGAGCTACGAATGAATATTATTTAAAGATGCTTGCAATTTAGAAGTTTTCATGGTTGAACTTGTCAATGTGGAATAAATCATCTCACCTGCTTGTTTGTGGAGATCAATCTGATCTATTGGGTGTATCTGCTTGGTATCAGAAGAAAACACATAAGTTTTATAATCATCTGCACTTTTAGGAACTAGCACTTTTGGCTCAAGGATTGCCAACTGAAATTGCCCTCTATCAGGGTCTAGTGCAAATAAAAGTCAGTGTTGAGTAGTGGAAGATTATTTCCAAAACTCAGTATAGGTGGAAGATTTCAATGCTTAATTTTTTTTCTTCATCTCTCTAAATCTAGCAAAGATACTTTGTTGTCTTGAAGATGGAGAAACAGGAGAAATAGGAGAATCAATTGTGGTTTCTTCATGTTGTTGTAAAGAGAATACAGGTTCGCCTGATAATACTACTGTTATGTGCTCTTCTGAATTTATGCCTTCTGATGACTCCTCTTCTATATTCATTGACTTCCTCCTTTTGAAAATTTTGAAACCAACTCCTTTAATTCTTGAACTTGTAGGTGACACACATTCTCTTCGTCTTTTCAATTCCTTTTCCTTCAATCTTGGAGTCTCCAATGTGTCTGACTAGAGGTTTGTTCTTCGGTTTCTTGCAATGTGTTTTCTTCCCATTCTTCTAGATTTGCAAATTGTTCAATCTCTGGCTTTGATTTGTGAACATAAGGTCACTACCAAGGGGTCATAAGGCCAAATGAAACTTGATATGAATTTCATTTGTTTAAGTAGACTGTCCACTTCCTTCTGTGTTGATCTAGAGTTAACAATAAATGGACCAATCTGTGCTTTCAGTATGAGCTGAGCCTTTTGTTTCCTTGACACAAAATGTATATCATCCATATTCATCCTCTTCCTAGTGAATTCTAAAGAAAAAACCCTCATAGGAAAAAAAATTGGCAATTTATAAGGAGGAAGTTCACAGCCATAGACTCTGATTTCTATAAAATTTTGATAGAGATACCAATCTCCAACCTTAGATTGTTCACTGAGATGTAAAATTCTTTTGATTTCTACGGAGACACTAGGAACTGCATCAATGCTCAAAAGACGTAATGCCATATGCAAAAATTGATTAACAAAATCACTGAAAGACTATTCCTCTGTGTTTTTCCTAACCATAGAGGTCCAGTGGATGACTAATTGTGATCTGCCCTGTGAATCTAGCTCTTGTAATGGAAATTTAAACCTCTCTGATTGATGATACAAAAATAGATAAACTAGAACAAACTGATGTTTGAAAGATCCTTCGGCACTGAATTTTAGGAATTGGTCATGGAAGACATCTGATAAAAATTGACTAAAATTTAACAGAACTGAGGACTTGTTTCCAGATGAAAATACAGAGAGAAATCCAACGATGACTTCATCTACCCACTGATCAGTTTGATACCCTAAAAGACAAGAAACCATAGAAATATCTTTCATAGACATCTCTGGAAAAATTGCAGAAGAATATGGTGGATTGGATCTGGTTAATTCTGAATTTTCAGGTAGAAAAGACTCAAAAATGTGGGCTCGCTATTGAAAGGTAAGCTTCTAGTAAATTTCCATGAGGGAATCAGTCAAAAAAGGGTGAAGGGGGCCTTGGGGATTGATCTGCAACTCTTGACAAATGGATTCAGTGGTTATTGTTAAATTTTTGTAGATGTTCTATGCTTGAAGCAACTTTACTTTTCTTACAGCAATCACACAAATAGTTAAGTAAAATGCTGATAGAACATATAAGTGGATCTTATAGAAGACAAACTAGAAACAGAAAAATGTGATGGTGCGTTACAGCGGTCAACGGGGATGCTTCAACCGACAAAAGTCTCCTTGATCAGCCAACCCAGAATGTGTCACAACAATCCTCCAATCAGCTACCGAGTCAACCCAAGTCAACTCCAGAAAAGTCAACGCTGTCCAGAAAAGTCAACGCAGGGCAGCAAGCTAAAAGTCAACGTAGCAACAGTTCGGTCAACCTTTTGACCTTGATTTCTATGCCAATGTGTACAGCCTCTCAAAATCGAACTCTCCAACAATTTTCAGCCCTTTCGGACCATGCGTTGACCAAAGTCAACGCTGGTCAAACTTCGTTGGAAACCCTAGCTGCAGAAATTTCGTCCTTCCTTTCAGCCGTACAGATTCGTCCTTCTTCTTCACATGTGTGGGTTGAACTTATCCTCCAAGGAGCTCGTACTAAATCAGATGAGAGAAGAAGATGTGTGTTGAGTTGTTGTAAAATGCTCTCCAACTTTGCCTGTATTTATATCCATCATTGGGGTGTGTGACACATCTGCTGGGGGTGTAAAACCTTAAGGCCGACCTACACATATAATTTATTATAAATAATAAATTCAAAATAAATGTTCTGCTCATCGGATTAAGATATATTTTATATAGATTTTACACCTCTCCGAAAGAGGAATCCAACAAAAATATTAGCATCTTAATCTGAGCATCACAACATGGAGTTTGGACCTAGTTGTCCAATTTTAACACTCCCTCTCAACTAGGGAGAACTCCATCCATCAGTGCAATCAAACATCGTGCGTCATCCCGCCATAACTTGCTTTGCTGGCCTCTTTATTTCAGAACAGAAGTGGGTCAGTCACAAAGACATCATCCCCCGGCTGACATATTCAGCCCAGAGGTTCTAAACCTCTATCAGACTCACAAAGAGTCTCCAACCAACCCGAAGTTGGTTCATCTGACCCGAAGTCAGGCAGAGGTCCCAGACCTCACTAAACTTGATCCTAGATCAAGTGGTTGGACCGTGCCATCCTAGATAGAGAGTACGGCAATCTCTGATGCATCCATCAGTATTTGCTACTAGTCTCTAGCTTTTCCCACCTCATTGGCCAAATGAGAGGTACTTCCCATGAGCCATGAACTCAATGGGTAGGATGCATACGGGGCACAGATAAATGAGAGGCGAACCAGCTCAATAATCACAAGGGTGGGGCAGAAGCATTATGAGTGCTTATAGCTCCGAGAAGCTATCCCCAAAGCCCCCCAGAGCTCCCAGAGCTCATCGTCCAACAGGACCCACATCATAGGGTCTTTCCATGACACCAAGACACTCACGTAAGGTTAGGAACTTGACCTTCCCCAGGGGCTTAGTGAGAATATCCGCGACTTGCTCATCAGTTCCTATATGATCGAGCCTTACGGCGCCTCGCTGTACCATATCCCGGATAAAGTGGTACCTGATATCAATATGCTTGGATCGGTCGTGGAACACAAGATTCTCAGTCATACGAATCCCACTCTGATTATCACAGAGTATCACAATGGTATCTAGCACATGTCCAAACAGCTCACTAAAGAGCTTCCGCAACCAAACTGCTTCACAACAGGCCATACTAGCAGCAATGTATTCGGCCTCCATGGTGCTCAAAGCCACCGAATTATGCTTCTTGCTCATCCATGAGATCGAAGCAGAACCAAGATTGAAGCAGCATCCAGATGTGCTCTTACGATCCACCACACTGCCAGCCCAATCGGCATCAATATATCCACGGAGTATCACACTCCCGGCAGTGTATCTCAGCCCATGGTTTATCGTGCCCCGAAGATATCTCAAAAGATTCTTGGCACCAACCCAGTGAAAGTGATGAGGCTCAACCATCTGTTGACTTAAAGTGTTCACTGCAAAACATATATCCGGTTGGGTGTTCACTAAGAACATCAAAGCTCCTATGAGTTGACGATACTCTGTAGGATTGGCCAAGATAGGCCCAGCAGCGCTGCCACTCAACTTCTTAAAGTTGAGTTCCATCGATGTCGACACGGACTTACAGTCCACCATCCCAAATCTTTCCAGAAGCTTCACAATGTATTTTCCTTGAGAAAGGAAAATCTCTCCAGGTCTCTGCCAGACCTCCAGGCCTAGGAAGTAGTGCATCAGTCCTAGGTCCTTCATCTCGAACTTAGCAGCGAGCTCCCTCTTACATTGATGAATGAGAGGGTCAGCACCTGTCAGGAAGAGGTCATCCACATATAGCACTAGAATGAGAGGCTTCCCCTGTACAACCTTGAAGTAAAGGTTCGGATTAGCATTACTTCGAGTGAAGCCCAGCTTCATCAAGTAACTATCCATCCTCTCGTACCAAGCTGTGGGTGCTTGCTTTAACCCATAGAGGGCTTTCTTCAACTTGCAGACATGAATGTCTCGATCCTGAACTTCAAATCCCAGAGGTTGTTCTACATACATCTCTTCTTTTATTATACATACGACGGTCTTGACATCTTTTAATTAGAACTCATCAGCAGCGTACTTGACAAGAATATGATTGATCGAAGATCGAATGGTGGTATATCGTGCCACAGGTGCAAATATGTCATCATAGTCAATTCCTTCCTTTTGAGAGAAGCCACGGGCAACAAATCTTGCCTTGAACTTTTCAGCACTCCCATCAGATCCATGTTTGTTCTTGTAGAGCCATTTCGCGGTGACAACTGATTTGTCCTTCGGCCTCGGGACCACATCCCAGACATCATTCTTCATTATGGACTCATATTCTTCGTGCATAGCATCCTTCCAGACTTGATGCTTTACGGCTTCCTCAAAAAATCCAGGTTCAGATTGTACAATAGTACTCATGGCAACTAGATACCCTTGGTATCTACATGGCTTCTTGCTTTCTCGGAATGTCCCCCTTGGGGCAGCATGACCCTCAGCATCTTCGAGGGTGTCCCTGAGCCATGATGGTCTCTTTCCCAGTGAAGGAGATGGATCAATAGGGTCCATGGGTCCTTCAATATCAGGCATTGTCTCATCCTGCGGTTCTTCTTGATTTCCAGGCCTTTCTTCATGATTTTCTTCAGATCTTGGAAGATCTACTACTTTCTTCAGGGAAGCATCTTCGTCAAAAGTGACATCATGGCATATCTCTACTTCCCTTTGACCGGGTACATAGACTCTATAGGCCTTAGAGGTTTCGCTGTAGCCCACAAACATTCCTTTCTTCCCAGAAGCATCCAACTTACTTCTCTTTTCTTTTGGCACATGAAAATAAACAGGACATCCAAAAATTCTAAAATGTGAGACATCAGGTTTCTTACCAATGAAAACCTCTTCGGGAGTTTTGGAGTCCAGAGCGGAATGAGGGCATCGGTTTTGAATATACACAGCAGTATTTGCAGCTTCTCCCCACAGAAACTTTGGTAGACCCTGGTCACATAGCATGGCACGGGCAGCTTCCACAATAGTCCTATTCTTGCATTCAGCAACACCATTCTGCTCAGGAGTATATGCAGTGGTAGTCTCCCTCTTAATGCCAGCTTCTCTGCAAAAGTCTTTGAACTCATTTGACTCATATTCGGTGCCATTGTCAGTCCTCAAAATCTTGATCTTCTTTCCGGTCATATTTTCCACCAAGGCTTTGAAGGTACGGAACCACATGAAAGCCTCATCCTTCTTCTTCAAGAAGTATATCCAGGTTTTGCGAGAGAAGTCATCGGTGAATGTCATGTAGTAAGAACATCCTCCCAGGGATGTCACGGGAAACATACCAGATAGATCAGAATGGACCAGTTGCAAAATATCAGATGTCTTTGTGACACTTGAGGGGAAAGGTCCCCTTGTGTGCTTTCCTTCGGCACAACCCTTACATACACCTTCATGATTATTTCCAAAGTCAGGCATCCCTGTCACCACCTTCCTTGCTTCGGGAAGGGCCTTGTAATGAAGGTGTCCAAACCTTCAGTGCCATAGTTCGGTTTGACGGATAGTATCACATGTCATTGCTCCCAGCGGACTCCCTCCAACCTGGTAGAGTGTGCCAACTCTAAAACCAATCGAGATAGCTTCCTTGAAGCTCTTCTTCCACATGAGCACCTTTCCATTAGAGAATGTTACATTGAATCCTTTGTCTTCCATGGCTGATACAGACACAAGGTTCTTCTTCAATTTTGGTACATAGAGTACATCTTGCAAATGTAGGACTTGTCCTTGAGACAAGTGGAGGGTCACAGTCCCTGTCCCTTTCACGGGATATGTGGCATTATCCCCAAGGATAATTTCTAGATTAGTATCCCTTTCAACCATGTCAGAGAGTGCTCCCTTGAATCCGATGATGTGTCTTGAGGCACCACTATCGATTAGCCAGACATCCATAGTGTCGGGCGGAGATGTAGCAGAGAGAGCAGATACAAGAATATACTCATTTCTTTTATCAACAGCATTAGACTCCTCATACCTGGAGTTTCTAGACCTTTTCGAAGGTTGATTGTTTCCACCAGAGGGAGCCTTCCTCTTTCCTTTAGATCTGTCGTTTCTTCGATTCCCATTCCTCTGGTTGTTGTTGTTATCATCACTATCGGGAAGATCCTTCTTGAAGGGACATTCTCTAGCATAGTGACCAGGCCTATGGCAAGTGAAACACTTACCCTTCTTTTCTTGAGTCCTTGTTCTTCCTTTGTCCTTAGGACCACCAGAGTTCTTCTTTCGAGAATGAGCACCATAGGCAGCATTTCTGTCATTTTCGAATTCCTTCATTCTTGTTTCTTCTTGCATACATCTAGACAGAAGCTTGTCAAAGTTAGGAATGGTATTGTTATTGAGAATGGTAGTAGTGGATACTTGCCATTCATATGGGAGTCCTCCAAGTGCGGTGAGAACCATCTCACGATCGGCTATTGTCTCCCCAATAGCCAGCAGATTGTTCCTTGTTTCGGTCAATTTTAGAAAGTAAGCTTGAACAGACTCATCCCGACCCTTCTTCATATTCTTCAATTTATTCTTGAGGAATAGCACTTGGTTCACATTGTTTACCTTGAACATAAGGATCAATTTATCATACATCTCCTTGGATGTGCCTAGCTCAGATATGTAGGCAACCGGACTTTTATGTATGGATTCCTTGATCATCAGCTTTGCTTTGATCTCCCCCTTCTTATACTTGTTTTTAGCAGCAGCGGTAGCATTGGATGGAGGTTCTTGAATCTTACCCAGTACATGATCCAAGAGATCATGGTCTTCCAATTTGAGATCTAATATCATCTTCCAGGCATGGAAGTCATCCCTTCCAGTCAACTTGTCATTCTCCTTGAATTCAAAACTTGTGGAACCCATTTCCTCCGATGGTGATTGCTAAAGTTAGGGCTTGTCTTCACCTCAGCTTCGATACCATGTAAATTTTTGTAGATGTTCTATGCTTGAAGCAACTTTACTTTTCTTACAACAATCACACAAATAGTTAAGTAAAATGCTGATAGAACATATAAGTGGATCTTATAGAAGACAAACCAGAAACAGAAAAATGTGATGGTGCGTTACGGCGGTTAACAGGATGCTTCAACCAGCAAAGTCTCCTTGATCAGCCAACCCAGAATGTGTCACAACAATCCTCAAATCAGCTACCGAGTCAACCCAAGTCAACTCCAGAAAAGTCAACGCTGTCCAGAAAAGTCAACGCAGGGCAGCAAGCTAAAAGTCAACGCAGCAACAGTTTGGTCAACCCTTTGACCTCGATTTCTGTGCCAAAGTGTACGGCCTCTCAAAATCGAACTCTCCAACAAGTTTCAGCCCTTTCGGACCATGCGTTGACCAAAGTCAACGCTGGTCAAACTTCCAGCAAAACCCTAGCTGCAGAAATTCGTCCTTCCTCTCAGCCGTACAGATTCGTCCTTCTTCTTCTTCACACGTGTGGGCTGAACTTGTCCTCCAAGGAGCTCGTACTAAATCAAATGAGAGAAGAAGATGTGTGTTGAGTTGTTGTAAAATGCTCTCCAACTTTGCCTGTATTTATATCCATCATTGGGGTGTGTGACACATCTGCTGGGGGTGTAAAACCTTAAGGCCGACCTGCACATATAATTTATTATAAATAATAAATTCAAAATAAATGTTCTGCTCATCGGATTAAGATATATTTTATATGGATTTTACAACTCTCCGAAAGAGGAATCCAACAAAAATATTAGCCTCTTAATATGAGCATCACAACATGGAGTTTGGACCTAGTTGTCCAAATTTAACATTATTGAGAACAAAATTTTATTGTTTCTAGCCACTATGGCTCTTTGGCTTTGGTAAATAACGACTCTCGCACCAAGTGATGAATTCAGGATAGTGATAGGTTTGGGGAAAACAAAATTGGGGTACATCGTCTCCCATAAGCAAAATTCATCACAGGCATCCTCAAATTTTTTATATGCCCAATTATGAAATTCGTAGAGATCGAATTCACATTGCGTTTCCATAATTTCGTACTGTGTATCGACTAAGGGAAGTTCATCGAGATTAATTATGGAGGGTAGGGTCGAACTCTCTACAACTATTTTGGATTTTCCCTTTTGACTAGCCATTTCAAGCAATTAATAGAACAGGGGATAACTTAGAAATTACTCGGTCAAATTGATGGTTGATAACATAGAAGACCGTTGCAACTAGTCATTGTTTGGTCTGCCAAAGCGCTTCGTGCAAAAATAGCAAAAGGATGGATAATGTAGAATTAGCGAAAATTAAATTTGCAATGGGTTTCAACAGTTTAGTTCAAATTATCGTTATTTGTGCATCGAGATTTATTAATCAGAACGTTGGCAGGAGCATTAAATAACTTAACGGGCAAATTTGCTAAGTTATCGAAAGATTTGGCGATGGTTATTTTAGCGGGGGCGACAGCGGCATGGTATATTAGCAGAAGGGTTGACAGGAAGATTGGTAGCAGGCGGAAGCGCTTTGCACGAGGGATAAGCGGTAAGTGGTTTAAGATAAGGGTGGACCCGCAATTCATAGAAGTGCGCCATGTAAGGGGAGGCGGTAAAATAAAACAGCTTTGCGCCCCCCTCCCCCCTCCCTTCGTCATCCATCAGGAGTGTGGGGGATCCCGCAATTACAATGTAGTCGTTGATCCGAGCAGGTAAAAACATGTGCATTGAAAAGTGCCCAACGTTTAGCTCCTTCAGCAGAAATTCATTTATTAACATAAAACAATAATTTGAAACATTTTTTCGCGCCTATACAAATTTTGAAAGCGACATTTGGACTTGCTCGCTTGTTACAAAGTCCTGAAAAGCCTCCTCCAACAAGTCGACCTCAAGGAAGACAAGTCGGCCTATTTGGGAGCTAGAATCCACTATATAAAGGCAACAACATGACCACATTTGGAGAAAAAGATAAGTAAGTTCGATCTGTAGTAGCCAGAGAAGAAAAAGGAGAGCAAATACCTAAGGAGTAGAAGAAAACCCTAGCGAGGAAGAAGGAGACACTTGTCCAGAAAAAGGAAGTCCAATTTCTCCTTCTGCGACACGTTGGAGTTTGTGGGTTGTTGTTGGAGGACCGAAATTTCATATCTGCAATAGGGTCAAAATTCTGGAAGTTGGGGGCCGACATTCTGTGTTGTGGTTGGGTTGAAGTTGGTTGACAAGAAGACACTACTGAAGTTTGCAGAATCATCTTGGAAGGCTGACTTGGTGGAGTCAGGAAGGTCTTTTGGTCTACTCAAAGGTCTTGGTTTGTCTCAATTTGATTAGAATCTACTAGTGGAAGAGTTTGACTGGGTTTTCGCCTGTGAAAATTTCAATCCAGAAATTTATTTCTGCAGTGATAGATTTACTTCTCCTACTTATTATTTCAAAAAGTTATTTACATAATTCTTTCAGTAAATTTTGAAATAAATACTACTGCAACATTCACTTATGTATATGCAGAGAAAGGAACGAGAATAAATATAAGCATAAGAAACAATCACATGTACACACTTATTTTTGGACAATTGTTCTCTATTAAACCCACTGCGGGAAAACCAGTGCAGCAAATGAGGGTTTATATATTATTCTTAAGCAATGAATTATTTACAAGGAATAAACTTGCATATTTCTTTAGAAAACACCTGAGATAAATTCTCTGGTTCCTTCTGGAAATTCTCTGACACCCGGAAGACCCATTGTCTCCCTCTGCGTCACTCTGCGTGCTTCTTTGCGCAGTCCCTGCACTGGACTGCGTCACTCTGCGTGGGCTCTACATGGCCACACTGCGCTACCTTCTGTGGCCCTTTGTGTCCCTCTCTCCTTCTTCTTTGTCACTGTTGACTCCCTCTCCTTCTTCCTGCCTGCAACTCTCCCTCTGAAATCAACTTCTATTCCTTTATAATCGACTTCCTTCGAGTTACTGAGTGTATGCCCGGCTTGCTTTCCAAATGACCCTCAAGCCTTCTTTTATAGTCTTCTCATTGACGAATCAACGCCTAGATTAGAAGTCTAATCAATGGCCAAGATTAAAACTTGACTTGATCTTCGTTCTCTAGAAGATTCACACTCTATTTTATTAATACCCATTAATTATTTAATTTCCCTAAGTATAGACTTAGGGTCTACTTTAAAATAATTAATTATTTTAATAAAACATAAATCGAGAGGAATTTCCACAAATGGTTTCTGGGTTCTTTGGAATACTGATATCCAAGCTTCCTTACATATTTTGAAACTTGGAACACTTTCTGATGCTGCAAAAATCAACATCCCCTTCATAGGGATTTTAGCCCCCGCTGAGTGCCTACTTTTGTTGTCATTGATCTTCATGCTTTTGATTTGATGATTGCTTGATGAGAAGAAGATAAAGAACATAAAGAAAGCTAATAAGAATATAAGAATATCACAAGTAATTGTCAACATAAGAAAATATTTTTGCCTTTTTTATTTTCTAACACAGTATTAGAGCTAAGGTAAAAGAAGAGAAAAAGGTGGCTTGCAGATCTATCAATAGAAGAAAGGTTTCAAGACAAGATCATAAGAAGAAGGGCTATTGAAGGGAAGAATCTACATCTAGAAAATCTATGGAAACTCCAATGAAGAGAGAGAATAAGCTAGAAGGAGCAACCAACTATAGAGCATGGAAGAAAAGCATGGATCTCATCCTTGCAAAACACGAAGTATTGGAATTTGTTCAAGGGAAGGTGAAGGAACTCGCAGATGATGCAGGAAAAGAAAAATATAAGGAGAAAGGCATCTTGGCTATGAATCTAATTGTAGACGGAGTAAAAGACAACCTAATCCCCTATATATCCAATATAGACACCGCAAAAGGGATGTATGAGACTCTTTCCAAATTATTCACCATCAAAAACATTCGACAAATTGTTAGTCACAAGAATGAACTAAGAACAATGAAGATGACAAAAGATGATATTGTATCTTCATATTTTGTGAGGATCTCCCGAATGATAGATGAGCTCCAGGCCATTAATGAGATCACTCCAGACAAAGAACTTGTGATTGTTTCTCTACTAGGTCTACCAAAATCATGCAACTCCTTTGCATCAAGCATTAGCAGTTAGGAAGAAACACCATCCTTTGAAGAAATGTGAAATGCATGCAGTCAAGAAGAAGCTCACATCTCATTAGAAAATAATAAGAAGGAAGAAGAGGAGGACAACACTTCAAATGCTTATTCTGCTCACTAAAAGAAGGGAGGAGACAAGAATTTTTAAGTGACCAAAAAAGAAAATTGACCTATCTAAAGTAGAATGTTATCATTGTCATAAAATGGGACATTATAAGAATTAATGTCCAAAATATCCTAGGAACCAAATAAGAAAAGAGAAAGGGAACATGCAACAGTTGCTAATGAAGCTCCACCCAAGAAGAACAAGGCTGAAGAATCCAAAGTCAAAGACTTATACTATTAAGTCTTACCTTGCATATCCTTTTAGATTATTGTTTTAAATTTTGTGAAGTTAATGTTCTATGTTTGATCTAATATGTCTTGTAAGAAGTTCTTGAATTGTTTTGATAAGTTTTAGGTATCCCTCTGAAAGACTGGATTAAGAGGGAGCCTTCACCATTTTACAAAAAGATAAGTACAATGTTCTTTGTTTCCTCTTTCATGATTGATTTCCTCCACACTTTGAGATTTGTTTGTATTGCATGCTCATATTCTTTTCTTTGTATTTTCCTTGGTAGGAAAGCTTACAGGAATACACGAGGATTATAGAAACTTCAAAGAAAGACTTGAATCATGAAAGAAGCTCTGTTGCAAATGAAGCCCTTTAGAAAACATGATATCCTACAAGGTTTGTTAAAGAACAACTCGAGGTATGATTGATTTGATTTGTTGCAGATCTTCTTCACATAAGGTATGGTTATTCTTCATTTGAAATTTTCCTTATATTACTAACTCTCTCATGCCTTAGATTGAATCTACCCTTATCATACTATCCTTATTGACTTGGTGAAACCCTAACCTTTAGGGTTCACTATCAAACCCTAGCCTTTCATTGCTTAGGGTATGCTAATGATAAAACCCTAATCTGTGAAAATTTTTGAATGTTACTTTATGTAGAAATAAACTGTTAGATCTAGTTATGCTCCTCCTACTTAATTAAGTTATTAAGCTGAAAATTCAGATTAATATCGAAGCAAAACACATAACAGACTTTCACCAATTCAGATCTAGAAAAAGTGCATGCACACATATACAAAGTGACAGTGATTTTCTAGACAAAAAGTCCCTGAAAAAACCCAATGCGGGAAAACTGGTCTCTGGCTGCTGGAGGGTTTTATTATTACGAGTATTTGTGAATACAGCAAATCTGGGTTCCAGATCTGGAAAACCCGACAGAGAAAATAGAGATCTGCAACTCACTGGTTGTTCGGAAGCCAAAATATTGACTGATCCACACCCTCAAACGAGATTTATAGGACTCAGCCAAATCTAGGCCCTAGAAAACCTAGCACTGCCCCTGAAGCCGCAGGCGTCAGCCTCTGCAGCCTTTGCATCCCTCTGTGTTGGCCTGGAAAGGGCTGCGTAACCCCAGACTAGGTGACACAGTCCCTACGCTACCCCTAAGGGTCTCTGCGTAACCTCTGAGGATTTCCAGCTACCTAACGCTGCCATGGGAGTGACTGCAGCACCTGTGTATATGAAGCTACCTCTACGCTACGCAGTTGTTGCCCTCTCTGTTGTTGATGCTCCTACTTCTCTGCACTGCCTTTCTGAAGTTGCCTCTATCTCTTGCTGATTCTAGACACTAGAATCAGACCATCCCCTTTGTCTAAACTCCCCTCTCTGCAGCTGAAACACTTCTAAGAATTCTTAGCAAACCCTGCCCTAGAATCTCAGCTTAGCTTTAGTGCTCTGCCTCTGTGTGTCTTTACAAATGACCCCAAGCCTTTCCTTTATACTTTTCTCATTAGGAAACCAACGGCCATGATCAGATCTTGAATCAATGGCTAAGATTAAAAGAAAGCTTGATCTGTGTGAATTAAGACAATTTCATCACATGTTTAATTTAATTAACTTTAATTATTTAATTTTCCTAAGTTTAGACTTAGGAAATACATTAAAATAATTAATTAATTAAATATCTCCTAAACCAAATGAAATTTCTCAAATCCCCTTTTGGGTCTTATAGATCATGTGTACTCTAGTCCCTCCACAAATTTTGGGAGCTAGAGCACAGCACATCCGATGCAACCCCTAATACACAAAATCTCAACACTCCCTCTTAACACGGAGTGTGCTCTAGCAATACATCACACCATGCATTACAAGATTTTAGGCACTGGTTTCTGTGTTGTTGATGCTTCGCCTAATGCCACTCAACTCTACATTATTGCCGCCATTTTGTACTGTTGCCCATGACGTTGTCACCGCCACTGCCACATCTGTACTGCAACACCCTCTCAATCTGCTGCATTTGTGCTGCCCATAGCACTATCACTACTAACTGTTGCACTGCAACTTCAGTTGTTAAGAGAAACAACTAAATCTCCTGCCCGATCTTTGCCAGACAAGTCAATTGGGCTGCAACCTCATCACTGAAGCTCCATCAGTTGCTGATCTGTGTTGTCATCTGGAGGATGATGCACAGCTACAGCTCTGCACTGCGTAAGCATACTCCCTCTACACTATTGAAGTCACATCAGCCCCTTGTGCTAAAATCTCTCACGCTATTGATGCATTGCGTTGTCCTCCTGAAGCCTCCACGTTGTTGTAGCTCTGCTCTGCGTTGCTGAAGTCACATATGTTGCATCTACACTGCGCTACTCCTTCCAGCCTTCAGATCTACCTTTGCTTCATCCGTGATCTATGCACCCACTACTCCACTTGTCCCGCTACTGTCTCAAGGCTCCTGTAGCTCGGATGTGATCCAAGAGATGAGCTGGTCAAGGATCCTGCCACCATTTTGTAGTTTCTCTACAGATCCATGTCGCCCCACTTTCATGGTTCATGAGCGCTCATGGCTGCATCATCTTCTGACCCATCATCCACCACAATAGCCTTGGAAGAAGAAGCTTCCTTGTCCTTTTTCTTCTAAGGACAATTGCTGGCGAAATGTCCTAGTTCACCACTGCTTCCTTGTCCTTTTTCTTCTTCTTCTTTCCATGTTGCCTCTTTGATGCCAAGGCTGCATCTTCTTCATCTTCTTTCTTCACTTTGCTCGATCCCGAGCTGTATAGCTTCTTGGTGATTCTGCGGAGTTCTTCTTGATGCATGATTGCCCACAAGTTGTCCTAGTCTGGGAGGTCTGCACTGCCCCAAGATACTTTGGACAAAGGTTTCCCACTCATCTGTGACCGCATTGAGAGCAATCCTGACCATCACATCATCTTCCACCTTTGCACACGTTGCAATCAACTGGTCTCTGATCGACTGTAATCTGAAGAGGAAATGTTCCATGTCTTCCCCCTTGATCATCATGAATGACCGCATTTGAGTCTCCAAAAGCATCTTCGTTTGGTCGGATTTTCCCTCATATAAGGATGTTAAGGCATTCCACATTACATTATTTGTTTTCTTCTCAGCTATATGTGGGGCAATATGGTCCTTAATTCCATCCATCATTAGCCACTTGGCATGACCAGTAGCTTCATTATTCTTCCTCAGGAGATCTACATCAGTCAGTGTGGCCAGAACTTGTTCTACATGGTCTCTTAGATGATATGCCTCTAGGACTATCAGGATTCTAGCCTTCCAAACTGAAAAGTTGGATAGGCCATCCAATCTGTCCTGGACACGCAATCCATGAGGAGCCATCACGCAGTCCATGAGGAGACAGCGTAAGACTGCGTCACCCTGCCCTCTGCGTAACTCTGCTTCTCTGAAAATTGTGTTGTCCCTTCAGATCTGCCCTTCTGTTGTTGTTGCACTTCGTGCTGCATTCTACAGCAAGATCCTTTAGTCTTCTGTTGGTGACCCTCCTAGATCTGCAATTGCTCTGATACCATGTGAAAATTTCTGAATGTTACTTTATGCTGAAATCTATTGTTAGATCTGGTTATGCTCCTCCTACTTAATTAAGTTATTAAGCTGAAAATCAGATTAATATCGAAGCAAAACACATAACGGTCTTTCACCAATTCAGATCTATATAAGATAAGATAAGATAATTTTATTAATGTCCAACGAATGACCACAAAAGGTCAATGGGACTGTTGGTTACAATGATTACAACATGACCAGTCGGTGGACCAAACGGTCCCCTTCCTTTATAAAAGCAGGAAATACAAAGCTATAAAGAGTGCAGATGTAAAGTAAAATCTAGATGACTAAATCATCATGACAATGAGCTGTGAAGAAGAAGTCCTGGAGGAGAAAGAGAAAGAGGAGCCTCCTGAAGGAGGGAGACTGCTTCTCCTAGCATCTGAGGCCGATAGAAGAGGATTGAAGGAAACTAGTCAATGTTTGTTGCCCTGAGGAGGAATTGCACTGCTGCAGTTGCCGTCTGGAGGGTTTGGGGCGTCCCCTGGAGGGGGTCTGGTCTTGGATCGTTGATGGGGTCTAGCAGGGCGAGACCCCCAGGTCTGCACTGATATGGAACCATGATCTATGGATCGATCAGTGGTTCTCTTGGTGCCCCTCAATGTTGGGAGTATTCTGAAGAAATCTGTGATCCTCTGTGTGGTGGTCGAAATGGAGAGAGGCTGGAGTAGACTCAAACGGTGTCTGAAGGTCTCCTAAAAGTAAAGCGCCAGGCATCTCTGGGGGCCCCTGAATAAGCAGTGAAAACACCCTCGGATCTCGTAGTAGATCGAGCATCTGAAGATGAAGTGTGACTCTGTCTCCACTTCTTGTAAGTGGCAAAGTTGACAGATCCTCTCGGTCTTGTCAATATGATGGTCTGTCTCAACCCGAAGCCTGTGCGATCCAACCCCTAGCTGTCCGAGAGGGATCCTAGTAGCATGCATCCAATGCTGGAGGGTAAAGGGGGGTCGAGCAATGAGTCCATCCCTGATCTCCAGAAGGTGCACAGCGTAGAAAGCCATCTTTGGGCACAGCCTGCCCAGGGGATTGACCCATGTAGTCTGAATGTACTGCCTGTAGATGACCTCCCTGATGATTCTGTTGATTTCTGGCTAATTTGGTAGCAGGTGCCCCGGGGTGTTCAATGAATACTAGAACAGGGGGAGATGATCCATCTGGATACCTATAAAGCCAAGGAGTTCTGTCATCCCGGTGAACCAACATTTGGCATGGCCTGACTGTGTATGAGCGATGTTCTCCAAGGAGCAATAGGCCAGGTATGGGTACCTGTCTCTACCCTCTTTTGTGTCTGCTAGTCCACGGATCCAATGAAGAAAAGAGACTATCCTGAAGATTGCCTCCAGGCAGAAGGGCTTAGCTCCGAACTCTGCTAGGATGATGTTTTGAGAAACTGTCTGCTTGCACCGGATGAAGCGGCACAAGAGAAGGGTCTAGACTCATTCCGCCGAGGCCCAATCTAACTCCAGTAAGGAGGGGCCCAAAATCTCTAATCCATAAAGCACGGTGGGGCAGATCAAGGTATCCACGATGTTCATCTTGGATGAAATGTCCTGGAAGTGGTGATGGAAGCACTGTCTCTCAAGAAGGGCCAGGGAACCATATCCTTTGTTTATCCTACGCTGGAGGGATGGCCGAAGGCTGAAACGAGGACCTGTAAACTGCACTCGCAAGTGTAACTACTGATGACTTCGATTTCTACTGAGATCTAGAAAAATTACATGCACACATATACAAAGTGACACACTGATTTTCTGGAAAAATAATCCCCGAAAAAACCCAATGCAAGAAAACCGGTCTCTGGCTGCTAGAGGGTTTTATTATTAAGAGTATTTCTGAATTCAGGAAATCGGGGTTCCACTTCTGGAAAACCCGCAAAGAAAATATAGATCTGCAAGTCACCGGTTGTTCTGAAGCCAAAATATTGACTGATCCACACCCTCAAACGGGATTTACAGGACTCAGCCAAATCTAGGCCCTAGAAACCCCAGCGCTGCCCCTGCATCAGCTAATGAGTCCCTCTGTGCTAGCTTGGAAAGGGCTGCATAACCCCAGCCTGGGTGACGCAATCCCTACATTGCCCCTAAGGGTCTCTGCATAACCTTTGAGGGTTTCCAACTACCTAACTTTGCTCTAGGAGTGATTGCGCAACACCTGCGTAGCTGAAGCTGCCTCTACGTTGCACAACTACTACCCTCTCTGTTGTTGTTGCTCCTGATTCTCTTCGCTGCCTTTCTAAAGAATGCCTCTAGCTCTTGTTGATTCTAGACACTGGGATCAGACCATCCCCTTTGTCGAAACTCCCCTCTCTACAGCTGAAACACTTCTGAAAATTTTTAGCAAATCCTGCCCTAGAATCTCAGCTTAGTTCAATGCTCTGCCTCTGTGTGCCTTTACAAATGACCCCAAGCCTTTCCTTTATACTTTTCTCGTTGGGAAACCAACAGCCATGATCAGATCTTGAATCAATGGCTAAGATTAAAAGAAAGCTTGATTTGTGTGATTTACAACAATTTCATCACATGTTTAATTTAATTAACTTTAATTATTTAATTTTCCTAAGATTAGACTTAGGAAATACATTAAAATAATTAATTAATTAAATATCTCCTAAACCAGATGAAATTTCCCAAATCCCTTTCTGGGCCTTGTAGATCATGTGTACTCTAGTCCCTCCACAAATTTTGGGAGCTAGAGCACATCCGATGCTACCCCCAATATGTTGAAAAGTGTAACTAGGTCGATCTTCATATTGACTATGTAATTCTGTATTCTATGTAAAGAAGACGACAAAGATAATAAAATGCATTTTGTACTTGCTTCATGGGTTTCATGAGTAAGATTTTATTAGAGGTTAAATAGACTTCTTCTTGATGTCTATCTAGGGTTTTCCTTCTCGATATAAATGTAATAAGTGTCATATATGAAGGATCTAGAAATGCTCCAAGACCAAGTCCAAAAACCATGAAAGATGGTTGTTATTTAGCCCTCATACAACGTTGATAGACAAGCCTAAATAATGTGTCAAGTTAGCCTTCAAACAGCTAGAGAAGTCGGCCTAATAAACAGTCATGTCGGCTCCCAAATAGTCACACCGGTTCACCTAGTAAGGTCAGCTTACATACAGGGGCAAACAACTATAAATACCCCTGTAGCCTTCGCAGAAAAGGACAGAAAAATTTGCGGATCTCTCTGTGGTTTTCTTTTGTGGAAAAAGTGCGGACTATCCTGTAGAAAAAGTGTGGATTTCCTAAGGCTGTTTCAGAAGATAAAGTGCGGATTTCCTGAGGCTATTTCAGAAAATAAAATGCAAATTTCCTGAGGTTGTTTCAGAAGATAAAATGCAGATGTCTAAAGACTCGAACATAGTTTAAATGCAGGTATATCACAGCAAGAAATTGCGGATTGTTCTGTAATAGAGATGCGGATTTCAGAAGGTATAAGAGGACGTAAATGAGTGTGAAATGCAGAGATCAAATACAAGGTTAAGTTGCGGATTTGTTTGAGATATCACAGCACTTGTTCTCAGATCTCATCTCAGGAAAATCTGCATTCACATCACTGGAGTATTGCTTGCCATTGCTATGTCACCAAGTTATGAAAAGAACTTGTATCATATGCAAAGTTAGAGGCAGTGAACAAAGTACGGATCTATTTAAAGAAGGACAAGGTGAAGAAATTTAAGTATCTAATTCTTGACTAAGTAATAAGAAGTAGAGACCGAGCTCTCTAGTACCAGTGCAGATCAGTGTAGAGGAAAACGGGTCAGCGATGAAGACAAGCAAAGAAGTAATGACAACGTCTTGGAGGCATTCATACGTCAAGGGTCTAAGTCTGAGTCATGGTACTTGTCATTTGAAGATCTATAAGAAGAATTTCTCGTGGGTTTTCCTCTCCAAGAGGGAGAGGTTTTTGCCCTGGCTTTAGGAGCCTAATTCTTGTGTCTCGTGTCTTTTGATAATTGACTTGATCAAAGATTTAATAAGTTTACGAAGGGAAGACATAAGTAACTCAATTAATCTCACAAGTAATTATCAAGAAGAGAATTTTGAATTAATCTCCAGCCCTCCAAATTCTCGACATGGTATCAGAGCTAAGGTGCTAATCTCAAGGGCTGCTTGACAAAGGAGACACTCCAGGAAGTGAAGATCAAAGTTTGGGTTGAAAAGCTTGCCATCAAAGATTCACATTCAAGACATTGTTAGGAGGACTTCAACTTCTGAAGATATCCTTTACCATCAAGGATCCAAGAACACCTATATTGAATATTTCTACCTTAGAAGAAGCTCCTAACTCCTTCGTCATCATCAAGGAAGCTACAAGCCACTCTACTCAAGTAAGTATCTATGACCTTACTTAATACTGTGAAGATGACTTATTTTAAAGAAAGCAACAAGTTGGTTGGGTCATCAAACTTTAGCGTATGGAAGAAGAGGACAAATTTGAATCTAATTGAAGACGAAGTTATGGACTACATCGATGGATCGACAATTCAACCACCAAAAGAAGACACTGCAGCTCATGTGAAGTACATGAAGGGAGAAATCTAAGCCCAGAGGATTCTCATAGAATCCATCAAGGACTCACTCATCCCCTATGTATCAAAACTAAAGTTTGCTAAAGAAATATATGAGAAACTAGTAGAGCTATTCTCTGTGAGTACTGCAAGAGAAGCAATCTCTTTGAGACAAGAACTATATAAAATGAAATTGCCAAGGGAAGAAGGAATCACTCCATAATTTATGAGGATTTCTGAAATAAGAGATCAACTGCAGGAACTAGGAGAAGTAATGTCTGACACAAATGAATACAGTGGTGTTGAATGCTCTACCAGAGGAATGGGGACACTTCACTTCAAGTTTATACGGAAAGAAAGAAGCCACTCCATTCCATGATTTATGGTCTCTATGTAAAATAGAGGAAACAAGACTAAAAGCCAACGCTGATACAGGACCAAGTGAAGGGAATCAAGCCTTTGCAGCCACCTACAGGAAGAAAGGAAGATTCAGAAAATTTGGCCCTCAAAATAAAAAAAGGAATATGGACAACGTACGATACTTTGGATGTAATGAACTTGGGCATTATAAAAGATATTGTCCTAAATCTGACAAGGACAAGAGGAAAAGGGAAGAAGCCCATATCTCAGAAGTGAGAAAAGAACCAGATACAAAGAAATCTGAGCAAGAAGAAGCAAGGGATCTCTACTGTGATTGAGATCATCTTCTCCTTTAAAGAGATTCTTGTTGGTTGTAAAACAGTACGATACGAAGCAATGTATATTATAGAATCATGATAAAATGCATGTTTGGAGCTCTTGGTGAATCAACTCCGGGAAAACCTCTCTGATAACATTACTAATGGAAAGCAGTCATCAAGATCAAGGGTCATCATGGAAACATAATTCTAGGATGTGATGACCTATTGATGGAGCAGGCCAAGGGATTGAAGCTCTTCAAACTATAGAAATTGCTACAGGATGACTCAAGGGAAAAAGGTATGAGGTATATATATATTTATATGATGGCATTGGATGTGGTGAAGTCATGTCATATGGTTGCAGGTAATAAACTTCCATATTGAGAAGTATGATCTATGAAGAAGGATCTCTCAGTGCACTGACAGATGAAATCAACATAATATGTCCTCATGGAATATGAGGTGGTTGTACATGAACGAGAAAGGAAGAAGAATGTGCAGAAAGGAAGAGATCATGAAATGCAACCATCATCCGGAAGCCAAGAAGATGTGACTAGGAGATCTCCTGGGAGGATATGTAGACTCTGACAGAAGTCTGGTACACAAGAAGACCCTTGACAAAACATATCATTAGGAGATGTGTCAATCTGAATAGAGGATGTCGACGCTTACAGGAAGATGTCATGGTGAAAGATCATCACTGAGGTAACTTTTGTTTTAAAAGGTTCATATGTATATGTTTTTCTGGATGAATTTGTGCAGGGCTGCTAATCATGAGAAAGTATACAGGATCTTGGAGATGATTTGAAGGAAAGCAGCATGGCATAACGGTGGACCAGATGAGAAACACTGATGAATCACTTTCTGATAGCGGATTTGACTCGTGACTGAAAGTGATGGATGATCTGTGCCCTATGAATCCAAAAGTTGAAGATTCCTCAATATCGAAATCCATGACATCAAGGGGAGGAATTCTTCATGAGTAGTTGGATTGCTGCTGCAAGACCCTGGTTGAGAGGGAGCCTGGTGGTAAGTTTCTTACTTGGAAGAAACTTGAATTATGTCCTCCCTTTGTTAAGAGGGAGTGACATATGTGATTCTCTAATACATGCATCATGCACTAGATCAGGCTAACAACCGTAAGTCTTATTGAAGGCCATGTGGAGAGAATGGATAGACACAACATTCTGGTCTTCACCTGGAAGACAGAATGGAGGATTGGGTAATCATCTAGAATTTGATACTCTTTGAGAATGAGATAGGGCATTCAAGGTAAGAGTAGTCGAGGACCGATATTCTGAGGGTTGGCTACCCAAGAGAAGAATAGTCCAAGAAGGTCATACTTTGGGAACACTTAGGTGGAGTATGTACCTTGGAGAAATAATGACTATGGTGTCTATTAGTCATGTGTCTCGCCAGCATTGTAGCCCATTGTCTTGCTGAGAGATGGGGTTGTTAGTCAAGGCCTTGCACTAGGACAATGCTGGTTGATATGATGCTATACAAATGAGATTACCAATCCGATTCTTCTTATGAGATTCTTCAGTTTGAAAGTGACCATGTACCTGTATGAATACCTCCCTAGTTAAGAGGGAGTGTTGAAAAGTGTAACTAGGTCGGTCTTCATATTGACTATGTAATTATGTATTCTATGTAAAGAAGAAGACAAAGATAATAAAATGTATTCTGTACTTGCTTCATGGGTTTCATGAGCAAGATTTTATTAGAGGTTAAATAGACTTCTTCTTGATGTCTATCTAGGGCTTGTCTTCTTGATATAAATGTAATAAGTGTCATATATGAAGGATCTAGAAATGCTCCAAGACCAAGTCTAGAAACCGTGAAAGATGGCTATTATTCAGCCCTCATACAATGCTAATAGACAAGCCTAAATAATGTGTCAAGTTAGCCTTCAAACCGCTGGAGAAGTCGTCCTAATAAACAGTCATGTCGGCTCCCAAATAGTCACACCGGTTCACCTAGTAAGGTCAGCTTATATATAGGGGTAAACAACTATAAATAGCCTTGTAGCCTTCGCAAAATAGGACAGAAAATTTTGTGGATCTCTCTGTGGTTTTCTTCCGTGGAAAAAGTGCAGATTGTCCTGTAGAAAAACTGTGGATTTCCTGAGGTTGTTTCAAAAGATAAAACGCAGAATTCCTTAGGTTGTTTCAGAAGATAAATACGGATTTCCTGAGGTTGTTTCAAAAGAAAAAATGCGAATGTCTAAAGACTGGAACATAGTTTAAATGCAGGTATATCACAGCAAGAAATTGCGGACTTATCTGTAATAGAGATGCAGATTTCAAAAGGTATAAGAGGATGGAGATGAGTCTTGGAGGCATTCATAGATCAAGGGTCTAAGTCTGGGTGATGGTACTTGTCATTTGAAGATCTATAAGAAGAATTTCTCGTGGGTTTTCCTCTCCAAGAGGGAGAGGTTTTTTCCCTGGCTCTAGGAGCCTAATTCTTGTGTCTCGTGTCTTTTGATAATTGACTTGATGAAAGATTTAATAAGCTAACGAAGGGAAGACATAAGTAACTCAATTAATCTCACAAGTAATTATCAAGAAGAGAATTTTGAATTAATCTCCAGCCCTCCAAATTCTCAACACAATACACAAAATCTCAACATAATCTTCTTAGGGTTTATCGATAAAGTTTTGTTCTCTTCTTGAAATCCTATGTTTAGGGTTTTGGTAATGTTATGGTAAAACCGTAGTCGTTTAGGGTTTGTTGATTTCTAGAAAACCTAGTTTTCTCAGGATTTGGTAAATTAGAATTTATGACAAATTCCTTGTAACGGTTAATACCCTAGAAATGAATCTTTGGGTGTATTTTCTTCTATATAATTGAAACCCTAGCCTAGTCAAAATTTGTTGTATATCTAATTTTGGAATTTGATGTTTGTATCTAGGGTTTATGATAAAACCCTATTATGAGATTGATATAAGTGTCTAGAAATAATAATGGAACCCAAGAATGCTAGTATGCTAACTTGATTGTTGATATTCATGATTTAGTTTTTGAATACTCGGGTTTGTAACAAAACCCTAGTAGAAATTGATATTCTAGGACATGATAATGAAACCTTAGAAGTATAATGTTTTCGGTATGATTTAGTTTTTGTGACAAAACCCTAGCAATTATTGTTGCAAGAAGTCTAATGGATGAAACCCTTGATTGATTATAAAACCTAACTAGGTTTAGGTCTTGAATGTCTAATAATCTGATTTATTATGCTCCTATAATGACATGCAAACCCTATATTGATAAAGTTGACTTTATACTCTTGTACATATATGTGTTTGGTCATACTTGTTGTTGAAAGTTTACAAGTACAAAGTCTTCAAGATTATGAAAATACTTACCTCATATTTAATGATAATTTGGCGATGATGTTGAGCACGATGGAAAAAGGGAGTTGTGAGAACCTCGATGACATTAAAGTTCGATAGATGACCTTGTTGCCATGTGAAGGAATGATGAAGTTTTGGAAGGTATAAATTCTCCGATGAATTGTTGATGCAAAAAGGAAGAACCTGTGTGACTAGAAGAATAAGATAGTTGATGGACTTTTCCTAGTTGAGAGGGAGCTTGAAGAGAAGTGAACAACTTGATGAAAAGGCCATGAGGATGTTTGAAATCGGAGAATGGTTGAAGAAATATTGATGGTTATTCATGATTGATAAAGTTGTTTTTGGAAGAATTGTTGAGGTTGAGCTTGGTGTTGCTGGAAAGGTTGAAGAAGTAAAGCTTCCGACTAGATGTGTTTGATGATGACCTAAGCAACATCAGTATATTTGAAGATCCCAAAGGTTTGTGTTAACTTGTATATATATTTGAAAATTTATTGCTAATTGGGAGTGTGAATGTATGTGTTAATCTCTCCATAAAAGGGTTGAACATTTTTGAAGCATGCTGGAACTGATGGACATGTCTGATTTAGTTTATAGGGAGAGATGAAGCTTCTTGGGGCAACAAGACGCTTAAGAGGACATTTGATCAGCCTGTGATGATGTCTAGATCCCGAAGTAGGGAGGGTGGCATTGATCTTGGAGCTCTGGCCTTGGATACGCACCTGGATCCTTGGGATGGTGTTAGAGCTAAAGCCTAATGGTAGCTCGAGTGGCTAAAGCTTAGAACACACCTTAGTCCCACCTGATTAGATACCTTGTTCAAGTACCTAATCTATAGCATTGTGTGTCCTAAGACTCTTCATAGAGCACGTCATTTTGAGATCTTCCATGTACTTATGTATATATGTAATTATGAATACCTCCCTAGTTAAGAGAGAGTGTTGAAGAATGTAACTAGTGTTGGTCTTCATAATTGTATTTGAGTCATAATGAAATGTATTTGTCAAAAGAAAGAAAAGAAAAAATTATTTATAATAGAATAATTATTTATTAGCAAGGGTTTCATGCTTTATTATTTATTCTTAGGTCAAAATCCTCCATTGTAGGCTTCTAGGGTTTATGTCAAGAGTCCTTGTCCATGTCATCATGAAATCGACCCTTCTTGGGCTTTGTTTATCAAGAAAATAATTTATTTTGATCTAAATAGAGTAAATAAGCCTCCTCCACCAAGTCAGCCTCAAGGAAAACAAGTCGACCTAATTGGGAGCCAGAATGCACTATATAAAGGCAACAACTCGACCTCATTTGGAGAAAAAGATAAGGAAGTTCGATCTATAGTAGTGGGAGAAGAAAAAGGAGAGCAAAATATCTAAGGAGAAGGAGAAAACTAACAAAGAAGGAGATATTTTTCGAGAAAAAAGCTGAATTTCTCTCCCTTCTGCCACATGTGTGAGTTTTTGGGTTGTTGTTGGAGAGCCGAAATTTCAAATACGCAGTAGGGCCGAAATTCTGGAAGTTGTAGTTGGGTTGAAGTTGGTTGACAAGAAGAGACTACTAAAGTTTCTACAATCATCTTGGAAGGCTGACTTGGTGGAGTGAGGAAGGTCTTTTGGTCTACTCAAAGGTCTTGGTTTGTGTCAATTTGATATGAATCTACTAGTGGAAGAGTTTGATTGGGTTTTCCCCTTCATAGGGGTTTTAGCCCTGGCTGAGTGCCTACTTCTGGCATCATTGATCTTCATGCTTTTGATTTCATGATTGCTTGATGACAAGAAGATAAAGAAGAACATAAAGAAAGCTAATAAGAATATAAGAATATCACAAGTAATTCTAAACATAAGAAAATCTTTCTGCCATCCTAATTTTCTAACATTTACCCAATGTTGCCCCAAAAGCATTGGATAGTGGGTATCCACTTTTATCATTGACTATATCCTATGGGGTTGGATAGGCTATTTCGTCCTCCCTTAGGTCATTAATTAGTAGGGAACATTATAGTTTCTTTGGGCATTTGATTCTCCATCACATAATAAAGGAACTCTTGCATGTCCCAACCCTGATGAGCAATAAACTGACTCATCATTAAGGGGTAAATAAATGTTAAATAATTAGAAGAAAGCTTGGGCTTCTAAGCTATCATTAGGGGACTTGTGGGGTCTAAAATGGGCCTCCTAAGGAAAATAATAAAACAATAAAATACGAGTTATGAATTTTCTTTTCACTTTTTACATTAAAATTCATGTAACCATGGTTAAATTCAATTGAAAAAGTTGTACAAAAGTAAAATTAATAAAAAATTATATTGATTTCACTGAATGAGTTTTTCAAGAAAAAGCCACTATCATTAAACACCTAATACATTTGTCCTTTGTACTTGAATAACTCGAAATAAATTATAAATATAAATTCATAAATTATTATTTATATATTATTAACTAAAACTTGCATTACTTAAATTATATAATAACATGTAATTAAGATACTATATAAAAATAAATACTATCATATAATAATTGTAGTGTATTATATTATGTATTAGTTTTATATTACGAGTGGAGTTAATTTGATTTACAATACAAAAAGGAAATAATATAATGTATATAGTATAACATTTAGATTAATTTACATAATATTATAACTAATATATAATATAATATAAACATAATCTTTAATAAAATGAAATCTCTTTCCTTCATCCGCTCAGTTGGTTAGCCTATTTATTATAGCGACAGCTAGAACATGAAATACACAATTCCTTGCTAAATTAATGTGCACTAGAAAGCAACTTTCCCGTACTCAAGTGTTCCTAATAACATTGTTCTAAGACCTTCCCTTGTTTGGGTCAATTGAAATTAAGCTCCATCAGGCCTCTAGGTAGCAATTCAATATGCAATTCCCAACAATTGTCTTCCATGTGCCCATGCTTCCTACTACGTCCTATGATGATTACATGCCTTGTAGGGTTGATGTCCTCCTACATTCTTAGAAATGAAAATAACAACTATTACATGTTGCTTCCACCTATTCTTAACAAAAGATGCAATTCCCAACACTAGTCTTCCATGTCCCCATGCTTCCTACTACATCCTATGATGATTACACACCTTGTAGGGTCGATGTCCTCCTACATTCTTAGACATAAAAATAACAACTAATACATGTTGCTTCCACCTATTCTTAACATAATTCTACATTTTCTTCTACAACTCCTTTGAAGAGTGCTTATTTGATTAGCTAGAATTCTTCATCCTCAAGGCAAGGGATGTGCCAATATGTGTTTATATGTGACTTCAATATAAACAGCTTTAGTTCATGCTATTCAAAAGTTTTGGGTGTTGAACAAGACCACCCAAACTTTGAAGGGATTGCACTAGGGATTTAATGTACTCATGCCCATATTTTCTCTTCTAGCAAGTTGAAGAGACTAAGATGTCATCTAATCCAAGCCAACTTCCCCATGAATTTTCATGTAGAGGCAAAATGGTAACCATAAGATAGCATAAGATGATCATTTGTTATCCCATAATATCTATTGCTCTTTCAAGTTTCCTTCCAGTTGAATGAGTATTTTCCTTTTCTAACGTATTCCACTTCTTTCAAATTATAAGCTACCTCAAAACAATGATCTCAAGCTTTGCTCTTCCTGGCAACATTGAATTTATCTCATTTCTCTCCTTGCACCTTATACTACCTTCTTGTATACACAAATAACTAATTGTATTGGCAGTGTCATCCATGAATCACAAAAAGCAAAAACTTGCTTTCATACCAATTGATTTGTAAGTATCTATAAGGACTGTGCCCTCATGGTTATGTTCTAATACAACCATACCCATAATGTTTGTATATCCCATCTCTTTAACTCACATGTCGACAAAAATCCCATGCATGTATAACGCATTATCAACTCACCTAGACTCATATTCGCCATGCTCTTGATTTCTACCAATCACCCTCAACTTTTAGGTATTGTTAAATTTTTTACTTAACCATTAATGCTTTCATTTCTTGACTCTTGGTTACAAAGCGACTAATTGCTCTTTACTTCCAATAAGAAGATATGCAAATTTAAAATAGGAAGTCAACAAAACAAATAGTATATTGCATATCAAACAATTTGTCACTTACCATCTGGCTTGTTAATACCCATGCCAAATGCAACCTACAACATGACAAAAATATTAGAATTATAAAAACTATTGAAGGACAGTGAAATAATGAGTGAACAGTTTAAAAGAGTCTTTGATAATCTAGCAAAGATGAAGTAATAAACATACTGTGCCTACTATAACTTGTAACTTGTTTGTACTCCAACTGCACTCACCACATATAACCCATATATTATCACATTAGTTTAGTTATCGTAGAAAATATGTCCCTTACTAGTGAAAAAAGAATTGCACACAACACAGAGTTGAAACCATGTGCACTCCAAATAATGAATGGATTTTAAATACGCATGCTTTAGAGTGGCTTTATGAATATTGACTTTCTAACAAAAAGGAATTTAGAAGAAACTAAACTTTTGTTTTATTTCTTAGATTAAATCAAAACAAATCAATCGCCTTCACAACATCCTAAGAAACAAGTACAACTTCCATGAAATATTTTGATAAAAGATGTGAAAAGGGTAAAAAAAGTATGAAATTATATGCATTTTTTCGTGCACTCCAAATAATGAATGGATTTTAAATACGCATGCTTTAGAGTGGCTTTATGAATATTGACTTTCTAACAAAAAGGAATTTAGAAGAAACTAAACATTTGTTTTATTTCTTAGATTATATCAAAACAAAACAATCGCCTTCACAACATCCTAAGAAACAAGTACAACTTCCATGAAATATTTTGATAGAAGATGTGAAAAGGGTAAAAAAAGTATGAAATTATATGCATTTTTTTGTTTCTTATCTCTTTCTTCCAAAATTACACCTATTGCTATCAACATAAAACATTTTGATTCAACAATTCACCACATACCTAACAATATTGAATGCATTAATCTTGAAGTCGACGTGAACAAAATGACCAATAAGTTTAGATTGTCATGGATGACACATGTTAAGAAAGTTAAAGAAGTGTCTCGTTGAACTTGAAAACAATAGAGGGCAACTACAAAGAAGTAAAAATTAAGAAACCAAAAAGAAAAACATGTTCAGCCTTTTTAAATAACAAGTCATAATTTGTGTTTTACAAGGGGTATCTTAACTCAAATTATCCGTCCACTATGTTGTTTCCTTTTGAAAAAAGTATAACTCGAAATACACACAAACAAACACATGATCTTAGTGTAGAAATTATACACAAAATATCTCCAAAATTATGTATTAATTCCAATAGGATACACATGTAGAAATTTTGGTTCCCAATCCCAGTTTTCAGTTTCTCCTTATTTCTCCCATAAAGTTAAATGTCCATTCCCATAGCCATACATTCAACAAACTGGAAAAATAAATATTTTTTGAAAACACAAATTCTGGAAATTTCAGTGCTGAAATGCAGAAATAAAAACTCAGAAAAATAAATCAGCCAAACACAGAATTTTGACACGTTAATTTTTGGTCAACTTGACCCTGGAAAAACCCCCTACAACTCTTGGGGAAAACCAGTTCGAAAGCTTCTCTTTATTTCTGGAAAATGCTTTTATAGAGAAATGAAATATACAAGAAAAATTCCAGCAAACAATGTACAGACTTATCTCGTTTTCGGTGCTTGCCTCCGCCTCGGAAAATGTGTCAAATCAGCAAAATAGTAATAATAGAAATTTTAAAGCAAGAGATAACAGCATTTAATGTTGTATGTCCTCCTTGAAAACTGTGCCAGAAATTTTGTACTATTGTACGGATTGTACGGAAACCACAACAGCTTCTCCCAACCTCGAAAATCGTGCCAACTCAGCCTCGAAATGCGTGCTACACATTGTTGTTGCTTCTCAAAATTTGTGCCTCCTTACTGTTGTACAGACCTCGAAAAACATGCCCACTGCTGCTGTACGAAAATCTGCCTCGAAAACTGTGCTGATTTATTTCTATACGGACTGTTGCCTTGAAATGCGTGCAGCCTCTCCTTGCTATACGAATTTGTTGAACTGCTCTTCTCCTTCTCTTTCACAAAACCAGAAATGTCTCCAGCTCTCTTCTCCTCCTTCTCTCAATCTGCTCATGAAAGAATTAGTGACCTTTTTCCCTCCTTTTCCTCCTTTAACCTAACCCTAAGTGACTTTTGGGGAATCCCTAAATCCAATGGCTAAGATAGTTTTAGATCTAGGGCTGAGATTAAATGCTCATTTAAATCTCACTTTCTATTTTTTAATTCACCCCACTTTAATAAAAACCCACTTAATCATTTATTTCCAAAGTCACTTTTCACTTTCTAATTTCACATTGACTTTATTAAAGTCACTTTAAAATTAGACTTAGTAACTTTATCACTTAAAGTCACTTTTAAATTAGATTTGACTTTATAACTTTATAAAGTAACTTTGGGAGAAAAATTAAATTCTTTTGGACACTTTTCCCTAGGCCAAAGATCAAAACCTTAGGAAACCACCTGTCCTCCGGTAACCAAATTTCAACACTCCCTCTTACCGAGGAAGGTGTTCCTCACCACACCCATCTTGTCTCTGAAATAGACATGCTTGCCCTGTGGTAAGGCTTTGGTAAGAATATCTGCAACCTGCTCATCAGTGGGAATATACTCAAGCTTCATAGCTCCCTTTTAAACATAGTTTCTGATGAAGTGATATCTGATGCTGATATGCTTTGACCTGTCATGAAATACTAGATTCTCCATGAGTTTAATGCAACTCTGATTATCACAGTATATCACTGAAGGTCTCAACGGCTGACCAAATAAGCCAAACAACATCTTGCGAAGCCATCTGGCCTCACAACTAGCTAGATTGGTTGCCATGTACTCTGCTTCCGCTGAACTCAATGCTACTGACTACTGCTTTCGGCTGAACCACCACACCATTGTCGAACCCAAGCCAAAACAGCACCCTGAAGTGCTCTTCCTATCAGAAGCACAACCTGCCCAATCAAAATCAGTGTAACCTGCCAATCTCACTCCATCTCCCTGCCTATAATCCAGACCATAATCCATTGTCCCCTGCAAGTACCGCAAAATGTGTTTTGCAGCAACCTAGTGCACCCTCCTGGGCTCACACATGAACTGGCTCATCGTGTTGACTGCAAAACATATATCTGGTCTGGTGTTGACCAAATACATCAAGGAACCAATCATTTGTCCATACAATGTGGGATCCACCAACTCGGAATCTGAAGCGTGAAGCTTCTTCCAGTTGGTGATCATAGGTGTCGACATGGGTCTACAATCCTCCATGTGGATTCCGCCAAGGATGTCCACAATATACTTCCCCTGTCCTAGGAAGAAATGCCCATCCTCCTACCACACCTCCAAACCCAAAAAGTAATGCATCAAGCCAATGTCCTTCATCTCAAACTCCGACGCAAGATCTCTCTTGCAGTGCGCTATGAGTCTCTCTGCACTCGTAATGACCAAGTCATCCACATACAACACCAGAATGAGAGGCTCCTCACATATCACAATAAAGTAAAGGTTCGGATCTGCATCACTCTTTGTGAAACCCATCTCCTGCAAGTATGTATCTATCCTGGAGTACCAAGCTCTAGGAGCTTGCTTTAAGCCATAAAAGGCCTTCTTCAGTCTGCACACATGGGACTCCTTCCCATGCACCTCAAAGCCCTGTGGCTACTCAATTACACCTCCTCCTGTATGAAGCCATTGTGAAATGCGGTCTTCACATCCATCTGGTGGATCTTCCAACCCATCTCTACTGCTATCGATATGATGGAGCGAATCGAAGTATATCGAGCCACAGGAGCAAAGATCTCCTCATAATCAACTCCATCTACCTAGGAGAACCCTCTAGCCACAAACCTTGATTTGAGTTTCTCAATTATGCCATCTGCAGCATGCTTTACCTTGTAAAGCCATCTAGAAGTAACCACGGATTTGCCCTCAGGCCTCGGCACCACCTCCCAAACATCATTCTTCATGATAGAAGAATACTCCTCCTGCATGGCCTCTCTCCAGACCTGCTGGCTAGCCGCCTCCTCATATTAGAAGGCTCAGAGTCAATGATGTTGTCAACCATTGCCATATAGCTACAGAACCTATCAGGTGGTATGCTCTCTCTAATCGGCCTCTAAGGCTCAACAACAGATGTGGCCTCTCTCAAGGTATCCTGAAGCCACTTGGGCTTCCTCTTCCCTGAGCACACTTCTCCCACCGGAGAATGAAACTCCTCCTCCTCATCATCGGGAGCCTGAACTCATGATTGTCTTTTTGTTGTCCTCCTACTTGAACTTGAACCTGTAAACGTTGAAGTACCGTATGAACTGTCCATCAGTGGACTCCCTAGTGAACTCCTCTGCGGACTGCTCTGCATGCTGCTTGAAGCACCACCCCTCTGACTCTGTGAGCCACTGCTCACTGACGGACCTGACACCGTAATCGATGTACCTCCAGATCCTCCTAATCCCTGCCCACTAGATCCCTGCGACTGACTCAGCTGCTCCTGAGGGTCTGGCTGATCCAGATACTCTAACTCCTGTGACCTCTTGAAAGCCATGTCCTC
The DNA here is from genome assembly GCA_034641835.2 of Pinus albicaulis. Taxonomy (NCBI): domain Eukaryota; kingdom Viridiplantae; phylum Streptophyta; class Pinopsida; order Pinales; family Pinaceae; genus Pinus; species Pinus albicaulis. Next base: position 1,428,729,548 of record CM076570.1, read on the forward strand.
CTCGAACTTCACATCCCGCCTGACAACAACTCTCCTCTGTGCGGGAATATAAATCCGAAAGGTTTTAGAGGTCTCACTATAGCCCACAAAGACACCCTTCTCTGCAGTGGGCTCTAGCTTGGTCCTCTTCTCCTTGGGTACGTAGGAGTATGCAATACACCCAAAGATACGAAGATGACCAACATCAGGTTTCTTCCTAGAAAAAGCCTCCTCTGGAGTCAAATGCCCCAAGGCACAATGCGAACTCCTGTTCTACAAATATATAGCAGTGTTGCAGACCTCTACCCACAAAAACAATGGTAACCCCTGATCATGTAACATGGTTTTGGCAGCCCCAACGATGGATCTGTTCTTCCTCTCCGCAACCCCATTCTGTTGGGGGTTGTAAGGAACTGTGAACTCCCTCCTAATGCCTGCCTCCGCACAATACTCAACAAACACACCAAGGGTGTACTCTCCTCCATTGTCCGACCTCAGGGACTTGATCTTCCGACCTGTCTGAGTCTCCACAAGAGCTCTGAACTCCTGAAACCACTTGAAGACCTCACTCTTGGTCCTCAAAAAATAAATCCAGGTCCTCCTAGAGTGATCATCAATGAATAAAACATAATACTCATATCCACTCAAGGAAACATGAGACATCTGACCGCTCACATCGGAATGAATCAAATCAAGTATCCCAGTCGATCTGTTGTCACTGTTGGGTCAAGGGGATTTGGAAAACTTGCCCATAGCACATCCTCTGCATTTATCAAAGTGATCAATACGGAAATCTGGCACACCTGTAGTGATCTCCCGCAATGTCCTCAAGGCTCCATGATACAAGTGCCCCATCCTGCGGTGCCAAATCTCGCACAGCTCTAAACTGTTAGCTCTGTTGTCGGTACTACTGCTCAATGCCAAAAGGGGCTGAAATGCAAACTTGTACACCTCTTCATGGCGTACACCAATCACTCTAGCTGAATCAGCTGGAGCGCCCCTGGGATATATCAGCACCTGTCCTCTCCTAAACAATATCTCATATCCTCTGTCCTCCAATGCTGAGACGAATATGAGGTTCTTCCTCATCCCTAGCACATATAGAACATCTGACACCTTCAAGGGAGGTTTGGGTTTCCTATCAAATGTCAATGTCCCCACACCGACTGCTCTAACAACGCTGTCATCTCCGAGTACTATCTCTATATCAATGCCGCTCTCTGAAAGCTCTGAGAAGTACTTACAGACTCTTGTCATATGACGTGAAGCCCCACTGTCAACATACCAGATACCTGAAGATGCTCCGCTAGTGGAGGGAAATGCACATTCCCTCTCAACCTCTGTGGCAGGTGATCCTGCACTAGTGGACTCACAAACAATGAACCCAAACTCCCGGTCAAAGCTATCTGTAAAGTTCTCTATCTCTGCTGATGCTGCCATGCTCTGGTTCTTCCCCTTCTTCTTCTTCTCCGGACACAACTACATAGTGTCCCATCTTCTGACAATTCCAACACTTCACCTTGGAATAGTCCTTCTGTGTGTTCCCTTGTTTACTTTTACCTTTTCCTTTTCCCCCACCAACACTTGTGGAAGCTTGTTTCTTTCCCTTGCCTTTCTTGCCTCCTGCCAACAGTGCTACATCCTCATCCTGCTCAACTGGTTTGGCTGCCCCAAGCTGGCTCTTTCTGATTTATGTCTGTATGAAATCATCCCAGAACCTCTCCCAAGAGGGAAGGGTTTCACGTGCACAAACCCCATCAGCAAAGTTCAGCCATGAACTGGGAAGGCCATTCACTGCAATTCGCACCAACTCAGAGGGTGGAATAACCTCTCCAACTGCTGCCAATGCATCTCTCACATTAGTAATCTATGTGAGATATCCAGTTGCACTATCAGTCTTACCCATCTTAATGGTCTTCAACTTCTCCCTTAGGACCATTTTCCTGTTCTCATTGGTACTCTGGTAGAGATAGGTCAATGTTGTCCACATCTCATGAGCATATCTCTTTCCTCTCACATGAGGAATGCAATGCTCTTTGATTCCATCTAGAATCAGTCTCTTACCATTGTTATTCTTATTATTAAATGCTGCCAACTGAACAGCATCAGTAGGCACATTAACAGGGTGTTGTGCAGTATGCACCATGATATCCCAGACTTCTCCCTCCTCAAAGATGCTTTGCATTCTCTCCTTCTAAACACTGTAGTTACTATGTCCATCCAAAGACATGTTTGTTGTCCTAATAAACTGAAAATAACATTGTTGTAGTAAAAGTATTGATTTCTGTGTGAAAAATCAGCATGCTGTAATTTTTCCTCTTGCTGTCCCAAACTGCACTTTTCAACAAAATAGCTCTGATACCATGTAGAAATTTTGGTTCCCAACCCTGGTTTTCAGTTTCTCTTTATTTCTCCCATAAAGTTAAATGCCCGTTCCCATAGCCATACATTCAACAAACTGGAAAAATAAATATTTTCTGAAAACACAAATTCTGGAAATTTCAGTGTTGAAATGCAGAAATAAAAACTCAAAAAATAAATCAGTCATACACAGAATTTTGACACGCTGATTTTTTGTCGACTTGACCCTGGAAAAACCCCCTACAACTCTTGGGAAAAACCAGTTCGAAAGCTTCTCTTTATTTCCAAAAAAATATTTTATAGAGAAATGAAATATACAGGAAAAATTTCAGCAAACAATGTATAGACTTATCTCGTTTTTCGTGCTTGCCTCTGACTCAGAAAATGTGCCAAATCAGCAAAACAGTAATAACAGAAATTTTACTGCAAGAGATAACATCATTCAATGCTGTATGTCCTCCTTGAAAACTGTGCCAGAAATTTCGTTCTGTTGTACGGACTGTACGAAAATTACAGCAGCTTCTTCCAGCCTTGAAAACTGTGCCAAATCAACCTCGAAATGCACGCTACACACTGCTGATGCTTCTCCTCGAAATATGTGCCTCCTTGTTGTTGTACAAACCTCGAAAAACGTGCCCATTGTTGTTGTACAAAAATCTTCTTCGAAAACTGTGTTGATTTATTGTTGTACGGACTGCTACCTTGAAATGCATGCAGCCTTTCCTTGTTGTACGAATTTGCTGAACTGCTCCTCTCCTTCTCTTTCTCAAAACCAGAAATGTCTCCAACTCTCTTCTCCTACTCTCAATCTGCTCATGAAAGAATTAATGACATTTTCCCTCATTTTCCTCCTTTAACCTAACCCTAAGTGACTTTTGGGGAATCCCTAAATCCAATGGCTGAGATAGCTTTAAATCTAGGGCTGAGATTAAATGCCCATTTAAATCTCACTTTCTATTTTTTAATTCACCCCACTTTAATAAAGACCCACTTAGTCATTTATTTCCAAAGTCAGTTTTCACTGTCTAATTTCACATTGACTTTATTAAAGTCACTTTAAAATTAGACTTTGTAACTTTATCACTTCAAGTCACTTTTAAATTAAATTTGACTTTATAACTTTATAAAGTCATTTTAGGAGAAAAATTAAATTCTTTTGGACACTTTTCCCTAAGCCAAAGATCAAAGCCTTAGGGAACCACCTGTCCTCCGGTAACCAAATTTCAACAACACAACAACTTAGCAGAGTATGATTAACCAAAACAAATAAGATCAAAAATTACATGACATTTAATGGCAGAGCCTATTCTCCAAGATATATCATTAAGCTTCAAAATTGCACTTACAAATCACAATATCCATGTGAGCATCTCATAATATCTCATCTCCTTATTGGGTTGTATACTGTTGTATCATACAAAAGAGGAAAATCAGCCCTCTATTTATACTTAATTAACGTTGTAGATACTAGAGGCATCCAGTAAAATATAAGATATTGTGGGCCAACCTAACTTCCTTCCTAAAATACTCTAACGAGGTGAGAGAAGATATGACAAGCTTATTAATGTCCAACAAATGACCATAAAAAAGTCAACAGAACTGCTAAGCACATAATTTAACTTGTATGGATTGGCTACTTTGTACAGAAGACTACACACGAATTGTAGCAAATTTTCCTTCGTAGATTAAAAAAAATAGAATGTACAACTTGTGTGCAAACAATATGACAGTTGGCTAAGATTGGCAGTTATACTGCTTGTAATTAATGGTTGTACGGCTTTGCAATTTTGTGTGGATGGTACAGTCTTGTTATGAATTTGATTGTATGAACTGTAAATTGATTAATTTGCGTTTAAATTTAATTGTACAGACAACACCACATGGACAGTGGCAGCTATATAAGAACATGTGTAGGGATATCAACAATTTGTTTGGACAAGTAGGTGGTGTTGTATGGAGATAAAAGTGGTGCTTTAATAGTCAAACCTTGAGAAATGTGTGGATTGTACAGATTTGTTGTACCCTTCACTTGCTTGAACTCAAAACTTGGAAATGAAATAATCATTCTTCGATAGGTTGTAGACATCATACCTCTTCAATTTTTTCTTAGTACCGCACTTCCCAACAACATTTTAAACTTAGGAATGGACAAAGCCCTGATTGTAGTCAGTGACATATAGAATCAGAAAAACTCTAAAAATTTATATGGCCAAAAACTTGATTTGACTGACTCTGATAAGAGCATGGCCAAAGGTCAAGATCATAAATGAAGGCTAAAAGCCTATATCGGCAATGGTCGAGATCAGAAAAAGAAGCTCTGATACCAAATGTGATAACCAAAGATGGCTCACAAATTGATAATCCAGAATATTTGGAATATAAAGATATCCATTTGGATAAATAATAATATATATAACAATGTATAAAAGAATGATACGATTTACAAATGAGGGTCGTATATAAATGTTTAGGTGAGATGCCCTTTCATGAATAGGCATGTCCTTTCATTGTACTAATTATCATTTATTAACTATTTTAATTATTTATTATTTATTTATATTATTTTATATATTTATGTTCGTAACACAAACAGCCTCTCAAATATCCCAGTAGGAGAATAAATGGCAAGAAGGTGGAGACGAGGGAGGGGAGGAGTTAACTTGGATGAAGCATGGGTAAACATCAAAGAAAAGAGTGTTCTCGGGTGGGCTAGGGGAGGTGATGTCAGGTAGGTCAGCAGAGTGTGGCAGCTAGAGCAATGGGGGTCACTGAAAGGTTGTGAATAAAGGGGAGAAAAGTGTGATTGGATTGTGGAAACACTGTTAGTTTTTGTAGCATCGGATGTGTTCTATCCTCAATATTTGGCAGAGAGGTTAGAATACATGTATTCTCAAATACCCAGAAATTGTTTCTGGAAATTCCACCTAGAGAAGACTTAATTTTATTAATTAGTCATTTTTTTAATATTTTCTAAGTCTAAACTTAGGAAATATGATTATTTAAAAGAAATTAATTAAGTCATGGTGAGAATCTTCTATAAAAAGACATGGATCGATTTCTAGTTAATCTTAGCCATCGATTAAGTTTTAATCGTGTTTGTTGAAGTCTCAACGGAAGATTAAAAGAAGAAACTCGATGGGGCTTGGAAAATACACTTCAGCAGTTCGATTTCACTAGCAGATCGATTTCCAGAGTAGTAGCATTCAGTTTTCAGAGAGAGAGCTAGTCAGCTCGAAGCAGTGAGAGAGGGGCGGAGATAGTAAGACTAGAGGAATCTTTTCTAGTTCCAGAGAGGCAGCGCAGAGCTTTGTGAGGAGATTCCATATTTGTTGGGGAGCAGGAGATTTTCTAAGCCAGAATCTGGGCAGAGGGTCTGGATGCAAAGGAGATCAGTCTGCCAGACAGCAGCTGCAGAGACAGCAAGAGAAGACGTAGTTCCTAGCTTGTGGGATGCAGTACTACGTAGGTTGACGCAATGATTGCGCACAGGGAGCAAGGAGTAGCTCAAAACAAGCTGAGGTCAGTGTCGAATCGCCTGTGGAAGTGAGAAAAATTCTCCCTAGTTTTATTGCCAGTCATTTCTCTGTTTGGATTGCTATATTAAGCATCCATAGTTCTGTACTCAGATTTACTACTGCAGAATAATCAAACCCTCAGTTGCTGCACCAGTTTAACCGAGTTGGGTTTTTTCGAGGACTTAGTCCAAAAATAATGGTGTCAAATTGTGTGTGCATCTATTCTTTCAGCGTTTATTTTTCTTCAACAATATTTGTTTTATGAAGGCTGCAGTGTATTTGTTTTGTTATTTTCCGCTACACACAGTAAATAATTTGTTTAATTTATTTAACAAATAAAAGAAACAATATCAATTGTTGCAGTAGGATTTGGGATTCCCAAATTTTCACATGGTAACAGAGCACAGATAGAAAGCCAGAGAGCTCAGTTGCAAAAAGGAAGAGGAGCTTCGTAGCACTGCATAAGCAGCTGCCTGAAACCCTAGAAGCAATGCAGTCCCTTTGGCCAGGAGGGTCAATTTTTGAAGAAAAGTCGATTTTCTCTGAGAAAGCAACAGAGAAATCAGATTTTCCAGATCGAAGATTACCAGAGGCAGAGGTTGCAGCAGTTTTTTTCTTTGCACAGCAGATCTTCAGCTAGATGCAGTATTTTGCAGCAATTGCTAGTGCAAAATAGCGTCAGGAGGAAGAAAGAGAACACACAGAAGTAAATCTTTCCTTAGGGGACTTCTATATTCCAAAGTTCTATTTCACATTGCAAAGCAACAGTGATTGTGAGCAAATTTACTCACTCCAGCAAGGAGTGCGTAGAACCTACCAGCATTTGTGCAGAAGAGAAGAGGAGGATTTTGACTCATTTTTGCTAAGATGGCATCTGCAGGGCTAAGAGATCAAGATCAGTTGGACAGAGCATCCAAATATGTGATATGGAAGGCATGGGCTTCATCCCTTCTCGTTGAGTACGATCTCAAGGCTTACATTGATAACGTGGTGGTTGTACCCACAAATCCAGATCGCGTTGAAGGCCTGCAAGAAGGAGATGGCAAAGGCGAAGAGATTGATTCTCGATGCAGTTCGAGATAATGTAGTATCACATATCGCTGGCAAGGACACTGCCAAGCAGATGTGGGATGCTCTCGCCACATTGTACTAGGGATCTTCCGAGCAACGGAAGACGTATTTGGAGAGGGTGAGATGTATTCATATGCAGAAGAGGGAGCCCATATACCCCTTCCTCACCAGGCTTCAGGAGGTTTGAGATGAGCTATCAATTGTAGGGTCAACGCCCCAACCTACAGAATTGGTGCGGTTAGCTCTCAACAGTGTTTCTGAAGACTGGAAAATCTTTGTCCAGAATACTTTGGGCATAAACAAGTTGCCAGAGTGGGACAGGCAGTGGATTGAATTGCAGCAGGAGGAGATGAGGAGACATTTGGAGAAGAGCACCATCAATGGAAGCAGCAACAGCAGTGGGACGAAAGCGGTGAAGGAAGAGGAGAATGTGGCCCTCGCATCAAAGGGGCAGCAGTGCTTCAGGTCTAGCGATTTAGGCCACTACCGCACTCAGTGTCCTCTCAGAAAGAAGGACAAGGAGGAGAAGCAGGACCAGCAGGCTGCATCAGCGGAGATTGATAGGTTATCCTCCAGGCTAGAGGAATATTTTTCCACGATAGCAGACATCCCTCCAGGAGTGAGGTGGGATGACTTGGTTTTGTAGCCCCAGAGTGCTACAAGATGGGCAGGATTCTTGAGGAGTTCCACTCTTGAATAAATACCTTGCTATTGGAGCCCACAGTTGCAGTAGCAGGATGGACCAATGGCAGTTGGTACAGTTAGATGCCAGAGTGACAGATGCAGTAGCTAGTAGCAGTCATAGACTAGGCAGTGCAGTACAAAGTTGGCAGCAGTGCAGTTGGCACATTTGCAAAGTCAGTAGCAGTGCAGAGGCTTCAGTGACAGCACAGAGACTAGCAACAGTCAGGACTCGAGTGACAGATGCATCACACTGACCGCAGTTGGTTCAGTGTGTTGGATAGTTCTCAGCTGCAGATGTTGCAGTTGCAGCAACAACAGATGAGAGAGAGTTGCAGATGTTGCAGTAGCAGCAGCAACAGAGTTACAGTGCAGACGCAGTAGTTGGCAGCAGTAGAGCAGGGTCAGCAGCAGCACAGATGCAGCGCATATCAAATTTGCACGGTAATTGGTGGGCAAAGCAACCATACATCAGCAGCATGACAGGAGATGGTGTAGAGGCAATGTATCACTTTCCTCGCTAAGAGGAAGTGTTAGTTTTCGTAGCATCAGATGTGTTCTAGCCTCAAGATTTGGCAGAGAGGTTAGAATACATGTATTCTCCATTACCCAAAAATCGTTTCTGGAAATTCCACATTGAGACGACTTAATTAAATTAATTAATCAGTTTTTTAATATTTCCCAAGTCTAAACTTGGGAAATATGATTAATTAAAAGGAATTAATTAATTCATGGTGAGAATCTTCTAGAAAAAGACATGGATCGATTTCTAGTTAATCTTAGCCATCGATTAAGTTTTAATCGTGGTCGTTGAAGTCTCAACGGAATATTATAAGAAGAAACTCGATGGGGCTTGGAGAATACACTTCAACAGTTCGATTTCACTGGAAAATCGATTTCTAGAGTAGCAACATTCAGTTGCCGGAGAGAGAGCTAGTGAGCTCGAAGCAATGAGAGAGGGGCAAAGATATCAAGACCGCAGGAAGTTTTTCTAGTTCCGGTGAGTACATTGCAGAGAAGCAGTGCAGAGCTTTGTGAGTAGATTCCATATTTGCTGGGGAGCAGGAGATTTTATGAGCTGGAAGCTGGGCAGAGATTCTGGAGGCAAAGGAGATTAGTCTTCCAGACAGCAGCTGTATAGACAACAAGAGGAGACGCAGTTATTAGCTTGTGGGACGCAGTACTGCGTAGGCTGACGTAGTGACTGCGCATAGGGAGCAAGGATCAGCTCAAATCGAGCCGAGGTCAATGTCAGATTGTCTGTGGAAGTGAGAAAATTTCTCACTAGTTTTATTGCCAGTAATTTCTTTGTTTGGATTGCTAGATTAAGTATCCATAGTTTTGTACTCGGATTTACTATTGCATAATAATGAAACCCTCAGTTGTTGCATCGGTTTTCCCGAGTTGGGTTTTTCCGGGAACTTAGTCCAAAAATAACGGTGTCAAATTGTGTGTGCATCTATTCTTTCATTGTTTATTTTCTTCTGCAGTATTTGTTTTTTGAAGTCTGCAGTGTATTTGTTTCGTTATTTGTCGTAGTAGACAGTAAATAATTTGTTTAATTTATTTAACAAATAGAAGAAACAATATCAGTTGCTGCAATAGGAATCGGGATTCCCAAATTTTCACAAAGACTACCCAAAGGTAGGTAGAAACTAGTAATAATGGTCAGAAAAGGGGGGTAGGACTATCAAAACCTTTTTCTTCCCTTCACGCAACTCCAAGCTAAGTCATTGAAATTGGAAAATAGTCTCTGATTCTCCTACAGAGTCTGATCAATTTCTTGCAGAGTTAATCTCAGCATGAAAAAAAATTATCGGGATGAGCTCTCCCCTCTACTGGGTGTTTGCGCATTTAATCATATGTATTCTATAGAGTTGTCTGGGCATGAAGGTAGTCGCTTATGAGGTTATCTGCGCATGAACTAAACTAATAGAAGACAAAAAGATAGATAACTCGAGAAAAAGAGAGATATAAGTTGATGAAACAAGCCCAGATTCATCCGCTGAATAAGTCCACTTTATGTATGTAATAACTTGAAAGGTTTACCCATCTACTTCTCGGAGTAATACTTCCCTTTCCCTTCCTTCAGATAGACCCACTACTTATCCAACTAATTATCCAACCTATCCTTTTAAAGATCATTTATCTCAGCAAAAATATATTTACTATAATGAATAAAAACACTACTGCAATATTCACTAATTAAAAATTCACGGGAACTGAGAAAACCACACACAAAAAAAGACATTGATGTTTCTGCACAAATGTCCCTGGAAAAACACCAATGTGGGGAAAAACAATTCTGCAGATGAGGATTTTATTATTTCTTCAACAAATCTGTAATTGATGGAAATTACAATTGTTTGCCGTAAAATGGAAAAGCTCCGGCAAAATGTCGATCTTCACTTCTACAAGTTAATTCTGCCCTATGGAAGCAACTTGGCCCTCTAGATTTTGATTTTCTTCTTTTTCTTCTTCTCTCCTTTCACCCTAAATGACTTTTTGGGTAACCCTAAGATCTAATGGCTCAGATTCATTTAGATCTAGGGATGAGAATAAATGTGCATTTAATTCTCACTTTCTATTTATTAACTCACCCACTTAATTAAAGACCTAATTAGCCATTTATTTACATAGTCACTTTTTCACTTTCTAATTCTTCATTGCCTTTAATAAAGTCACCTTTAAATTAGAATGTAACTTTATCACTTATAAAGTCACTTTTAAATTAGACTGACTTAACCACTTATAAAGTCACTTTAGGATAGGAAGTACATATAAAGTGGACACTTTTCCCTAGGCAAAAGATCAAAGCCTTAGGGAACCACTAGTCCTCTAGTACCCAAATTTTAACATGGTATTACCCACTTTGGTGGGTAAGAGTATCGAAGGCTATGCCAGTGACGAAACAAGGTCGACATGGATGAGGGACAATGCAGCGGGGAGGCACAGTGGTTCAAAGGAGCTGCGACTGCAGGCGAAGTCACGGCAGCTATGGTTCAATGTATGTGGGTGTGGGTTTTCCAAATGAGTTTTAGTTCATTGTTGCATTCCTTTAATCCACCATTCTTGAATATTTGCTCCCTTCCTTTATTCCATCTTCCGTTGGAGAAGAACTTTGAATAAGGAGAACATACATAAGCCATAACCAAAAGACTTCAATTCAAGCATGTAGTGCACCCAAAAGTCTTAGCCATTTTATTATAAGAATTAAATGCATCTACGGAAAATCTAATCCACATCAGCGACTACTAGAGGACAACCCCCAAAATCAAAGCCTACTCCACTCAAAATAATTTCAATTACATTCATATGCTAGGAAGTTGGCAGTTAACAACTACCCATTGTTTACCAGAGGGCAACGTGCCTGAACATTGACAAGCCCATCTTCTTCATGATGTATTCTAACTTTATGCTCATACATAAAAGCATCAAAAGTAAGCTAAACAAGTAATTATCAGCAAGCCTAAATCAGCAACTATGATAATGGAATGTCAGCATTCAAAAGTAGCAAAAAAACATAACATGATTACTGGTCTAAAGAAACAGAAAATAACTTATATAACTTTAACATTTTTGCATAGGCTTCAGTAAAAATGGCTTATAATGATAAACACAACTACAAGAAAGTAATATTCTATGTTTACTATGTGTCACATTACTAAACAGACAAATTGGAAAAGTACAATTACAAAATTCTTCAAACAAAGGAGAGGTTTGTATTCCAACAGGAAAATGTTTATCAGTGAGTCACTTACCGAACATGAACACTTTCACGAGCCTTAGCATCCATATCCGCATGATAATAATCAGCCAATATACCACGCTGCCGCAATTCCTTAGCAACCTGAAATGCAGGTACACATAGACCAAAATTATGAAAATCATTATAAATATCTATAACTTGGAGAGGCCACTCTATGATAAGATACAAATTCATCTACCAAAAGCATGTGTCTATATTAGCGCAGAAAAAGGATGAGATCTCTTTTGCACTAACCATGAAAGTGAGCACACAAAAATCCTTCAAAAAAACAGTTTCTATAAAAGTGATAAAACGCAGCTTTTGAGAGGTGGACAGTACATTAGTGATATTCACTCAATCGTCAGCCTTGTCAAACATAAATTAATTCCTTCTTGCCAAAAGTACGGCTTCAGAAGATATCTATCAAGAAAATGAAAACCAAATACAGTTAAACAAATAGTACGTTTAGTCAATCCCGATGAGACAAGTCATGAAAAATTAACACCCAAAGGTGTGATAGCTCATCAGCTAGACCATCTGTCAGCCTAACTACACATTGACCTAAAGGACAAGTCTCTGGACCAACCAGTTAATATGTATCAATGACTGACAATTACTGGGAAACTAAGCAGCCTATCAGAAGAAAAAATGCATTCAAGAAAAGTGTATCGAAGAAAAGTTAGACAAAATCTCTTAGAAGTCAAATTAAATAGAAAGTAGAAAGAAACATAGATTTCCTCTCTGTGAAGCCGGTAGTTCCTGCCAAAATTATCAATCAATGGCTAACAGAACAAAAGCTCCATAATGTTACAGATTAATGTAAAATAAGAACATTTACAAAAATTATCAATCAATGGCTGACAGAACAAAAGCTCCATAATTTTACAGATTAATGTAAAATAAGAACATTTGCATTTTTTCTTGCTTCTCTCCAAACTTCATGACTCCATGTTATTTTTGATACTTGTGTTAGTTAATGTTTTGTGTGTATCTGTATAACCTCATGACTCCATATGAGTTTTGATACTTTTGTTAGTTAGTGTTTGGTGTGTATCTGTATAATCTAGTGACTCCATACAATTTTTTGCTAAAATTACATATAAAGACGCACTGCGATATTGATCTGCTTTAGAAACAACATACAACAGCAAGAAGCAGATTATTTTTTTCATTAAAGTGCCCCATGGAACCTGTAGCAGAAACCTTAAATACAGTGACTGTTGTGGAAGAGAAGACCAATGAGGTGGCCCAGAAAGCAGTACTTTGCTATTGGGTAGATACCCTTGTTGACCACTATGTGTCAACGACCCCATAGCAGTACAACCCTTTTTTTGCAAAAGAGATCCATCATGTTCAAGTGTCTGTGCCATTCAGACTTCACCATCAGCTGCCAGTTTTATCAATATGTCAGTCCATTTTGCATATGTAAAATATAATTAATCTCAGTATGACCGCATCTATATGTAACAGCCTAGGTAAACCTATGGTTTTGGTGACGATCTCCATTCTAGAAGGTTTTTTTTCTCACTGATTCATCTCTCTCTAGACACAAATGATCAGAAGAGTTTTTCCTTCCACTCTTACAAGTTACCCCAAAGCTAGAGTGGATTTTGTCGCTAAGATCTTAGGCAAGTCCTAATGTTTTAGATCGAGTCTATGTAAAAGTGATTTGGGAATAATCCTAGCTAATTGGATAGATTATTTTGTTACAACTCACTTGGTCTATTGGATTATATTTTTTGTCGCAGAAATGGGTATTTTTTTAAGGTCTATAACGAACGGGTTTTCCCCATTCATGTATTAAAATGTAAAATCTTGATGTAAAAAAATATTTAGCGCATAGTCCCTCATAATTAGACACCATGGCTAAGTATTAGTGGGTTGGAAAAATAATTAATCCCCACATAAGTCAATTAATTAAATTTTATGGCCAAACAAAATTAAAATTCCTAAGCCAGAAATTTAATTAATTTTCTGTCCTAGGTAAATTTAAATTCTCCAAAGGCAAAATTTGTGGGTCTTAAAAAATAAATTTTTAAACGTCAAGGGCTGGGGGAATATTGAAAATTTTAAGAGATATTGAACACTTGGACCTTGGTAGTTAAGTCAAAGTCAATTTTTTGAGGTAATTAACTCCAAATTATTATTTTTGAGTTGAAAGGAAATAAAATGAAAAATTCGAAATTCCTCAAAAAATAAATAATTTCAACGGACAAGATTAAAAGATAATCAAATATTTTTGAACCGTCGAGATCGAGATTACTTTGACGGAGATCAAGTGAACAAGCCGTTGGAAAATTTATCTATAAATTAGAGGTCGGTGTCAATCTATTTCTTCATCCAATCTTTGAATCGTTTCCTAAGCTCTCAAACTCTCTTGTATATTTTCTGGAATTACTGAAAAAGTCTTTGGGGTTTCAACTTGCGGTGGTGTTCCTCTTCATGAATCTATGGTAACATCATTTTGATTTCTACAAATATTATTTGAAAAAAACGAATCAATAGCTCTCTTAGAATAATCTTAATACAGGTATCTTATTCAATTTGTTGGATCTAGGGTAACATTTTTAATTTTGATTGAATTAGCAGGTATCTCTCTTTCTTCATAATTTTATTGTTATTCTATTTCTCTACTTCATTTGATGCTTGATCTAGTGTTTGCAAAAGATCTCTAAGGTTTTCTTTGAGTGTTTGGGGATAGTCTTCGGTTGGACAGCCAACTCTCAGCATATATTTTCTGAAGAGCCTACCTCATACTAACTTCAAGATTTATCTAAAGGATTAAATTTTTATGCATGAAATTTTTGAGCTAGTACCTCTCAAAAAAGAAAAAAAACTTCTAAATATTTTGTGGAAAATTTGATAGATCTGGCTAGTAAGAGCCTTAGATATTCAAATCTGGGAGCGGAGTTGAACTCATACTCCTCAGATCTAATAGATCCACAACTCTTGAGCATAGATTTGTAGATATTTTGTATAGATCCATATTTTTCAGTAATTTTAATCGTACAAATATTTCGAAATTTTTTTTAGATTTTATTTTCTAACCTGGGGTTTTAATTTCAGATTCTTGTATATTTGTATGGGGTTTTTGGGTCTTTGTCGATTGTGTGTGCAGGTATAGATTTGGAGGTTTTCGAAGGAGTTCTTAAGATTTGAGATAGATCTAGGCTCTAGAGGGCAAGATCTTATCTCAAGTTAAAATTTGTTTGTAGGAAATTTTCAGTCATTGAGACTCGATTTCAAATATGTAACTTTTTCTTAGAAATTTTGAAATAATTTGAAGTTTAAAAAAAATTTAAATTCTGAGCAAGGAAAATTTTTCGATTTTTTTTAAAAGGGTTTTGATTTGCACACCCTCGCTCCTCTACTTCCATTTTCGCTATCCCTGCCAACATCTATGTAGTTAAACGCTCCCCTCCTTTTTTCTTTGCAATCTCCGCTCCCTCCTCATTGTTGTTCCTCGCAGCTGCTCCCTTTGCATTTTCGCGGCCTCCTCTTCCTTTTGTGTTGCCTGTGTCAGCGGTTATTCTTGTTGTCGTCCTCCATTTCCTCATCAAACCCTCGTAGTCCTTTTACTTCATTCCTATGAATGCCCTTCTCCTCTTCTTTCCTCTATGTTGCTCGACGGCATTCATTGTTGCCCATTCCTTCACACTCCTGCAACTTTTCCCCTACGTGTTCCCTTTTTCTTCTGCGCAATCTTGGCTCCCTCGTTCTGCTGCTTTCTCCCTACTCCCTCCTCTTCATTCCCGAGCTTGAGCCTCATTTTTCGGTGCTATCCTCTCCTCCCTGCGTTACATCACTTTCTCCTCGTTGCCTCTCGTCCCTAATCCTCCTCCAAGTTGCCTCTTCCGCGTTGCCTTACCGCTACGTATCCTCCCAATCCCCTTATATTTCCCTTTAACCTAATTAGCATCAAACAAAAAAATCGAATTTTTTATGACCTTTGCCCCAGCCAAATATTTTGATTTCATTTTGCCTTTTGGCACATTAAAATTTTGAATCTTTAATCTTTTACTAACTTTTAAGCTTTTAAACAAAATAAAAAAAAATAAAAAATAAAAAAAATCTAACTTTTAATCGTTGTTTTAAATTTTTTCCATAACACAATAAAAAATCAAAAAATTGAAAATTTTTAACTTTTAATTTTAAATATTAACATTAGTCCAAGTTTTTTTTTTGAAAACTAATTTTTTAAAGTTTATTTTCAATATAGGGATTTATGGGTTTTTCATAGTGTTGAAGTTTTTAGGCTTGAGAAAAAATTATTGTGGAGAAAATTTTAAAATCCTTGTAGTCAAGGCAAAATTAAATTTTTTAAATATCTCTAAAGTTTGCCTATAGGAGAAAATAATATTTTTCTCGGTTTGGTTATTTGAGAAAATCAATTTAGAATTTCTTGGAAAGGTGTTTTGTAATGCCCTTAATTTTCACAATTAACAATCATTAACAAAATTGATACTACACAATCCAGAGTGAAATTTTTGAAGCAGAATATATACATTCACTATTGAATACTTACCTAGAACCGTGTTTGAAGATGTTCCTAACCCGCCATGGCTCCTGCTCCCGTTACCAAACTACCATTTTCCTCCCAGCCTATCTAGGGTCTACCTCTCCGGTCCCCAAATCCAGAAGACAAGTCTTCTGGCCCCCATGCCCAAAACTCCAATAAAAATCAAGATCACTCTATGACTCTGTTAGAACTCACTGCTCTTGTCTCCCACAGTTAGAAATCCTCTAACAGCATCCGAGTCAATTTTTCCACTTCACTTACCAATTCCTCCTCCAAGTTTTTTCCCCCTTTTCTCCTTTTATACACAAATCCCCTTTCAAGATATTTATTAATATATCCTCCTTTAATAAATATCTTAGTCAAATCCTCTTTCAAGATATTTATTAAATTATCCTCTTTTAATAAATATCTTAGATTTATATTAAAATATTATTATTTAATAAATATCTTGGATTCCTAAAATATCTTGGGTTTATTATTAAATATCATCATTTAGTAAATATCTTAGATTTTATTAAAATATCATCTTTT
Source organism: Pinus albicaulis (assembly GCA_034641835.2). NCBI lineage: Eukaryota > Viridiplantae > Streptophyta > Pinopsida > Pinales > Pinaceae > Pinus > Pinus albicaulis. Next base: position 1,428,745,953 of record CM076570.1, read on the forward strand.
ATTTGCATAAGTCAATGCTTTTACTTTCCTTTGAATAATATATTAGTTATATTATGATAGTGGTAGGTATAACTTTTACCTCACAATACATTCATTATATTCTGGTGAGTTAAGTATTTACTCAATACTTCAATAATTCACTCATTACCCTACACTGAGGTTTTTCATAATTGATTAGTGCATATACTAGTGTAGTACACGTGATACATGCAGATGTAGCTATCATATGCATGTTAATATTTCTTTGTTCCCTATAACTTGAGTTGGGTCATTACATACACCTCTCCTTCAAAAAACTTTGTCCCGAAGTTAAGTTTTGTGTCGTATATCATTACTTATTCAAGTGATTAGTATAATCATATAAGGGCAGTGTACCATAATTGAATTTTCGTTTAATGCGTGAGAACACTTTAACATTTATGTTTTGATCATTTATTGGTTTACAAATTTAGCAGTCACGTCTTGCTCCAACAGAGTTCCCAACCTATTCTAGAATCATCCTATCCTTCCTAATCTCTTCCGCTCTCATCTTATTCGTCCTCTACTAGAATATGAGATGGCGTCAGCTATACTGACCTAACCATTCATAAACCTCAAGGGTTACAGTGTCGACTCTATCGACCTGATTCCCTAATAGGCATCCGACAGTCATCATCATACGTCTAGGAGAGCATGCCTTGCACAACCCTCCCATGACTCCAAGTTTTGGAGGATAAACGGTGGGAAACACCTCCACCCCTCCTAGTAGGACTACGGTTAACACCCTATCATGGAACCTCAGTGAATCTCAATTGTTCTTGGAGTTTTGTCATCACGCGGTCGGTTTGGTAATGATACCATCTGCGATGTAAACACTTGTCCACAAATTATAATGTGTATCAATATATTCAAAGAAAATTGTTATTCAAATAACAATTTCTACACATTCCAAATATGTTACTATATACGTTATTGATCTTTGAGTTCATATAACAAACTTGGTTATGTTTATCCAATAGGTCTGTAAATTCATTTTCACCTTAAACAGTCAAGTGTTCTTGTATTTCTATCTCGTCATTTATGTTGATATGTAAAATTATAGATACCATATCCATAACATAATTCATAATTTATATCAGTATCCATGTACCAACAATGTTTAAGCAAAACTTCCTTCATATTGGTATCCATGTACCAGCAATGTTTAAACAAATAATATATTCTTACATGTAATAGTACAAAATGACCGTCTTAAGTATCCATCCAAAATACGATAAAACTATACAAAATAAGTTTTTAAATGCTTATAAATATAACCCACAATTATAAATGTCACATAGAATAATCGAACACAGATATACAAATAAGGGTGTGGCTACTATTTTCTATACTATATTAACTGATTAACCTTATAAAAGTCACATGTTGAGACTCTAAATCTAACTGGAGGGATGCTCCAATCTTTATGATTGCATGTATAGAAACGAAATGAATTGAAACAAGAGCACAAAACACTTACTGCTTAGTTGAAGCATGATCTAATTTCTTGATACAGGGTGATTAAGAACTCTAAAACACAAAACTACATATGGATCCAGCCAACCTTTTAATTCTTGTTATTTATTTGTCTTTTAAGTCTAATTATCTTTGATCTATAATCTGGATCCAAAGAGATAATAATAACATTAACTTCTTTATCATGTTATTCCAGCTCATCTTTAGCCTAAAAAATCTAGAAGCCATGGAGTAGGGTTTTGCAGGGCTAATCATTAGGGTTATGTTGCAGATGGAGGAAGAGTTATTTGACTACTCTAAAGATCCCTTAGTGGGAGGTTTATTTTCATTGAAGGAATTTGTTACTGCTTGAAAATGCATTATTCACTTTGCATTATACTTGGTCTAATTTGTTTAAGCAGGGTTGTCTTCAAATTTCCCAAATAGACCAACGTGTTAGAAAATCAATGTTGGATTAAAAATGTTTATGCATGCTTCTCAATTGAGGGTGCCTTTCATATTATCCAAGGTGTGACTTACATATGTGGATGCATTTTGTTTGGTCACTTGAAGTGTTAATTTAAAGGTTTCAATATCAATTAGTAACCTAAGTTTCAAACTAACATGACCATAGCCTTTTCAGATATTGTAATGATCATAGTCTTTTCATTTTTATTACATTGACTCATTTAATTCAACAGATAACTCATCAATGGCATCCCAACTTCATGTTCTTCACATTAATCGTTTTCTCATTAGTCCTTAGGTCTCAACTTATCACCAAATGTATCTTCTTTTCTAACGGTGTACAATTATTATTTTCAATAATTACCTTTAAGCATTGTCCCAGTTGATCACTTGTTATTCTTAACAATTTAGGAGTGTTCACAACTCCTTATAGGTCATTGCTTTGACCCTTACCAACCATGTTGCTCATATCCTTAAGAAAATTCTTCTTAATAGAAAACATCCCTTCACTTCGTTATACTAGATATTCCTAATATTCCATGTCTACTTCAATTTGAAAAAGAACATATTATCAAATTGACTTTGTTTTCTCACCTCTACTCATCATGGTTTTCTTTCCTTCTCTCTTAATGCATAAAATTATTACACTTGGAAATGTCGTTACTATTCCCCAACTTGGATAAGACTCTATAAATAAATTCAATAACGTGGATATCGAATGTAATCTACTTATCATTTCATGTTTTAAGGCATCACGGGATAGAATTTTCTAATCATACTCCATTATATCCATAAATAGTTAGTTACTTAAGGAACATTTTATAATGTGACTCTCCCATTAGAGGGAGAAACTATTATAGATGTTTCTATGCACATAAATTATCCTATAATTGATCAATTTTATTATACATTCACTCTTTAATCTAATGCCATTGACTTCTCATATTGCTTTGTGAAATTTCCACTCACTCACCTTTGGTGCTATTTTTGTCGATCTCAATATTCTAAGTTGATTATGATAACTAATATTTATTATCATCATTAGAAGTTTGTAATTTCTTTCTTTTCCCACTCTCCCTAGGTATTATATTGATTATATTATGGTAACAAATGAGATCAAACTTTGAAATTTTTCGTTGCACTCTCTTGGTAATTATATAGTCTTGTTCTAATAGTGTTTACTACCTTACAGGGTGGTTTCTTACCATCTTAACATATGTTTCATCCATTTTGTCTTCGTTTGATGTGTACCTTTAGTGAACTATACTTGTATTCTCAATTTGATTACTCATGATTTCTCTCAACATTTTTTGAATAGTTAGTGTCTTCTTTCATCCATCAATTTACCTCAAACTAGCTTGGCCTTTTATGTGGTTGTAGCTTCACATCTAATGGTCTTGCCATAATGTCCATAGTCACGTTTTCATTACCACTCTTCCTTTCTTCAAGAGTTAACTTCTTTGGAGCAACTCCGCCAACTAATCTTTATATATGCCTAAATAATTACCATGAATAATCTTATATAGTGTCATAATGTCCCTAATTTCTCTTTCCTAAACCACATTGTTTTCCTTTCCATGAAAATGCTACGCTGCCATATTATTTTGTTTTGGACATCGATATATCCTTCCGATTGTAAATCGCTAATTATCTATCTTAACAATGACATAATGGTTTAATATCAAAATGTCCAATTTAGTGTATATTAACTATAAAAATTTAAACCTTCACTCTCCTCCTTAAACCACTTACACATATACTTGGATAGTAATTAAAGTATTAACATAAGAAAACGGTATAAAAGATATTTTCATAAATTCATATCATCAATGGTTATAGTTATCAGCTAGTAAAATATATATATGGAAATTTCAACGTCACTTGAGGAATGGAATGTTTCAATTGCATAAAAACAATTAGGATAGTTTCCATTCTAATGTTCAAAAGTTACAAAAAAGGTTTAATGTCTAAAGTGACGTTAATGTGCTCATTTTAATATAACAATTTCAATGTACTTCAAACTTTACTTGCACGATATACAAAACCTTAAACTTCATTGTGGAAAAATTTGCAGATGATATCCATGAGTTATCTCAACTCCTTTGTTGGATGGAATGTAAAGTAAAAGTAATGGATTAGGAATCAAGTGGGATTGAGTTTGATATATGTCTTCGATACATAGATTAACATTAAATATCTCATCTCTTCTAATAAAATGTATCATCCTAGGGTTCATAGCTTTCGAATATCGAATTATATAAAATTTCATTTTATCATTGTTAAAAGCTTCAATTTCTTCCAAAAGTTGAAAACCACTTTTCTTGTTATTGAATATTACATAACACTGAATACTTTAAGTAAATTATCAAGGATGGCTCAGAGTAATACACCTCGGGTTATATTAAGATTGTTGCTATAATTATGAAAATAAAGCGGTGATATCCAAGAATCAACACAAGATCTCGGGAAATAGTTAGAAACTAAGTTATGTCCCATTGTGATCATTCATCCTAATACTTTCAACCTAGTCTAACTGACCCCAAGATTAACTTTGTATTCCCCAACACTTAAACCTATGGACTGAAGTTCTCCTAAAGCCATTTCTACCTGTATGAAAACGTTTTGCTTGCGGTTGCCAACCCATATTTATTTAATACATATGACGAAATGAAACTGTCAATAGCACCATTATCAAATAATATTTTGATTTTTTATGTCGTTAATAGTAAATGAGGAATTCACTACAATGGACTAATGTTTTGTACTTTCATTGAACAACTCCCAAGGAACATTTTCCGATGTGAGATGCAATTGCTTTTCTAAATTTTCCCACCAAATCACAGCACTTTCCTTTAGCTAAATATAGCAATCTTTGTCATAGAGGTGGAAGAATATTCTCTCAGCGTGAAACACCTTGTCATTCCGTCCAACCATGCTTTAGTACGTTCTCTGACTCACTTTCCTAGAAATTGTAAGAGTTTAATCTTTTGTAGCTCCCTACAAATATCATCCTGTGTTTGTTTATAATCTATATCTTTGGACTTTTTTGAATGTCATTCCTCAAGGTGAGATCATTCTTCTTTCGTATTGGCCAGTTGTGACCCTTTTAGTGTCTCCAGAATGGCTTCTAATGAGCGCATTACAGAAGTTAGATCAGGTGCTGGAGCGATGGGTGCTGATGACGATCTGGTGGTGGCGATGGTGATGGTGATGACATTGGTGGAGGTGTTAGAGATGGCGATGCATCTCGCTAGCATTTCCACCTTTGATACGTTCTTACCATCATGGCTTTTCCTGGATACACAATAAGATTTATGAGAATCAGGGTAAAAAAAATAGATTTTATTTTCTAACCTGGGGTTTTAATTTCAGATTCTTGTATGTTTGTATGGGGTTTCTGGGTTTTTGTCGATTTTGTGTGCAGGTATAGATTTGGAAGTTTTCAAAGGAGTTCTTAAGATCTGAGACAGATCTAGGCCCTAGAGGGCAAGATCTTGTCTCAGAATAAAATTTGTTTGCAGGAATTTTTTCAGTCATTGAGACTCAATTTCAATTCTGGAACTTTTTCATAGAAATTTTGAAATAACTTGAAAATTATATTCTGGGCAAGGAAAAAATTTCGAATTTTTCTTTCAAGGGTTTTAATCTGCACACCCTCACTCCTTTGTTGCCATTTTCGTTGTCCTAGCCAGCATCTACGCAATTAAACGCTCCCCTTATTTTTTCTTTGCAATCTCTGCTCCCTCCTCCTCGTTATTCCTCGCAACTACACCCTCTACATTTCTGCGGCCTCCTCTTCCTTCTTTGGTGCCGTGGCAGCGTTTATTCTTGTTGTCGTCCTCCATTTCCTCATCAAACCCCCGCAACCCTTTTCCTTCAGTCCTCTGTGTGCCCTTCTCCTCTTCTTTCCTCTACATTGCTCGACGACATTCATTATTGCCAATTCCTTCACGCTCCTGCAAGTTTTCCCCTCCGCGATCCCTTTTTCTTCTGTGCAGCCTCGGCTCCCTCGTTCTGCTGCTTTCTCTCTGCTCCCTCCTCTTCATTATTGAGCTTGAGCCTCATTTTCTTGTGTTATCCTTTCCTCCCCGCACTACATCACTCCCTCCTCGTTGCTCTCGTTCCTCAATATAAAAAGGATTGGAGGGTCTATACTTAGAATAGTCAATTAATTAAAATTAACGCAGATCCCTGCATTTCACATTAATCTTAGGATCTACATTACATATAATATAGTTATTCATCCAAGCAGCAGTTGCTCATCAATTACTTAGTCCTAAATTTCTTAGCAAGATAGTTGACTACATAAGGCACCAGTATCAATCGTCTAAATCAAATCAAATCCATTAAATCTTGCTAGATCTAATACAAGTATCTGGTCGCTTAACTGTGTCTCCCAAACTGGTTGGTTCCCAACTAGTTCTCCTTCATGACATTTTCGTAGGGTTTACCCCACTTATTCTATTGTAGGAAGACTGCTTAAACTGAGATATTGGGGATCAGAGTGATAGCCCCCGATCTAAATCGTTGTCACGGTGCCTAGACATTGTGTGTGACAACAACCCTTAAGAATAAAATTGCCAAGCTACTAATAGGCAAGGGGAAATCTGGTACTGAAATCAACAGTCAAACCAGAAGAGACATAGCTAGAAAGAAGCTTGAGCATAAATATTAAAGACCATGTCCATCAATCTGAGAAGAATTTCACCATATACAAATATTTATGGGAGGAGAAATCCATAACTTTAATGCAAACATTTTAACCAATGTCACCACAGTAGTGCCCAACAATTTTAAGCACACATCTTCCATAATATAGATAAATCAAGTGGGAAGCAATGGTCTAGAAATGTTAAAATAAATGTTAGTTTATAATGGTCAACTAGATGTTAGACTTGGACATTAATAAAGTCAATTCAATTTTAGGTTAGTTTTCTCATTTACATATACAACACCAAGAACTTTTTCGAGTTATCTTGGTTTCATTGTGTGCTCAATTTCCATAATATGGTATCAGCCATTTTAATTTGTTGAAATTTCCTTGCACAGTAGGTCAGGTCTATGCCCTAGCTAGGACCACAAACACACTAGAGATGCCAAATAATAAAGCACTTTGCATAGCAGAATATAATAGCGATGAAAGCAACAATAGTACACAAGAATTATTGGCCCAAACACATTCCTTATTAGTCCATCAATAAGAAAATCATAGGAGTCCTGTACGCAGGATCATGGCCCTTTACAATCCCTGTACAAATGCTAATATAAAACAAAAACAATTTTTTCCTTTGACTGATACAACTAGGGTTGAGACCTAATCCATCATTCTCTCATCTACCCATGAAATACAAAGAATAAATAACAGAACTTACTTCTTGTTTGTAGTCCTTCGCAATTAGCCCTTTTAGTCCTCTTTTGTCCACAGATATCAGCTCCTTTAGACCTATGTCCAATCATTGTTCACTAGTAGACCACTCTTTCAGCCCATTGTCAATAACAGCCTCTGCCTATCCCTCCTTAGCAGCTCCTAACAGCCTCTGCCTATCCCTCCTTAGCAGCTCCTTCCCTTATTGTTGTAGACTTGCCAAGCCCTTTGCCTATTCCTTTAGGACTGCGGCTTTCCTTCTCAATCTTTTGACTCGTATACAGACCTCGGCTAGCTCACTCCTTGGTTCAGTTTGTCCTTTATGGCCTCCAGCAGTTCCTTGACCACCCTTTTTAGGCCCTATACGCAGCCCAGTACTTCCCTTTTCTTGCAGCCAGACTCCTCGTTGTTTCTTACCAATGTTAGCCCTCAAACTACTGAATAGACCATACACCAGCCTCTCAGGTGCCCTTCTTTAGGCCTACAGCTGGATCCATTCTTCCTACAGCCTAGACAAACACAGTCTAGCAGTCTTCTAGGGCTCAGACTTCTTTATTATCTTAGCAATTAAACAATCCAGCCTTTTCCTTTTCTTTTTTTACAATGGTGAATCGGTAACTCTTTAGACTAATGTAAGGGAAGTCCCAAGATCCATCCTCGTGACTGCCTTATAACACCATTAGCATATTCCAGCAACCTGCAAGCCAGATACACCAATTCTTTATGATTTAGCAAGAACCGAGACCCAAAACAAGTATGGGGGAGCCTACTCTTTGAGCCGAGATCAGAGCAGGACAATATACTCGATGGGATTTGAGCCTGGGTCTCGTGGGTTTCACCGAGCGAAAATTACTGTTAAACCACATATCACTGTATTAAAGGTCGTGGGCTTGGCCCGGATCGGTTAATCTCTCACGGTGAGCCATGCCCTCGCTCAGGATCGAGCACAGGACTTGTTCGTCTTTACGAGAACAACCTTACCACTACGCCGCCTCCACAGACCTTCAATCTAGCCTTTTCCTTAATCACAGAAACATTGACCTCCTCTAGGGCAACCCACTCGACCGTCTTTAAACAAACTTCTTGAACTCGTCCTCCTTCTCTTGGTTGCAGCTCTCCTTCTAAGGTCTGCGGCTCTTCTAGGCTTGCTCCTCTACACAAGTGAAGTCACGTCTCACTTATGATTAGCCTCTCCTTTGGCTCCATATTTATATCTCTCTAATAGGTGACTTAGGAGCCCTCTTAATCCTTCAAGAGACTCCTCAAGAAAAAATTAGAATATAATATTAGTTTCCTTATGTTCCAAGCCCACACCTTTGGGTTAAAAACCCCAAACATGGGTACTTTCCCACAAACACATCATTTTGTGGATTTTCTCCTCACAAAATTGGCACCCAAGTAGGACTCACAGCCAAGCTACCCAAATTTCAACACTCCCTCTTCGCAATGGAGGTACTTCCATCCCTCACAAGTCTCTCTTTTGCCCACACTGGAACACCATCCTCTTCCACGAATTCCCTCCACCATGCATCATACGCTTCGTCATCCATCACAGAAGAAAAACCTGCAGTCTGAACAGTACTCTTCTTAGAGGTGTCCTTGCTACTAGAGGCCTCTTGCCTCTTCTTCTCTTGATAGGCCTTTAAGCCATTCAATGACTCCTTGTCGAGTTTGGAAGTCTCCTTTCTTCCCTTTGACGATGTGCTCTTCTTGGGTTGTGGATTCTCCCTCTGAATCTACAAACTCCCTCTCGAACTTGACTCCCTCTAAGTCTCAAGAACCTTCTTCTTTCCTTGGTCAATAAGCTGGCTCTTCAACCTGTACAGACCATTCCCTCTGACTCTAAGAACCGCTCCTAAACTAGAGTTAGAGCCACTGGGCTTAAGCAGCACCTTTCCATGTTGAAAGGTTACCTTAAACCCCTTAGCCTCAATCATTGAGAGAGACAAGAAGCTACACCTTAGCTACGATACCAAAGTACATCCTGGACTCACGGCAATCCTCTTGACTCCATCCTGAATGGTACAATTTTTGCTCCTTTGACTCTCTTCTAACTCTTAGGACCACTCTCCACATGTAGATCAAACTCCCATTCTATCAGACTCTCAAATACTTCTCATGATCCTATCATATGCTTCGACGCTCCACTATCTATGAACCAGGCACCCTCTCGAATGTTTCTCCCTGAGAGATGGCACATCAGGGAAAACTCCCAATTGAACCTTTTCAAGAAATCATTTTGTTCAACAGTAGCTAAAGCAGCCACTACATTCTCCTACTTCTTCCCATTTCCTCTTTTCTTCCTTCGCGGACCCTTACATAATGACCAAACTCACCACATGTAAACCATTTCACTTTACTCGGGTCCTTTTTCTTCTTGCCATTGTCGAACTTCCCCTTTCCCTTCTTCAACTTACTAGCAAGAGCAATATTTTCTTCATCAATATTCTTCTTCTGAAGATCCTCGTCCCAAAGTTCCTCCCAGATGAAATCATCCATAACTTGTTCCAATCTAGTAATTTTTCTCGTGAGACTATTCCTTTTATAAATGGCTTCCACTACTCAAAAAATCCCTTCAAGGCAGTCCTCATCAACTCAGGTTTTTTCACATTATCACCAATCGCACTAAGCTTATTATAAACTTGCTAAATCCTTCTCAGATATGAAGTTACATTATCTCCATCTATCATCTTGATGTCATAGAGGTTTGCTAATTTTTGTAGCATTGGTAGGTGTTTCCGCATGCCAAGAGGCCTCCTAAGCCAGCCTATGAAAATTATGGAAATTAAAATCAAATAAATTTTATTTTTGGGTTTCATGTATTAAAATTTGATAGCTCGAGGATGAATTTTCCCTAGAAGAAATCATATCTTTTAGTTATGTTTGAAGCACCTATAATAAAATTTCATTTCTAACAATTTTAATATGACTTTCCAAAAATAGTAAGTCACATCTCAATTTAGAAGTGACTTTCCAAAAATAGAAAGTCATGTCTAAATGATCAAGGATGATCTCGACATATGGAATCCACTTTAAAATCCAATCAATCATGATTATACAAGTCAAGAATTAATATTTCTATCCTTACTATTATTATTATTATTATTATTATTATACTATTATTTATAAAATAGTCCAAAGTCATTCACCTTCAATGGATTAATAAGCATGAATTCTCTCATGAAATAAGTAAATTAAATCGAAAATCTCTTACTTGGAAAATTGAACCTCTCTCTTGGAATAAAATAGTAACTTCACACTTAAGAGAATGTAACTCTCCCTCACTAATTCAATATATGGCAAAAGTGTAACTCCTCATTAAATGCACTTATAACTCCCTCAGTCAATTTGATTTGTAACTCTCACCAAATATTTTTTCATATCTAGGTGTAACTCTCTTTCTCCCTAATTCGAATTGTAACTCCTCAAAACAAGTGTACCTCTCTTTCTATTCTTGGGATGAGTTACACTTCTCCTCAAGTAACTCATCCCTCATGGAGTTCAATTCTCCTATTATTAGCTCAAGGAATGAATTCATTTTGTAACTCCTCCTTTTTCATATATTTAAGCGAGAGCAAGTGAGAGTTGACAGCAACATGTTCATTGTGAAGAATGAGAGCTAGAGTTGAGTGTGTGCAAGAGAAGTGTGAGAGCAAGTGAAGAGTAAAAGTAAGGGAAGAGTTGGAACAAGTGTGTAGGACAAGATCTAATCAAGAGAAGGATGAGATCTTCAAGCAAAGAGCAAGAACACTTCAGCTGCAAGTTGATCAAACATTGGTGACTTTATTCATTCTCATTCTCTCTCTCTCTCTTTTTACACTATTGAACAATTGAAGAAATCTAATAAAAGAATAATCATTTGGGTTTTCCCCTTGTGGGTTTTTACCTGGTCATTGGACCTAACTCTCAGCGTCTCATATTTGTGTTTGGTTGTCTTCATATGATCCTTAAGTTTATGTTCTATCTACAATTGCTGATCTGAAAAGTTGTGAAGAAGAAATCTGCATTCTAAGTATTTGTAACAGCATAGTACATTCAGTTTTCTGCAAAGTACATTCAACTTTCTGCAAAGTACATTAAGCTTTCTGCAAAGTACATTCATTTTTTTGCATAGAACTTTCAATTTTTTGCAAAGAATTTTTAAATTTTTGCATAGAACTTTCAATTTTCTGCAAAGAATTTTTAAATTTCTGCATAGAACTTTCTGATTTTAAAGTGGTATCAAAGCCTTGGTTAAGATAAGAAGTCCAAGGAGATCAAAGATTACCTGAAAAGACCCAACTTGCTGCCAAAGTTTTTTGATTAAGATGACTTCATCAAACTTCAAGATAGAGGAGAAGCTTAATGATGCTTCAAACTTTGGTCCATGCAAAGCAAGAGTAGATATCACTCTTGAAGAACGGGAAGTTTTGGAGTATGTTGAAGACGGAATCGCTGATCCATCAGAGAATGCAAGTGTTGTCAAATCCAAATATAAAAAGGGTGAAATCAAAGCTAGAAAAACTATCATTGATTCTCTTAGTAATCATCTCATTACTTATGTTTCTGGTTTGAAGAAAGTTAAAGAAATGTATGACAAACTAATTGGCATGTTTGCAATTAGTAACTTGAACCAGATTATTGTTTTGACAAATTAGTTGAAGGACATCAAGATGAATAGAAGAGAGACGGTTCAAGCATACTTCTTGAAAATGACTAAAATCAGGAATCAACTATCAACAGTTGGTGAAGTTGTACTCCACAAAAAAATGGTGTTAATTGCGCTTGGCGGACTTTCTCCTGTTTGGGAGACTTTTTTCACCACCATCGGCAACATGAACACTATTCCCACATTTCATGAGTTCCTGGAAAAGTGTATCCAAGAGGAAGCCAGAATGATCTCCAGAGGGAGAATTTCACATCATGAAGAAGGAGAACCTGCTGGATTTTCAGTCTCTGACAAAAGAAAGAAAAGTAATAAAAATAAATCAACTTTAAAATCAAATAAAGGGAATCTAGACATGTCAAAAGTTAGATGCTTTAACTGTCAAAAACATCATCATTTTGCTCGTGATTGTAAAGAAAGAAGAACTCCTAGATTCAAAAACAAATCTGATTATAGAAAATACCCTTCTAAAAATCAAAGAAAAAGGCATCCTAAGAAAACAAGAAATCCAAGATATAGAAATAATACAGTGGAAACTCAATCAGAATATTTTCTTATTACTGCTCTTTCCAGTTCTTCTTCTGCAGATTCATTTGATTGTTGGTTAGTTGACAGTGGTGCTTCCAAACATTTTATTGGTTACTGGTTACAAAAAGACACTCTCTAATCTATTTGAGATGGAGACTAATTTAAATGTTATCCTTGGAGATAATTCTACTCATCAAATTAAAGGTTATGGTCCAATTTCATTTCAATTAGATGATGGCAAATATATTTTTCTGCAAGAAGTTTTGTATGAACCAGGTTTGAAAAATAATCTTGTATCTATATCTTCTCTAGACGATAAAGGAATGAAAGTTTTTTTTATTAATGGGAAATTTCTAACTTGGCCTTTGAACTCAAGTATGAGAGAAGCCTTCACTCTTGGATCAATATGTGAAGGGTTTTACAGAGTTAATGGTAAACTCATTCATGCATTGGTCCATGATACCGATCTTTAGTATGAGCTATGGCACAGAAGATTTTCTCACCTACACTACAAAGCCTTACCTCATGTAAAGAAGATGGTTTCTGGAATGTCTGAGATAAAAATGGATCATGAAGAAGTTTGCCCAGAATGTGCAAGTGCAAAGCATATAAAGGGACCATTCCCTTCAAGCAAAGCAAAAACTAGTCAGATACTTCAACTCAAACATTTTGATTTATGTGGGCCTATGCATGTTACTTCTCTTGGCGGCTACTTGTATTTCATAATTTTTGTTGATGATTTTTCTTGCAAGACATGGATATTCTTTTTGAAAAAAAAAAGGAAAAGTTTTTGACATGTTCAGAGATTTCAAGGCTTTGATTGAAAATCAAATGGGAAAGTTGATCAAAGCTTTCTAATCTGATAATGGGGGAGAGTTCACCCCCAATGAGTTTAATGATCTTTGCAAAGTACCGGGAACAAAGAAAGAAACCACTATGTCCTACAATCCACAACAAAATGGTATGGCTAAGATGAAGAATAGAACCATTATGGAACCAATCAGAGCCATGTTGCATAATCAAAAACTAACGAAGTTATTGTGGGGAGAAGTTGCAAATACAGTTGTTTATGTGCAAAACAGAACTCCTCATCAAGCCTTAGACAATAAGACTCCTGAAGAAGTCTACACTGGTAAAATTCTTGAGGTGAGTCACTTGAGAATCTTTGGTTGTCCTGTGTATTTCCATGTGTCGAAAGAGAAAAGAAACAAACTAGAAGCTTCAGGTAAAAAATGTACATTTGAGTTTATTAACCTTATAGAATTTAAAAGCTTATAGAATTTATTAACCTATTCAAAGAACTATTGAGTTTAGCAGAGACACAACATTTGATGAAGATGCAACTCTTTGAAAATCAAGAGACTCTCCTCCTGCCATTGTTGAAAGACAAGTTGTTAATTAAAAAGAGTTTGCATCCGAGTCTGAACCTGAAACTAAGAATGAGCTTGTTGATAATCCAATGGCTTCCATGGATCCTCTAGATCCTCCACCACATGATCCTCCTACCAGAAAGAGACCAGTATGATTGTGAGATACCTTACAAGATGTTGAACAACATGCTGCCCCAAGAAGAATGTTCAAAGAAAGTAGGAATCCAAGTCAGTTTCAAAGGTACGTTGCTGCCATGAGCAACATCATTTAGGCAAAACCACGCACATTTGAAGAAGCTGCAAAAGAACAAGTCTAGAAAGATGCCATGACTGAAGAATACAAGTCCATCATCAAAAATGATGTCTTGGAAGTGGTTCCACGACCTCAAGGTAAATTTGTTGTCACTTCCAAATGGTTTTATAAGATTAAACATGGTGTAGATGGTAGTATTGAGAAATATAGGGCTAGATTTGTAACTAGAGGATTTGCTCAGAAAGAGGGAATAGATTATGATGAGATTTTTGCACCTGTAGCTCGACATACTAATATTCAATCTGTTGTTTCCTTAGTTTCTAGCCGAGGATGCACTCTTCACCAAATGGACATGAAAACTATTGTCTTGCATGGCTTCCTCAAGGAAGAGGTATTTGTGGATCAACCACAAGGCTTTGAAGAGCATGACAGGGAAACTCATGTATGTAGACTAAAGAAAGCCTTATATGGGTTGAAGCAAGCTCCAAGAGCTTGGTATGCTCGCATTGATAGCTACTTGATAAAGCTTGGTTTCACAAGAAGCAGTGCAGACCCAAACCTCTACATCAAGACAGTCCAAGGTATACCTTTGATTTTGGTATTGTATGTTGATGATTTATTCTTGACAGGAGGAGAACCTCTTATCCTCCAGTGTAAGAGGGAGTTAGCTTCTAGATTTGAAATGAAAGACCTTGGTTTGATGCATTAGTTTTTAGGTCTAGAGGTCTGGCAAAGACCTGGTGAAATTTATCTTTCTCAAGGAAAATATGTTGCTAAGCTTCTTGAAAGATTTGTTCTGGTAGAATGTAAGTCCATGCATACTCCTATGGAAATGAACTTTAAGAAATTATGTGGCAAAGCTACAAGACCTAGTCTAGCAAATCCCACAAAGTATAGATAGCTCATTCGTTCTTTGATGTTTTTGGTAAACACTAGGCCTGGTATATGCTTTGTTGTAAACCCTTTAAGTCAGCGTATGTTTGATCCCTTTCATGCCCTCTAGATTGTTGCAAAACATGTACTCAGATACTTGTATGGAACTATAAATCTAGGATTGAAATATATGGCTAAAAATATAAGACTTCATGGATATACTGATGTTGATTAGGAAGGTAATTCTGCTGATAGAAAGAGAACTTTTGGGTGTTGCTTTAGCTTGGGATCTACCATGATCTCTTGGATGAATAGAAAGCAGAAGTCTGTTGCATTAAGTACAGTTGAATTTGAGTACATTGTTGCTAGCATGGCTAGTTGTGAGGTAGTTTGGCTGAGAAAGCTTTTTGGAGAACTATTTGAGCAAGTTCCAGACACAACAATTATATATTGTGACAATAAGAGCAGGATTCGTCTTGCAGAAAATCTTGCGTTTCATGACAAGTCCAAGCATATTGAGATCAAGTATCACTATATCCGGGATATGGTGCAAAGAGGAGCAGTGAAGCTCCATCACATCTCCATTAATGATCAGATCGTTGATGTTCTTACCAAGCCTTTACCGAAAAGGAAGTTCTTGGTTTTTAGAGAGCAGCTTGGACTTATGGACGTGACCCTTTTGGGAGGTGGTCACAACTAATCAAGAACACTAAGTTGTCTTTCCCCCCTATCAGAGCTCACAGGATTAGGGAATCATGTCGGAAATCTCTTGAGGATGAGGGACCTCTTGTGTAGTGTGTGCCACAAGAGTAGGCCTCAGTATGCATCCGACCCACAGTCTGGGACGTGGGAAGAGCCACCTATTTGGCCAATAGGTATAGTGAGACTTGTCTATGTGACTTGTCTATGATGCAAGTGTTCCACCACTTGACACTTGGTTGTGTTTGATTCTTGTATGTGTGACTTGTTTGAGTCTTGCCTATGCGATACCTATGTTCTATCACCTAATTTTTTTAGAAGAAAATTCGTTGAATATAATCCTTGTCTATGTAACATGTGATGGTTCTTTCCTTTCCAAATTTGTATCAAGTGGATGATTCTTCTTTAGATTGTGACTTCATTGTTACAGATGTTATAGAGAAGAGTTGAACTGAGATGAATGAAAGAGATCAGAGGAAGCAAAGATCTTTGAAGCAGAAAGAAATTCCTCCCTAGCTGAGAGGGAGTGTTAAAATTTGATAGCTCAGGGATGAATTTCTCCTAGAATAAATCATATATTTCAATTATGTTTGAACCACCTGTAATAAAATTCAATGTTCCACCAAGTCCCCTGGAGGTGGGAGCGAGGGGGCGAGGGAGCGCGGCAGCGGCCTATGCAAAAGCTCCCTACCAATTTTCAGGAAACGTGGGGGGACGTCGGGGTCATAAAAATTATAAAATTTAATATTTATAATGTAACTATATTTTTGCAAGGAATGCATATACAGTCATCATACACTTGCATCATGAAAGATAAATCATAAATGATAAAATTACAAATCGATGAATGATGAATCATATAATTGAAACAAATTTAAAAGTTAAAAGTTAAAACATACATCATACAATCATGCATGTAAGTTTGTAAGTTTGTAACTATATAATCATTAATGTAACCACTAACAATGTACAATGAAAATAAAGTTTAAGATATCATATGACATATTATATCAAGATTTAAAATAGAGTTTAAACTGAAGTTTACAACTCAAGTCTGAAACATAAAAATTAAACGCAAATAAGTTATGTCTGAAACATAAAACATAAAACATAACATATGAATATCAAATGATATCATCATAATGATAAATGAGCATAAATGCTAAGTTAATGCCCCACTAGTCTCTACATCCAACTTCTGCACGAATATATCAGGATCAACGATGTCACCATCTGAATCAGAATCACTTGGATTCTCAAATATGCTAAGGGGCACATCAACTTTTAACACGAAACCATAAACTAAAAGGGGCGGTGAGGGGACGTGACGGGGCGTGAAGGGGGGTGTGAGGGGGCGTGAAAGGGGGTGTGCGGGGGCGTGAGGGGGCGTGAGGAAAACGTCCCCTAGAAGTCCCCAAGACCCCAGAGCGCGAGGGGGCGAGGAATCTAGACCCCTAGGTGGGGAGGCGAGACCCCGTGTAACACTGATAAAATTTCATTTCTAACAATTTTAATATGACTTTCCAAAAATAGTAAGTCGCATCTCAATTTAGAAGTGACTTTCCAAAAATAGAAAGTCATGTCTAAATGATCAACGATGATCTCGACATATGGAATCCACTTTAAAATCAAATCAATCATGATTATACAGGTCAAGAATTAATATTTTTATCCTTACTAGTATTATTATTATTATGATACTATTATTTATTAAAATAGTCTAAAGCCATTCACCTTTAATGGATTAATAAAAACGGATTATCTCATGAAAGAAATAAATTAAATTGAGAATATCTTACTTGGCCAATTGAACCTCACTTTTGGAATAAAATAGTAACTCCACACTTGAGAGAATGTAACTCTCCCTCACTAATTCAATGTGTGGCAAAAGTGTAACTCCTCACTAGATGCACTTGTAACTCCCTCATTCAATTCGATTTGTAACTCTCACCAAATATTCTCTCATATCTAAGTGTAACTCTCTCTCTCTTTAATTCAAATTGTAACTCCTCAAGACAAGTATACAAGAGAAGTGTGAGAGCTAGAAGGACAGCTAGAGTTGAGTGTGTGCAAGAGAAGTGTGAGAGCAAGTAAAGAGAAAGAGCAAGGGAAGAACTAGAGCAAGTGTGTAGGACAAATCTAATCAAGAGAAGGAGGAGATATTCAAACAAAGAGCAAGAGCACTTCAACTGCAAGTTCATCAAACATTGGTGACTTTATTCATTCTCATTCTCTTTCTCTTTGTACTATGTTGAACAATTGAAGAAATCTAATAGAAGAAGAATCAATTCAGTTTTCCTTTTGTGGGTTTTTCCTTGGTCATTGGACCTAGCTCTCAGTGTCTCATACGTGCTTGGTTGTCTTCATATGATCCTTAAGTTTATGTTCTATCTACAATTGCTGATCTGAAAAATTGTGAAAAAGAAATCTGCATTCTAAGTATTTGTAACAGCATAGTACATTCAGTTTTCTACAAACTACATTCATTTTTATGCAAAGTACATTTTCTGCAAAGTACATTCAACTTTCTACAAAGTCCAATCAGTTTTCTACAAAATACATTCAATTTTCTGCAAGTACATTCAGTTTTCTGCATAGAACTTTCAAGTTTCTACAAAAAAAAATTTAAATTTACGCATAGAACTTTCAGATTTTGACATCATGTAGGCTCAAAAGAGACAAGTCAGCCCCACCATGAAAGGGTGTGTCCCTTTGTTGAAGAATGTAACTAGGTTCAATCTTCATAATTGTATTTGAGTCATAATGAAATGCATTTATCAAAAGAAAGAAAAAAACAAATTATTATTATTAAAATGACTTATTAAAGCATAGGTTTCAAGATTGGGTCATCATTTTCTAGGTCAAAGTCCCTATTGAGGACTTCTAGGTTTTATCTGGAGTCATTAGAGTCATTATCCATTTTATGAGACCCTTCTTGGGCTTTTGTATCATGTAAAACGAATTATTATTGAGTCAAATAAGTCATTTGTCACCTCCACAACAAGTTGGCCCTTAACTAATGAAGTCGGCCTACATTAGGGCAATTCAACCCATAGAAAAGGCTATATATAGAGAGGCAGTTCGATCCATTAGCTCACTCACTCAACAAGTTCAATACACAAGGTGTAGCAGAAAAGTGTGAAGTTACAAAAGAAGAAGGAAAATTGCAGGGAAAGTCAAGATTGAAGTTTGGGCCATCTATCTCGCACACGTGCGAAGTTATTGGACAATTGCGAGGGTCGAAAATGTGATGAAGGATACTTACTTTCTGTGCTATCAAATGAACCAGAGGCATAAGCACATACAGATTCCTTTCTGCCATATTTTTGCAATAACACAGTAGCCCATGTATGGTCTGAAGCATCAGTTTCAAGAACAAAAGGCAGGCTGATATCTGGAAGTTTTAGTTTAGGCAGTTCTCTGATTTTACCTTTTATATTCCTGACTGCTTCTGTCATCTCTGCAGTCCAACTGGTCTTTTCTTTCTTCAACCTTTTCTGCAAAATCTTTGTGTCATTGCATTGATTTTCCTAGAATTGTCTGATGTAATTCAGACATCCCAAAAATCTCTGCAACATCTTTATGTGAAGAATTATATCAGGAAACTTCAAAAGATGGACCAAAACATGATCTTGGAGTTAACCATGACCTTGTTCTATATGCAGACCTAAGTAGTCAATTCTGACTTTTCCAATTTGGAATTTTTCATCAAAATCTGATAATACCAACCCATGCTTATACACCATATCATAAAACTGTTCTAAATGCTTCTTATGAGTATTTACATCCTTACTGAAAACAAGCAAATCATCAATATATACAATGATGAACTCTACCCCTCCGAAAATGTCTTCCATCCTTTTCTGAAACTCAGAGGGAGCATTTTTCAAACCAAATGGCATGACAGTCCACTGATACTGACCATGTGGTACTATAAAAGCAGTTTTGTATCTATCTCCAGGAATAATGCCAATTTGCCAGAAACCACTCTTAAGATCAAATTTGCTAAAAACATTGGCATTAGCAATTTTAGCAAGCAAGAGTTCTTTATTGGGAAGAGGGTACCTGAAAGGCAATAAAGCTTCGTTCAGAGCTTTATAGTTAATTACCAACCTCTTCTTTCCTCTTTTCTGGTCACTATGCTTGTTCACATAAAAGGCAGGACATGACCATGGACTTTTGCAAGGCTCAATAAGCTTCTGATCTCTTGTTTGCACAAATCCTGTTCATTAGGAGACATATAATTAGCACTAGCTTTTTGGGGCTTAGAGACATAACCTTCTTTGTAAGGCAAGGCCACAAAATACTTCTCTCTAGTCCAGAATGCATCTGGCCTGTTTGTTGTGCAGTTTGACCTCAATTTATCTGTAATGGCCTGTAAAGTCGATTGTCCATGTAGCTCTGCATTTTTTATGATCTCTGGATTTTTGACAAATCCTGCAAACTGTCTTGAATCTTATCTTCATCAGTGGGCTTGACTTTAATCTGAAAATCATTTTTGGCTTGAACTTGAACTGGACCTTCAAGTGTTGTGAAGGTGACAGAATCTTTTCCAAATGTGACTGGAAGAAATCTTTTCAGGAAATCTTGTCCTAAGAGGACATCTGATCCTGTAACAAAACTGTGCAAAGTGACATATGTCTGCACATTATTCAAGAAGACTGGAAAGTCAGGAGATATATGATTGATCTCCATCAATTCTTTGTTAGCAGCTCTGAAAGAAAGCTTAGTTGGCTGCTAGTAGTAAGAAGGAATAGCACCATATTTACAACATGTACACATTGCACCAGAATCAATTTGTGCATCAAGAGTATATTCCTTTACATTGGGTAACTTGATTCTTAAAGGAATTACTACTCTATCTCCTATCCCCATGATATTTACCAGATCAACTTCCTTTGATTTTAAAGGCAATTCCTCAGGGATATCTTTCATCAATAATCTTGTTAATTTGGAATTTGCATCATCATAATCAGAAATAAGTATTTGAAGCTTGGCAGAGAATTGAATCATATCTGATCTTGTATTCTTTATAGATGCTTCCAAATTAGAAATCTTTATCTTGAGAGTTTCGATTTCATTCATACCTGGACTTTGTGAAGGTTCTGAGATCTGCAATGGTGTGAACATTGAATCAAACTCTCTGTTTATAAACTCCTCATCCTCAAATATTCTGGATGATTTAGAGGATGGCTTTTGCTTTTCCAAGCTCTCTAGCTTTTCTTTCAATCTTCTCCTGGCTGTCAATTGTGATGGCTCCAATTGATTGAGCTCAGATCTTACTGCATCAATTTGATTCTGCAATGTATCTGATTTATTGTAATAAAACATTTTAATATCAGCAATAAATGTTTCATCTGAATCAGATGAATCAGAATTCAAATTTATCTTACTGATATTTGGCAGACCATCTTCTTCATCTTCAGAAGATAAAGAATCACTGGATATTTCAAAATATTCCCCATCTGAATGGGAAATGAGATCCCAATCTTTAGGATCATGAATATGAGTAAAGACATCCATAACCTTTATCTGTTTTTTATCCTTCTTCTCTCTGCAAGTGTTAGCATAGTGACCTTCTTTTCCACAAATAAAACATATTACTTTCTTAGAAGGCTTTGCTCTCTTTCTAAATACTATTCTCCTTTTCTTTGAAAATTTAGAAGGATAATATTTCTTCTTAGGAGAATATTTACCTGGTTTGCAAGAACATGAAGTCTATGAAACTTTCTTTTTGGATTTACTATGGCATCCAAAATCATAGGTTTCTGCAAAATTATTGCAAATTTTGTTGCTGAACTTCATCTGCTTCTTAAAATTCTTCTTTGCTTTTTCGGCTGCACATTCTCTCTGCAAAACAGAAACTATCAACTGATGAACTGCAGCAAATGAAGAATTTTCTATCTTGACTTTATTGGTCTCAATGTACTGATTTATCAAATCTGGTATCCTCCCAGGCGTTGAAGCTATGTAATATCTCAAATATGCGACATTGTGGGGATCTGGTGCCTGATAAAGAAGCTTTTGCATAACACAATAATAATCATGAAGATGATCTATGTTACACAACCTTTGTGCTAAGAATAGTTGAGCATGATGAACTGAATCTTCTGGAACTACCCCTACAAACTCATGTTTTAAAGCATCAAAGATAGCTTTTAGGGGATCCGTAGGATGTTCTATTATATTGTTCATCTCATCTTCTGACAACTTATCCCACCATTGTTTTAAAATACCTGTGAATGACCAGACAATTTGAGTAACTATATCAGACCAAGAAGCCTTTGTTTCAGCTTTTCTTTATAAAGCCCAAGCATGTACATTATGCAGAATTGTTATGACTTCTTCACTGCTCAAGCAATCTATATTTACCAAAAGTGTATTACCAAATCCTCTTGCTGATGAATTATCTAATTTGGTAGGGACACTTTGTAATTGTTCTGTATATCTGGAGAAAGGGCTATCAGCAGATGCTTCATGTGCAGTTGTATCATGTTCTCCCTTTCTTCCTTTATGTGAAAAAGAAAAAGTATCACCCCTATCTCTTTTAACACTCGGTTCTACTTGAGTAGGTTCACCAGGGGTTCTAGTGGATGTGACTCCAGACATGGTCAATATTTCTGAAGCAGATGGTTGGCCATTTTCAACCAACTTTGCAAGACTAACATAACCTTTTGGCAGTCTTAAACTTTCTAAAGAAGGAAAAGTTAATAGCCTTTCTTTCATCAGATCAGTTTTTTCTCTGGCTAAGGCTATTCCTTTTTGGATCTTCTCAATCTTAGCAGTATCTATGTTATCAATGCTTTTAAACAAAATACTTCTAAGACCATCATCTGTCTTAGTACTGCTAGAGGAGAATTTTAGCTTTGAACTGGAAATATCTACTTCTCTACAATGAGGCGGAGAAGTAGGTTGTGGCAAAGCATCTCTCAAATGTTCAAGTGATCTGTATATGATACCCATGTTGGAATTAACATCATTTAGCTTCTGGGTATGTTCATTCTGCATTCCCAAACATTCATTATAGCCAGTGTGCATCTTTTTAATGTGTTCTTTGATTTCAAGCACATCTCTAGCTATGTCGTCTATATTCTGCAACATACAAACAATCTGATAGTTTGTATAATTATGCATTTTTTTTGTTTCACTCTGTTATGGATCTGACATATTCTTCATTTGTATCCACTGAAAATCAGACCTTAATGTACCATTCTTAAATGTCCTCCTAGTGTTTCCAGGCTCTAGATGTCTCTCACTTATCTTAGCCATCAGCTCTTGCTAAGCTCTTGGTAAAGTAATACTCTTAATATCAAGCAAGATTACAAGTTTTCTTTTTCTTGCTTTCGTCCTTCTACTTGGAAACTGGAAGATGTACCAGGTACGTAGAACTGACAATCATCTGACTTGTGTGACAAAGTGTTCTTATGATTTCTTCTGGGAATTGAAGGTATTACTACTTTTGTACTATCTCTACCCCCTAAAAATGAAGATCTGTCCAAGGTGGACACAGATCTGGACAAGGAGGGACTAGTAAATTTCAACCCAGTAGAACCATCAGAGTGAGTAACAAGGGCTAACTGTTGTGGTTCTTTAGAAGATTTGAGCTGAGGATATTTTTGAGACAATGGAATGTATGTACTATTCCATTCTTCAGGAAGGGTGCATTCACTAAAACCAATTTGAAGAGGAGCAGTATTACCAGGACTTGGTGATTGGAAGGAAGGGTTGACTTGGTGATTGGAGGAAGTTGGTGAAGGTCGAAGAGTCTTGGATTATCTCATCTTGTCTTGTGAAACCACTTAAGGAAGAGGTTTGACTGGGTTTTCCCCTATCTAGGGGTTTTGCCCTAGCTGTGTGCCTACATTTGGTGTCTTTGATCTTCGTGTTATGGCAATTGTTTGATGAATCAAAATAAAAGAAGAACATAAGAAAATAAGAACTCAAGGAAATCACATCAACAAAAGAAAATCTTTCTACCTTTCTAATTTTCCAACATGGTATCAGAGTTAAGGTGAAAAAGAAGAAAAAGCCAGCCTGAAGATCTACTATAAGGAGAATAAGGAGTCCTAAGAAGTTGAATAAGAGTCATCAAGAAAAGGGATCATATAAGGAGAGAAGCCTACTATCTTCAAGAACCATGTCTAACTCATTGAAGGGAGAAAACAAACAAGAAGGAGCTTCCAACTACAGGGCATGGAAAAAAAGGATAGATCTCATCCTCAAGAAGAATAAAATCTTGGATCTAAACAAAGGAAAAATAAAGAAGCCTACAAATGAATAAAGTGAAGCAGAGAAAGCAAAGTTTAGAGAAACAAAAATATTGGCCATGAGTCTAATAGTGAATGGAATAAAGGGCAATCTCATTCCATATATATCCAACATAGATTTCGTTCAAGAAATGTATGAGGCCCTATCCAAATTATTGACAATCAAGAACCTTGGTCAAATTGCAAGCCTCAAGAATGAACTAAGAACTATGAAGGTTACAAAAGATGATATAGTGGCATCCTTCTTTGTAAGGATAGCTAGAATCGAAGATGACTCCAGGCAATAGATGAAATAGTACCTGAAAAGGAGCTCGTGATTATTTCTCTTCTAGGATGACCAACATCTTGGAGTGCCTTTGCATCACGAATCAATAGTTGGAAGGATACTCCTACATTCGAACAATTATGGAATGCATGTAGTCAAGAAGTAAGAATATCATTAGTAAGCAACAACGAGAATGGAGAGGTGAAAATCTCGAATGCATATTCCACTCATCACAAAAATAAAGGAACCTTCAAGAAGTTCAAAAGGGCCAAGGAAGAAGATAGACCTATCCAAGATTGAATGGTACAATTGTCACAAAATGGGTCACTATAGAAGTACCTATCGTGAGAATCCAAGAATTAAAAGGAGAGATAGGGATCAAGCAAATGTTGTCGATGAAGATTTACCAAAGAAGAACAAGATGAAAGAATCTGAAGTCAAAGACTTATTTGCTAGGGACTCTTAGGGACTCTATCCCATACATATCCTTCTACTCTAAGTTTTGAATTGTTTTCCTTTAAGTTTTGATTTCTAACGCTTATAGGTCTAACATGCTTTGGTAGAATATTTTTGAATTGTTTTGATAAAGTTATAGGTATCCCTCAAGATTGGATTAAGAGGGAGCCCTCACCATTTTATCAAAGATAAGTATCTTACTCCTTCTATTGTCTTTTATATTTGGTTTCAAGAGAATATAAGATAATATAAGATAACATAACATAGGTCGGTCTTCATGTTGACTATGTAAATATGAAAAGGAGGAGTCAAAGATATAAAATGTAATTAAGTGTCAAGACCTTGTTGGTAGTCTAATCAACGATGAAAGTCAAGCTATAGTTACAACAAAGTTTGCCACATTAAATAATGAAGAAATCGCAATTCATGTCGGCCTATTCACTGTGGACAAGTCGGCCTATCTCTCAACTAGATGGTCTCCCTAAAAGCAAGCACAGTCATGTATATATATAACTAGAATTACAGATCATTTGGAATGCAGTTTTTCGGTGCAGATTGAAATAAAACAACGGACAAACCTAAAGAGAATTGTGGACATCACTAAGAAGAAAATGTGGAATGGATATCTGAAATAATGACGCAGATAAGGAATAAGCAGAGGTACAGGACTGAAGCATTATGCGGTAATATCCAAGCAAGAATTGCGGACATACTCTGAGACTACAGCTCGAATATAACAAAGATTTCAGTGTGGAAGATTTGCGGATTCAGTTGTGTTAAGAACTACCATGATATGTGAACCTACAGCAGACATATATTAGGAGAGAGTACGGATGTATACCAGTGGACAATGCAGTGTTGAAGTGTGAACAAATGAAGGTCACAGTGCAGAACATAAGGAGAAGAGACAACCATAGTTAGGAAGGTAAATCTTTGATTTACCTTCCTACTTTTCAAAAGAAGATTTAAGGTCAAAGAAGTTGAACCAAGGTCTTGGAAGCATATCTAAGTCAAGGGTCTAAGTCTGGGCCTTGGTACTTGTGATTGGAAGATCAATAAGAATAATTCTTTGCGAGTTTTTTCCCTGGCTTAGGAGCCTAATCTTTGTGTCTTACGTTTTGATAATTGACTTGATGAAAGATTAACTTAACCTAAAGAAGAGAAGACATAAGTACATTCACAAGTAACTATCAAGAAGAGAATTGTATTAACCTACAGCCCTATAATTTCTCAACAGAGAGGGAGGGCATATTATGATAGTCATGATGGATACCTTGAAGAAGAAATTGGAAAATATATATTGAGGATGTCTTCGTGCTACTGAAGTAATTAAAGAAGAAAATATTTTGACTAGTTGCATATGAATTAACTTGATATAAGTGGCATCAAGATGATTGAAGACCCTGAAGGTAAATCTCTCGAAGTTGGGGTTGTGTTTATACAGGTAAATCTCTCGAAGTTTTGGAAGCATGTTTTGCATGCTTAATTTATTTGTTGATACCGATCTGTTTGATCGGGAGAGATTTGTTGTTACGAATTTGAATCGTCGAGAGTGTTGAGGCATCATGTGTAACACAAAATGCCTGGGAGGACATTTGGCCGACCTGTGTGTTGATGTCTAGTTCCCGAAGTAGGGAGGGTGGTGTTGGTCATAGAGCTCTAACCTTGCCTTACGCACCTAGTTCCCTGGGTTGATGGTTAGTAAGTACGCTTGATGGTACCTATAGAGGTTGAAAGCTTTAGTCCATCTTAGTCCCACCCGGATAGATTGTCATGGCCAGGAATCTAGTCCGTGACACTTGTTAGTGTCAGTCAGTTCTGCCTATCACTAGTGATCAAATGTGCTCTTGCAAAGTTTTTGTTAGGGTGTCAACTCAATTTTTTATGGTTTCCATTAGGGGAATTTTGAGGTCTAAAATGGGCCACCTAAGAAAAATGTACAACCAAAATAAACTTTATAAGAACCAATAAGATTCAACATGATGATGTCAACCATGGGGGATGATTCACCATTTTTTAAGTAAAAGGGTAAAAAGATTAAAAGATAATAAAATAAGAAAAACTACTTTTTCAACTCGTATTTTCAAATTATCTCCTAAAGTTTTTACTCAAATTTCAAGCAGGAGTACTCGTTGGATGCAAAATTTAATTCCTCATCCAAGGAGTACCCATGTTGCATACTTTCGATGGATCCTACTACACAAAAAATGAGAAATACATGAAAAACGTGATTGCAATCTTTGTAGTTTCACGAAAAACATGAAATACATGAACAATGAAAAAGTAGTTTTTCTTTTTTCCCTCTAAAATTTGATGATATAATCAAATCTTATTTTATTATTTCCACTATTATTTTATAATTTCCTTAGGAGGCCCATTTTAGACCTCAAAATTCCCCCAATGAGTAGGTCTTCAAATAAAAATTTGGTCACTGGCTAATGTGTCTAGGTCTATTACTGCTCCTTTCAAAAAATTTCATGTGTTGGTCATTGTCATCTTTCAATTGGGTGAGTCATCACTGCAAAGTCTTCATTATCATCTCAATCATACCATCATGGTCCTCATACAGCTCATTTCATTAGGTGTCACCATTAGGTCATTAGGGTCTAATTCATTAAAATATGTCATTTCATCTATAAAACCAGCGATGAAGGAGTAGTAATAGGGAAATTTCTCAAAAAAGTTTTGTTTCAAATGTAATTTCAAATATGATGTAATATGTTCTAATCTAAGTCACCTGATACGGGGATTCAAAGTATCGGATACGGGTACGGTGACCCCGGAACAGGATACTTCTGGGATACGTTACGTTATATATTATTTTATTAAAAATATATATATATTTTAATATATATATATATATATATATTAAAAATTAGATATTTTTTGCACAAATTCATACAAAATTCATTGATTCAAACATAGATATTAGATACTCATGAGTCATACATCATCATTGATACTATAATACAAATTACAATGATACATTGATACACCATACACGATACAATCGTCAAATTTACTCAGAAAGACAAGATTGAAGATAGTAAGATAGTATAGTTTTTTCATTAAGTCATCAGAATCAAAATGTGTTACATAAGAACACTACCAAATGGATTGGTGCTCTTGATTAAATACGAGTTCCATACCCTAATACATGACAAAATTCGATGGAAACATTGCAATAGCCCAATCCTGAAATCCTGAAAAACTGATAAGTCTGCTGGATTTTGAATGAGATCTAAAATTCTACTTTCTCCATATGAAATCCAATGAGGTCGGAACCACTCTCAAACATCCTGAGTCATTTCATGGTAATGTTAAAAATTTAAGTAAAAGGATAAAAATGAAGATTAAGGACAATGTCACTTTTACTTTAAGAATTTAACATTACCATGAATCATATATAAATACTAGGGCCGTAGGCTTGATGCCCTCTCCTGAAAAATCCTCCTCAATTGGTGAAAAACAATGAGCAAAAGCCCCCCTTTATAATAAAAAAACAACGCTTTTTTGAACCCGCGGGCGTATCCGACGGGATACGATCGGGATACGGCGTGTCCCTTTTCGGATACGCCGTATCCCGACCGTACCCTGTACGGATACGTCGTGTCCTTCGAATTGGGGCCGAATCCGATACATAGAGGTGTCCGACACGGGGATTCGGGGATACGAGGGCATTTTAGGAGTATCCGGTTACTTAGGTTCTAATGTTCCAAAGCTGCAAAGTTTTCAAGTCAAAAGTGAAAAACACATGGTGGGCCACCACACCATTATGAAGAGAATTTGATTTCCACAAGCTATAAAAGACCATCAAAAAATTTCTTTCACTCATTTCATTAGCATAGAGCACTCACTCACTAGTAAAGACTATCTCAGCATATTCAGCATCAAAGAACACTCTAAAAAAAGTGATTGGCACCCTCTCCAGGCAGCCACGCTACGTTTTCAGGCAACCACGTTGTGTTTTTGCCAATTTGTTGTGTTTTCACTCCTACAAGCAAAAAAATCGTTTCCAAGGGTTTTCAGGGGCAAGTGAAGGTTTCATCAACTATTTACAAGTAAGTTCAAGCCTTTGACATCTCCTATCAGCATTTGTTTCCTTGTTTTTGTGGTGAAAATCCTAATATAGCCCCCACGCTGTGTTTTTGGTGGGTGAGCTTCATTTTCTAAATTGCAAGCAAGAACACCTATCCCATACACACTCTACCCTTTCTCACACCCAAAAACACTTCCCACAACCCTCACACCCCCTCACCCTCATTTCCCAAACCCCTACACATAAACCCTAGCTCCTACGTTGTGTTTTTGGCAGTTTTAGGGTTAGCACTGTATTTAAATTCCCTACACCAATCCCTTCACTTGTTTTTCCATTTTTCACTTCCCTAAACTTCCTAATACCCCTATCTACCTCCCTAGATTTTCCTACCCTCATATCTCCTCCCTAATCCCTTCATACTATCCCCTCACCTACTTCCCCTGTTTTTCCATTAGGGTTTTGCTTTGCAAATTGAGAACATGGAGGGAGAAAAGAATCCATACAACAAAGGAGGTCAAATATCAAGGTTTGAGCCACTTAACACTCATGAGTTAATGTCTTCCTCACTGGCCAAGCAATATTTTCAAAATGTAGGATGTTTAGGGTTTTGTGAGCAAATTCAACAAGTGAAATATCATGCTAAGTTGACAAGCTTGTTTGCCACAAACCTTAGGAGAGATAAGGTCACAATTACAGGAGTCGGCTTCACAATTTCAACTGAGGCCATAGCAACAGCCACAAGGGTACCAAACGGTGGGGAAAAGTGGTTCAAGAGCTTAGATTTGGATGTGCAGAATTACAAAGCCTTCATCAAAAGTCACTACAAAGATGCCATTAAAAAGGTTTTTCCTTTTGGAGAGTTGCTAGACAAGTTTGCTCCATTGATGAGGGCCATAATGAAGTATTTCACATGTGAGGGTATATTTTCAAGGTTGTACAAATATCATGTCAAATTGCTAATGCACTTCACAGCAGTAAAACCTCTCAACCTACCCTACTACTTCTACAAAATCTTGGTTAAAATGGCAAAGAAAGTGCAACATAGAGAGAGTGATCATCAAGCCAATCTCTTCCACCATGCTCTCATCAAAATCATTGTCTTGCACCAGCTTGCACAGATGAACATCACTCATTCATTCATTCCATTGTCTTTTTGCCCCCGGCTAGTCAGCCTACTAGTCAAAGTACACCATCAGCACCCTCCAAGCCAAGGCAGATTGGCTCATCAAGCAAAATTTCAGTCAAGAAGACACCTACGGCTGAAGTGACACAAACATGTCAAAGAAGAAGAAGGCTTGTGTTTGCTCCAAACATTGTTGAAGGAGCCAAGCCTGCATCAGCAGAATAGGGATCATCATCACAACATGAGGCACCTTTGCAAGATGAGGAGCCATTTCATCTTGACACTGAAATGGCAGACTTGGAGATGGATGAAGAGCACAGAACAACAGAGCATGTCATCATAGAGAAAGATGTTGAGATCAGAGAACTTAAGGACAACTTGTCCAAGGCCAATTTCTTGATTTCATTCCTAGAGCAGGAGAATATGCAATTGAAGGTAAATCAACTACTCTTGAATAGGCATAATTGAAGAATGTTGAATAGGCATAGTTAAGAGGGAGTGTTAGAATGTAACTAGGTTAGGTCTTCATAATTGTATTCGAGTCATAATGAAATGTATTTATCAAAAGAAAGAAAAAGAAATTATTATTATTATTAAAATGACTTATTAAAGCATGGGTTTCATGCTTGGGTCATCATTTTCTAGGTTAAAGTACTAATTAAGGACTTCTAGGTTTTATCTGGAGTCCTTAGAGTCATTCTCCATTTTATGAGACCCTTCTTGGGCTTTTGTATCATGTAAAAAGAATTATTATTGAGTCAAATAATTCATTTGTCACCTCCACACCAAGTCGGCCCTTACCTGATGAAGTCGACCTACATCAGGGCAATTCGATCCACATAAGAGGTTATGTATAGAGACGCAGTTTGATCCATTAGCTCACTCACTCAACAGGTTCGATACACAAAGAGTAGAAGAAAAAGTGTGAAGTTACAAAAGAAGGAGAATTGTAGGGAAAGTCAAGATCGAAGTTTTGGGCCATCTATCTCTCACATGTGCGAAGTTACTAGGCAATTGTAGGGGTCGAAAGTCTGAGGTTTACTGCGAGTCGAAGTTGTGTTGCAAGAAATAGAAGTTTTGTTGTTGCTGCAAGGTCGAAGTTCTGTTGCTCCTGCAAGGTCGAAGTTTTGCTGCTCCTGCAAGGTCGAAGTTTTGTTGCTGCAAGGCCGAAGTTCTAGGTCGAAGTTGTTGTTGGAAGGTTATCATCTGAAGTGGAAGGAAGGGTTGACTTGGTGATTGGAGGAAGTATGTGTCTAGGTCAAAGAGTCTTGGATTATCTCGTCTTATCTTGTGAAACTACTGAAGGAAGAGGTTTGACTAGGTTTTCCCCTATCTAGGGGTTTTTCCCTAGCTATGTACCTACATCTGGTGTCTTTGATCTTCGTGTTAGGTAATTGCTTGATGAATCAATATAAAAGAACATAAGAAAATAATAACTCAAGGAATTAGCCGACCAAGTAGCTTAACAAAGTATGAATTAGCCATCCAAATGCACGTTGAAATGATGACACAGCGCTGATGTAAGGTCGTTCAAAGGCCATCTTAAGCACTCTTTGTACCAAAATGTGTGAGAGGACTCCATAAATCTCGAAGAAGGGGATGGACCCTTAATCTCCATGTAAGTCATCATGTGGGGCCCCAATTTGTGTTTGGGGCACAAAAACCGGTCTCATGGGTCACCTTATGATAGAATAGCCTGTAATGCTCCAATACTAAGGGCTCTGATGAGGGCGTTTGCCCCCCCATGTCTCAAGGGGTGAGACAAAACCTCCTTTGGGCCTTGGATCAACTACCACATCACATGGTGCATGCTAGGCCGATCGGGGCACGTTGGTCCAAGTGCGTCATTTCATGAACATTGTGGGGCAATGAGCACACTGTTGAGGCTGTTAAGGGTGGTCATAGCATGAAATGATGCTCTGCACATGATGGGAGTCCCATGGCTCTCGGGGTGTCAATATGATCCTCTAGTGGACATGGGCCCCAATTAAGTTGCCCAACCCATGATGAAACCACCTTCCAATTACATATAATGTCTAGTGCTGCATCTTCACCATCAAGTACAATAATTCATTAGTGCATCTACGTGAACCAAGCTTGTTAATCAAGGGCACATTAAGATTTCATACCAGGGTTCCCTTCCAAATTTGGAACTTTAATCTCGTAATAGTGTTACCTCCCTAGGTAGGAGTGATTAATAAACAAACCTATTAGGTGTTCCTAGCCCCTAAGGGGAACGACAGGTCCTTAGTACATCCTTCAATTGATAGGTGGCATCTGAATGATGATGAAATGGATGGTGTCACAAGGGTCTGAAGATCAAATGCCATGGGTACAAGGATAGAAATAATGAGGGATGTCCACATATTGGGTGCATAGAGGTAGGAGGGAGCAATCATGGATACATGAGTTACCCTGGCCTTTGTTTTTCCACCTCTATTTATTTGTCTTTTTCCTTTTCTTCATTTTTCTTTGTATTACTGCTTGGGGCTCCAGGAAATTAGACCATGTTCTGTGTGATATGACACAGTTATTACCCCCTTAATGTAGGGCAGTTCATCGCCCACCAGTGGTTGGGACGTGCATCGGTTCCTTAATGATGTGGGGGGATTAATGGAGCCCTAAGAACCGAGGTGATGGTCATGATGAAGGGGTAGAGCTCATGTTTGTATTTTGCTCACATGCTATATTAAATGTCCCAACCATATTATGCATTTTATAATATTATTTTATTTTGTTTGTTGTTTGTGGCCATGATATGTTTTTAATGTTCTTTTAGTTGCATCAACCTCTGGGGCAACGTTTCCAGGCTCGACCCAGCCTTATGGACCTAGAGAAGGAAAATGATGAAATAAGGCTTGTAATGTGCAGAGGGGAGTGAAAAATATGGAATGCGAAAACAAGACCATGCAACCAAAATCAGGGTTTCCCAAATAGTGCCCTTCTTAAAACCATGGGTCAATAGGGGAGATCACACAGGACTAGGATTGGGGATTAACCCCCCATTTAATGTGAGGGAACAAAACCACGATCAAAGCACTTCCTTCTTCCAAGTCACCCAATAATCCATGTCCAAGATGCCCAAGAAAAACAAGCATAAGCACCCGATTGCACAATGAAAAACATACCTTTTGGGTCGGATTGCCCACCTCTTAACATACGACAGATGGGCAAGGGGACATATGACTAATGCATGGAGTGGCTATCAAATGGCACAATGTATTGGCTACATCGGTGGTTGTCAGGGGTTGTTGGCTACTGGCTAAAGAGATAACTAGGAGAAAATTTCCCCTATTGGGTCACCCACTTTTGGTGGGTAACAATCCGAAATTCTTAACCAAAATGGGGGCACGATTTTGGCGAAGTGATCGATCTGAGCGATTTTGTATTAATCTCTTCAGCTAGGCAATACTTTGGATTTATTGGAAATTGACCTAGACTCGAGCCGGAAATCTAGTATCATTCATAGAATTTGCCTTAGCGTAAAAAAGCATTGATGGGTAGTGGTTAAAATTTAGTGTGTTTCTTTGTCATTTATTTCACTCATTTGACCCGCGTGTGGATACTTTGTTTCATTTGAATGACTTTGTCAATCTTATCTGTTTGAATTGACACTTCTTTGGACAGGTTCACTACAATGTGAATAGATAATATCAAATTCTTATATGCTCGATTATTGCTTTTTCTACGTGATCAATTCACAAGGAAAACAATATAATTGATTGTGCCACACACATATTTCAGATCATATGTGCTATTAGCAGTTCGCATTAAGTTCTTGGCATCTGATCAAACCTGTGCATCATTCTCCATACCATTTCATCTTGGTAGCTTTGCTACGCTTCAGCTGAGAAGACCATCTTCGCATTGATGTTAATATTATTTTGATTCCAAATATGAGCGACAAGGAGAAGATCTAGAATATCTGAGACTATGCAAATTGGCACGCCACCTCAAACAAATTTGACGTTTCCATACAGCGTTACAGTTAAAAGTTTAATGTTTTCGGAGGTGTAGCTCTCCCAGAAATAACTGGATGATCATATTATGTTTATACATATTGGATCTAAATTGGTTATGCAAAAATATAATGTATTTGTTCTTGAGCATTCACTAGTGGAATTCAAAGGCCTCACTCTGTCTATGAGAAATTATTAATGCCTTCAATTCGGTGAATGGCTGAGTACGTGTGCATATGAGTTGATCTAGTCTAGACGGTTATTTTGCTAAGATAGTATTTGTGTGATGCCAAGTACTACATTACGCAGATTTGTTGTTGATCACAAGGATTGATTATGTGTGGTCAAAGCTTCTAAGATCGGAAAAGTGAGAGTGTGCTGACTACTTACTGACAAGATGATGTGACTATCATGCTACTTATGTCAAAATTGTGTATTTGAGTGCATAGTCATTGTTGAGTTTGTTCATTGAGGCTATGTACAACTGAGAAGACAATGTTCATGCTAATGTTTGTGTATCCATATTACTACTAAAAGATCGACAGAGAGTTGTTTTGGATAGTGTATGAAAATGTTGTTGCCTCTATGACAGTGTTGTTGGCTCTATTATCGGTATGAATGATCTAGATCAATGACCTTGTCTATGTTCTGATCATTGAGCATGGAGTTTATGATCAAGTATATTTTGGGTCGAGATCCGATGATCGTAAGTTATGTTTTGTGAAACCCAGTGTAATAATCGATATGCTTCTCTGAGCTTATGCGATTAGGTTAACACGTAATTTGAATATGGGACTAGTGGATCATTATAGTAGTTGCAAGACTAATGTATGAGACAAACCTCTAAATATCCTTCATAAAGGGCAGATTCTTACGTTTGAGTTTGTACAATTTGAAGGGACAAAATTTGACCACTAATAAGACAAAGTGTGCACATGCTTGCATTAATAGTCACTGATTACTTGACAAGGGTACCGGTGTAGTATGTGACCTGGAGCAATCTATATGACTGATTGTTTAATAAGTTAGATCAGTGCCTTTAATCAAAACAGACTAGCTGAGTTTAGTTGCAGGGATTTATAACTGTGTAAGTTATTAAGGAATGAATATTATGGTTTTTGTTGAAAGTATTCAGGGTCTTTGTTGCTTGCCTAGATCTGAGGGTTTAATGGACTTGATTATAGCCAAGACCATGTTGGTTGTAGACCAAAGTTGTTGACCTAAGAAGTGTTAGCAGTAATTGTTGAACTAGGGATGATGAGGTTGCTATGAATTACCAAAGTGCTAATGACAAAGATGTTGAACCATGAAGAAACGTGTTGATGCCAAGTCTATATTGTCCAAGAGTTGGAAGACTTGGGGTTTGTAAACCCTAGAGAAGACTAAGAGGTTACGACTTACATTGAAATCTTGCATAAGAAATCCCTACAGTTTGTGGGATGAAGCCCTAGAGCAAGACTTGGGGTGTTGAATGGAAGTGGAGTTGGTGTGATCAATACATGGTGTGGCTAGATAGCTAAAATGAATGGCTTCTTGATCCTTAGGATGAAGAATCCCTTGCCCTTGATGTTGAAGACGAGGATGTGCAGATAGATTTCCAAAGGGCAACAATCAAGAGGGAGTTGACGATTCCCTACAACCCTCTGTGATTTCTTCCTTAATCAAGAGACAAGTACTTCATATCTTTCTCCCTTAATAATTGTTTTTTTTTATGTCTCTTGTCCATGTATCTTTCACCTGGTTATAATTGTTTCTTCCATGGCCTCCTGAATGAGATTTGCAAATTGCAGGTACATCGTGAAGGCTACCAAAGCAATGATTCTGGCAGCAGATGGCAACATTAGGAAGAACAAAGCAAAGCTTGTGACAAGAGGGTTCTCCTAGTAAGAGGGAGCAGCAATAGCAGAAGGACCTTCTTACATGACATACGGAAAAGCAGTGGCAAAAGGACTTACTCACGTGATAGAGGGAGAAACCAAGACTATCACAGGAAGACCTGCTTCAGAAGCTAGAAGGACATGGCCAAGCCACTTCATCCGAGACATGATACAGAGACAAGCAGTAGATATCCAGAAAATATCCACAAATGAGTTGATTGTGGACAAAGACAAGCTTAGTTTGATGTTGAATGTCTCCCTCATTGGAAGGGAATGATGAGGTCTTTGTAAGATCGAGTTGACCATCTCTTGAAGCCATAAAGGACTTTGGTTGGGTCATAAAGGACTTTGACCAAAGGGATATGAATACATTCACATTTAAAAGCCATAAGGACTTGGCTAGGTCATAAAGGACTTTGACCAGAAAGGTGAATGACCCAAGGCAATTACAGGGGAAATTATAGGATACCTTCACCTTTGAAGCCAGAAGGATTTGGCTAGGTCAACTAGAGGTGAATGTCCCAAGGAAATTATAGGAATGGATAGATCTTTTCCTTAGAAGCCAGAAGGACTTGGCTAGGTCATAAAGGACTTTGACCAGAAAGGTGAATGGTCCAAAGGAAAATTCTCTCCAGAAGCTAATAAAATTTGGATGCCTAGGCTAGGTGATGACCATAGGAGATTGATACACTTGCCTAAATAGCCATAAAGGACTTTTGCCAACCCTGGATATATGAGGAGTTACATTGCCCACTCCAAGATGGATTTATCTATAGACATGCATCAATATGGCAAACTCATAAACTCTTCTTAAGGAAGGAGAAATTCCAGCTAAAGAAAAATCTATTGCAACCAAGAAGAATACATCCTTCGCTAAGAGGGAGTGTTTTTTGCAGCATCAGGAGGTATTTCTGCATGCCAAGAGGCCTCATATGTCAGCCTAGAAAAATTATGGAAATTAAAATTAAATAAAATTTATTTTTGGGTTTCATGTAGGCTCAAAAGGGACAAGTCGGCCCCACCATGAAAAGGTGTGTCCCTTGGGGTAAATGCATCCATTCGACTTGTATATGACATTTCATTTGACTCACTCACTTATCATCTATCTTATATAGAAGATACTCATGGGAGCAGAAAAAGGATGAGATAACTAAAGTTCTTGAAGAGCTAGTAGTGAGATCATTTCACACATTAACCTTAGAACATATATCATAAGTGATCTCTCTCCTACCAGGACTCCTCCCATCGGTGAAAATCCATAAATAATAGAGGATTTTGGCTGTGGTGACAGTGGACCACTACCCCATTATTGCTTCTTGGTCTAGTTTATGCCTTGTAGGGTTTCCCTCTCCAAGGCCTGCTAGATTTTGTAGCTATAGGAACTACATAAAAACTAGCTGCAAGAATGATGCAAGCTAGGAAGAGGATCTTGAGATCAGCAGCAAAAGTGTAGTCAACTCGCAGCATGGGTCACGTGAGGCCAATTCCAGGTTAATCCAAAATTTCTTTGCGCCATGATCTGTATAACAACTTCATTTTTCTACTTTATGTCATAATTTGTATTCAATTTTTTTAATTTCAAGAAACGTAGCAGTGAATGCACTCCCATAGGCCAGCTGGCCTCACAGGAAGTTTAATAAAGTCAATCAATCTATCTCTTTCACAAACACAATCTACAGGTACTAAACTCATAACATGTGCTAAGTGTCAAAAGGTCAAAAAATTAGATAATTTTTCAACTTTATCAGTAACTCTTTTCCATTACAAGAATCTATTATTTCATTACTAAGATTGAAGAGACTTTTGCAAACTTCTTTTTTTGAGGGGTGGAGTGGTGACTGAAGGGGATGTGGTTGGGGAGAATTTTTGCATACTTTTAATTAGTTATTGTAGAGATTCTAAGATGAAACTACTAACCTGTTCACATTCTTTTCGTGTAAAGCAGTAGACAATTCCAGACTCCTTGTTTTGGTAAGATCCACGTATAAAATTTGCTATATCATCGATGACTGCCATGGCATTTGAGGATTTCTCACGGACCTGCAAAGGATAAATGCGAGTCAGCTTCGTAGATCCTAGCCTTTAGGCTATCCTTCAGTATATGCAATTAGGTAATGCAGTTACCATTTTAAAGTCGATTTCAGTAAGAACACTAGAGCAATAGCCAAAAAACACATACCTCATAAAAAAGGTTCGGCCTGTTCACACTACTCACAAATGTAACACACCTTGAAACTTGCAACATCTCTTTCAAATCTGTTTGAACCCGTTGAGTGGCGGTAGCCTTTGAGGGCATTGCAATGACAGTACAAAATAAGTCCTGACTATATCTGTCCACAAAACTACGAAAGTATGAAATACAAAAACTTAAATTGCAACTTACCGTTAATGCAATCATCGGCACCTTTGGAAATTGAGTCTTCAAAATACCAAGCTTTTTATAATCAGGGCGAAAATCATGTCCCCATTGGCTACAGCAATGTGCCTCCTGTACATTGGAATTTAAACTAAAAGAGTTACAGCAAAGGTCAACCAGCAAGGTTTCTATTCATAAATTAAGTTCCATAAAAACTGATCTGAAATCTTGAAATTTTGAGGACCAGAAGCATATCTAGTTTTGACATTGATGAATATAACAAAAACAGCCCTACATACATTCAAAACAATAATCTGATTCATCCTCTTTTCTGATACATGGTCATTTACCATCAGACAACACTCTTTTCCCATCTAGGTGTCTATAGACATGATTATCAATAATGGCTTAGTTATGTCATCAATAACAAAACCCTTTTCCCAGAATATAAAAAATAGTCTCAGGTATCTATTGAAATTTCACACGAAACAAGGCCATCTTATATTTCATCTATCTATTTGATAAATTCAGAATAAGAAGCACAGTAGTTGGTGATTTGTTTTCAGCACAAATCTACTAGTGTCATTAAATTGTCTTTTGTGTCAAAGTTTCACTGCCTTAATTAGTTTCTCCAAAGGGTAGTGATGGCAGTTATTAGAAGTAAAATCTTGATAATTAACTTTATTTCTGTCTTATTTGCAAGGATCTTCACTATTATGGCACATGTTGACCCTGCCGCC
The DNA here is from genome assembly GCA_034641835.2 of Pinus albicaulis. Lineage (NCBI taxonomy): Eukaryota > Viridiplantae > Streptophyta > Pinopsida > Pinales > Pinaceae > Pinus > Pinus albicaulis. The sequence continues at coordinate 1,428,784,709 of CM076570.1, forward strand.
TACACCTACCTACAGTTAGTGAGAAAAGTCTTTAAACCTACAAGGTGTGGTTGGTGGCAAGGAACTAAGAGAAGGGGTTGTCACATATTCCTAACTCTCTATTTAAGCTATCTCCTAGGCTAGCTATGGGGGTTGGTCCCTAAAGGAAAACTAAGCTAAAGATGTGAGGTTTTCTAGGAGATGTTAGAGTGAAATGGATTACTTTTTGAGATTATAAGCAAATATGAGATGAGCAATATGAAATGAAATAACCATTAACAACCATCAACACATGAGATAAGCATAAGCACAGAAAAAATCAGTGCCTTCAAAGTATTGCTCAAAAATGATATTTTCTCAAAATAAATGAAATGCTTTCAAATGGAAGCACAAGTAATCTTGAAAGTGAAACAAAAGAATGTGAGCACAATAAAATAATCAATACAAGATATAAAGATGCTTTCAAGATATATGATCACTTGCTAAATCAAAGCATACAAGGATACCTTGCAAAAGGAAAAACAATTAATATTCTACTTGCAAAATATAGATGAGATAATTCTTGTCTCAACAAAGTATTCAATTCGACAATGACAAATAAAATGACCAATTGCAAGTAAAACCAGGGTTGCGGGGAAGCTTCAACCCCCCCTCGTTCCCGTTTCCAAAACGCGCTCCGTGCGGGAGCGTTTTGGAAACGCTCGGAAACGCGCTCCCGAAAAGGGGAGCGTTTTCGGGAGCGCGTTTCCGAACCTGTTAAAACGCTCCCTGCCTTTTCGGGAGCGTTTCAAGAAGCTCTTGGAAGCGAACACTCCCTGAGCGCTTCCGGCGTTTAAAAAACGCTTCGGGAGCGTTTTTTAAACGTCGGAAGTGATTGGGGAGCGTTCGCTCCCCGGAACCAAAAACCCTTCCCGCAGCGCGCAAATTTTTTTAAGTGAAAAGACGATTTGTTTATAAGGGGGGGGGGGGGGGGAGGGGTTTCATTTTGGTTTTTATCGTTTGTTGAGTTGAAAGAGAGAGCAAGAAGACTACAAGGAGAGCAAGGAGCAAGGCAACAGGAGGATTGCAAGAAAGAGGTAGGCCTTCTAATCCCAATTTGTATTTTCTAGGATGAATTTGTAGATTGTTAAATTGTTTAAAAATGAAAACTTGAATTTTTTCTTGAATGTTGCATTTTATTGGATTTAAAACTTAAAAAATGAATTGTTTTTTTCCTATGTTGCATTTCCTATTCCCATTTGGCATTTTTCCATTTGTTTTGCAGGCTAGAAACTTGAAACTTGAAACTTGTTTCCATCATGGTTATATGACTAGGGATTTTCCTCATGTTGGTTCCTTTCTTTGTGATAATGGTGTTGGAGAGTGGTAGAAGTAAGAGGCAAATCAGAGAAGAGGAGGATGAAGAGGAGGGTTATGGTGGATTTGAAGAAAATCCTGAAGAGGAGGAGGATTATGCTGAGGAGGAAGTGGGGAGTGGAGAACCTGAGGACACAGATTCCCCAACTAAACGAGACCAAACTCAGACACCTTTGTGGTAATATGTTCAGAAAATGGAAGGAGGGAAAGGTGGTGGAACCACTAAATTTATTTTCCCCCATTGCAATAAACAATACCATGGTTCATACACTCGTGAGAGAAGGCACCTTTGTGGGATAATTCCAGGGGATGGAACTAAAAATATTGGAATCAAAGTTTGTCCTTATGTGCCAGCACCACAAAGAGAGAAATATAGGAAGGAAGAGGGGGCTGCCCTACAGAGATCATCTAAAAGATCTAGGGGTTTCGTTGATTCAGGCCCAACACGTCATGGACAAACAAGTTCAACTTCCACCCATGCCAATGGTTTTGAAGGCAGTGGCACACCTGGATTAAGGCGTAGAACCATATCCGATTTCCTGGACGAAAGGTGTAGGAATGATGTGGATTCAAAAGTTTACCGGTGTCTATATGCACGTGGGGTGCCATTCAATGTTCTTCGCTCACCTTATTGGCATGAAATGGTTTCTGCCATTAATGATGCCCCCAAAGGATACAAAAGACCTGGGTATGACAAGGCCAGAACCGTGGGTCTTGATCATGAAAAAGCTAAAATAAACAATTCTTTGGCTAGAATGACAAGTTCGTGGAATGAGCATGCTCTGTCCATTGTCTCTGATGGATGGACCAATGTAAAGGGAAAACCATTGATAAGTGTTTTGGCTGTGTCGGTTAGTGGTGCAATCTTCCTGGCAGCTTATGATTATTCAGACAAATTCAAAATCGACATTAACATTGCAGAACCATTACTTGATATAATTGAAAAGACTGGGCCATACAATGTCATACAGGTCATCACTGATAATGCTGCTAACTGTAAGGCAGCAGGAGCAATTATTAAGGGATAAATACCCCAACATTTTTTGGTGCGGGTGTTTGGTTCACACAATGAACCTTTTGATGCATGATATCATCAAAAACAAACAACCTCAATTCAAATGGCTTGGTGATTTGTACAAGAGAGGCAAAAAAATGATAAAATTTATTACAAATCATAAGCAATACCCATGGGCTTTTCCGTACTCACTCCAAATTGGAGTTGTTGAAGATAGAAAAAACTAGATTTGCTAGCTATTACCTCACCTTCAGGTGCCTTTTGAAGGTAAGAGAGGCATTGGCTACAATGGTATCAAGCCCACATTGACAGCTATTAAAGGACAGGGCAGCAACAATAGTTGACAGGCGAGGTTTCAAACATGTGGAGGAGACAGCCCTTGACCCTCTGTTTTGGGCACGTGTGAGAGAAATTTTGAATTTTACCAAGCCCATTTATAACATGATTCGGTTTGCAGATACTAATAAACCAGTGATTGGAGAGGTTTATGAGCAGATGGACAACATGTTGGGGCAAATAAAATATATTGTTAAGGATAATGATCCCAACTTGTATGCGATGATTCATGACTGTGTGTGTGCACGGTGGAATAAACTCAATGTTCCACTACATGCTTTGGCATATATCCTTACGCCAGAATATTACTCTCCATCTTGGTTGGGCCAACCTGCACCTGGAGGTGGGGTTAGGATGAAACCTCACACAGAGATAGAGGTACAAGAGGGGTACATGAAGGCATTGGACAAGTTGGTACCCGACAGGGAAGAGTGTGCTAGATTGCGTCTTGAATTAGGCAAATACTTCAGTTTCACTACTAACTTTGGTTCTTTCCATGCAATGGAAGACAGGGACAGATTTGATGCTCTCACATGGTGGGAAGCATATGGCGGCATGGGACTTTTGCCAAAGATGGCTAAAAAAGTTCTCTCACGGGTTGTGAACACTTCTTCTGCAAAGAGGTGTTGGAGCACCTACAGCTTCATACACAATGTGAGAAGAAACAGGCTGAATGAAAGCCGAGTTGAAAGCTTGGTTTATGTGCATTACAACTTGAGGTTGTTGAGCCATTACTGTGATCGGGAAAATGAGGATCAATCATACAGAGTCTGGGACAACAACCCAGAGGATGATAATTTGGAGGACGGCACGTTACATGGAAGAATTGGAGACGGAGCTTTATAGGGATGATGATGAAGCATGACGGCACCGCCACACACGGCCGATTACCATCTGCGGTAGCGATTAGGTGCTAGTGCCAGTGCCACTCCTCGATATCACACTATTGTTCCTTTGCAGATCCAGCCTCCACCTTCTAGTCGTGGTCGTGGTACTCCTGAGAGTACTAGAAGACCAACATTTCCTCGTGGCTCACAAAAAATAGACATTTCTCGTGGGCGTGGTAAGGGGCCAGCCAGATAAAATAGATTTGTTGTTTACTAGTCTTTTCTATTTGTTGTTGACAGTTGAACAGTTGAAACTTGACTCTTTCTGATTTCATATATATAATGACAATTTAAGTTTGAAGTTTGAATTTGAAAGGCGAAACTTTAAAGTTGGCATTTATAAGTTTACTGTTTACAAGTCATTATGAATTATGAATATGATGCTTCATGAAAGTTATATGGTGATCAATGAATGAATGATGATAAATGTTATATAATATCAATGATGATAAATGTTATATATTGAATTTTCAAATCAATGAATCAATGATGATAAATGAATAAATGTATATTGAATTTTGAAATCAATGAATCAATGATGATAAATGTTATATATTGAATTTTGAAAGCTTGAAACCTTCAGATTGATGATTTGCGAGACTCAAGAGTCAATATGTTGTATGCTTCCAACTCGTGGGCGTGGTTGATGAAGATTATAACTTCTACATGATTTATGTTATATGATTCAATCTATGTTTTTATGTTTTTTATGTCTAATTCATCATTCTACATGTTTTTGTTGACATATATGCATCAAAATATTAAAAAAAAAATATATATATATATATATATATATATATATATGTAAACGCTCCCGAAAACGCTCCGGACCGGAAGCTTTTAAAAATGGTGCTCCCACTCTCGCTCCGCGTTTTCGCTCCCGCTCCCAAGTAACCTTGAGTAAAACCATGAGATGTGTTAATATGAAATGCACCTACACTATATTTGGATGCAATTATTTTGGCTATTTTTTAATCTAAAATGCATAATCTAGGTGAGAGATCCTCCTCTTGAGCTCTTACCAAAGGGTAAAAATTGGGTTGATTGTAAGGAAGAGGGGGCGAGGACACGATGGTGTCATTAATGATACCCATCCCCTGAGTCTTACAAGTCAGCGTCTGTCTCCGTTCCTACAAGTGGACAAGTCACCTTCATAACTGCAAAGTCACGCGTCTTTTACCTTACTTCGTACCAAATGGAAAAAATTTCGAAGAAAGTTTTTTTTCCTATGATTTCTATCAACCAAGCTTATTCTTGGAGGTTGATTTTAAATATGCAACTAAGTTAGGATGTCTACTATGATATGCAAGTATATTTGCAAAATGCTAGGTGAGATAGAAATGCTTTAATCAAATATGCTTCAAAACACAAGATTGCATAAGCTTCATAACATGTAAAATTGTAAAGTGAAAGTATTTTCTTTGACCTGTGATAAATTAATGATCCACCAAAAGCAAATAAAGCTTGGAGCTTATGTAAAATAAATTGAAATCCTTTACAAGATAAACTCAATATTGTACTCAAAATCAGTGTTGATAATATTGGTATCGGCAAAAAATCGGCGAGGGTCCAGAAAACATCTTATCGGCAATATCGGCGAAAATATCAGCAAAATATCGACAAATATCAACAAGCATAAAAAATGCATAATATATCCATTTTTTTCAGAATTTTAAACATCTAAAGCAATAACAACATGAAATAAACACATTGAAACATTAACATAAAAAAAGCACTAATATATATGATGCAGTGAATGTAAAATAAAAATGATATATCAAAGGCGATACCAAATCCTGCTGATCCCTGATAATTGTCCAATCAAGGACTCAAATGTGGAGAACAAATACAAAATAACATCACATATATAGAAGTATCTCATCATCATGAGTTAACTGTTATATGTAGCAAAGCTGCAAAACAAATAAAACTAGCAACTATCTATCTGAGATCAGGATTCAGTTCCCTCTCCCTAGCAGTTATCTTTCTGTCTTTTTCAGCAATTGCTTCAAGAGCTTTTTGTACAATTTCCGCACTAGAAACTGTCTAGGGAGTCTAGCCAGATGGTATTTCAATCGTGTAACACCTCCTGCCATCTTGGTCCCACACAATCTGCATGATAGATGTGCCAGATTTGTCCCACCATCAAGCTGCCCATACTCCCAAAATGGGTCCAAGGATTTTGGCATATTTGCAGTGAACTAATTCAAATTTCAAACCTAGGGCACCAAAAAAACAAATAATTGGCATTAAACACGCATACACAAAAAATGGCAATAAAAGGGTGCATACGAAAGTAAAAAAAAATGAAGCTTGTTGTCCAAATATGGAGAAAACCCTTGCATTGGCTCATGGGCATGAAAATCATAGCATATGGAAAAAAACAAAGAAACAAAATCTTGGTAGGCAAAGAGGCAAGAAAGCATAACCCTAAATCTATGAAAAAAATCATTTACATAGGGGTTTTTAAGAACATACCTATTAATGGAAGAAATGAAGTTTCTCTCACTGTTCTTCAATCTTTGATCAACAAAAAATTTTGAGTTGATAGTGATAATGGCTCTTTGATCCTCAACCCCTCATTGACAACCACCACAAAGCTCTTCCCCTTCCTTCTCCAAGCCTCACAGACGAAAATGACAAAAAAAAGACAAAATTCCCTTTTCTAGCCGCGGCCCAGGAGTGCCTGGCGATATTTACCATCGTCGCCCGACATTCGATATTTTCTCGGCGATATTTCAGCTCGCCGAAAATATCGCGATATTTCCGAATATCACCGATATTTCAGCGATATTATCAACACTACTCAAAATAGCCTGGCAAAAGAAAGAAACTTTAACTTGAGAGATTAGCTTGACAAAATAAATGGTTGCTTTGGAAAGTGAAATTGCCCAAATACATGATAAATCAAAACTCGAGATATGAAAATGTTGCACAATAGTGAAGCATAAGTGAACTTTAGACAATACCCAAGCTAAATGTATCAAGTTAAAGAGATGCTTGCATAAAAATGAATTGCTATGAAATAAAATGTAACTTGTGACTTGTAGCAATCAATGTAAATGGCAAGCAAATTGTAGTGAACTTTAGCAAATTTTAGGAAAGCAAATGAGATGTGTGGTTATGTTAATTAACAAATTAAAGCATGCATGTAAGTGAAAGGAAAAGTTAGAATAAACAAGTCACCCACAAGTTCTCTCCCAAAGTGGAGAGATAGGGATGCCAATGGGTAAAACCCACCCTCCCAAAAATCAGAAATTTTATCAATTAAGTTACAAAAGGTAGGAGCCCTTGAAAAACTTCTCCAAGCTCAAGGAAAATCTTTACAATGAAAGCCCTAGACAATAGACTTTTCCTTGATGAGTTATTACTGCAAATGGGGCCAAAGAAGGGCCTTGAAATCTGAATTTTGAAAGGGTCGCTTTAGATACAAAAATTAGGTTCGAGAAGAAGAGGAATCTGCATGAAAGCAAGAGAGGTTAAGCCTCCTTGAGCCCACAACCAAGAGAGAAAAATGCAGCCCCAAAATGGAACTCAGTCTTGCCACAAAAGAACCTCTAATGCCCACGGCCAAGGGACAAATTTAGTCTTGAATTGAGAGCCCAAGGTCCTGCACACAACTTGTTAATAGTTTCAAACGATAAATCCCACAAGTTGTCACAAGAACAAGTTGGAGAGGGCTGCAAAACAAGCCAAGTATTAGTTATGAAATTACTCAATAAAATTACAAATGTATGTGTACAATATAATCTACAAAGGATAAACTAAGGAGAATGAGTAAACTCTCCTCTTTGCTTAAGCTATAATTTGGCTCTAAAATAGAAAGATTATACCAAATAAAGCACAATATTTTGAAAAATAAATATTAAATGGATTATGCTTGAGATATGAGCCCAAAGCGCAAAAGAAATCTCTTCAAGACAAATTCGAATGACAGGACTTTGGCAATTGATAAATGTGGGTTCTCCTTGAGTATTTCAAGAGTGGGTTGGTTCCTCCAAGAACTTCCCCACGCGCTTGAAGCTTGATCCAAAGGAAGATTTTCTACACGACTTCACATAAACAAATTAGATCCACATGGGCTTGATCAAATGCAATGAAGAGAAAATTTTAGAGATATATTGGACATCAACTAAAACATTTCTCTATCTAGGGCATGTAAATAATCCTTATGCTAATGTGAGATAGCTACACATCAACACAACTAGAAAAGCATAATGGAAATAATAGCATAATGAAATAAGTAGAAAGGCAAGTGCAAGAATATCAAGAAGTTACCATACACAAGGAGAAGAACACATCAAATGTAACCCCAAAGTCTTTTGTATTAATTTACAAAGAGTGTATAATCTAACAGAGTATCCTTAAGCCCTATAGCTCGTATTCCAAATACCTAAGTGAGAGCACAAAGCTCTTATCATATAGAAGCTTGGAAGCCAATCCCAAGGCAAATGGTGACAATCCCAAAGCAAATGGGTGACAATCCCAAAGCACCTTCATGCAAATTCGAATCTCCCAAGTGGCATCAAGAATCCCTCGAGCAAAATCAAATTCCAGGATGAAATGACAAGTGTATATGGGTGGGAAGTTGGCAACCAATGTGGAGACAATTCCCACAAAAATATCCACCAAATATTCTCCCAAATCCTCTCAAATGTGCATTAACTTCACAAATTCGAATTTTCCGAGTAAGCAGCTTCCTCATTTATTGCCAAAAAATCGATTTCATTGAACACATGTCATTTCCTTGATTTCAGGAGTCCACATCACCTTAGGACTTCACTTTAACTCCTCCATGATTTTCCACCTCATTTCCACATCATTTAGCTGTGTGGATATTTATTTTCTCCATTTATTTAATTGTTGGGTTAATGAAAAGTGGGTTTTGAGGGTCTAGAACATATTTTAACCCCTCAAAGTGTGTCTTGATAGAAAATTGAGGGTGAGAGGTGCAATTTTTATTACTCATACTCCATACAAATTCTCTAGACATTACTTATTACATTTCATATACAATTTTTATTTCAATATCTGCCCTGCGGGAAATTTAAAAAATTAAAAAATGAACCCCCTAAACCTAATCAAATTCCACAAATTTTTTTGTGCGATCTAGTATGGTAATATACATTTACCCTAGACACTAGCACACACTCAAGGCCTCACCATCAAGTCTTACTCCGGATTTGGGGTATATTGGAGGAAAAAACTCGATTAATTATTAAGTCCCCATAAGAGGATAATTAACCAAGTGAAAACAACCTCCCAGAGTAATACTCATTATGATAAGGTCTCAAGCTACCCAGGCTTGTTACATGACTCGACTCTTCATTCTATTATTGTTGAGAATTTAGTAGGACGTAGTTTAATTCAATTCTCTACTTGATAATTACTTGTGAACTTATTTATCTTACTTAGATCTTCTCTTCATTAGCTTATTAGGTCTTTCATCAAGTCAATTATCAAAACACAAAAGACACATGATTTTTGCTCCTCAAGCCAGGGCCAAAACCTCTCCCTCTTGGATAGGAAAACCTGAAATTAATTCTTCTTATCTATCTTCAATTGACAAGTACCATGACCATGACATAGACTCTTGACACCAGTATGCCTCCATGACCCTCGTCACTGCTTTTCTCGGCTTCTCATGTTGATCTGTTCTTTTTGCACTGCACTGCACCAACATTAGGAAAATCGGTTCCTAGCTCTAAACAGTGAACTCCTTCTCTGCCTTCCTTTGATCTAGCCACGACCTCCTAGAGACCTCTCCTTGGCCTTCTACACTTTATGCCCAAGACCAAGAACTTCCTGCTGTAAAAATCCTCCTAAGTGTTGATTTTTGGTAGCATCGAAAGTGCTCTAAGTCTCAAACTTTGTGGAGAGGCTTAGGCACATGTATTCCAAAGAACCCAGAAATGGTTTGTGGAAATTCCACTCGAAATATGTTTTATTAAAATAATTAATTATTTTAATGGAGACCCTAAGTCTAAACTTAGGGCAATTAAATAATTAAAGAGTATTAATAAAACAGAGTGTGGATCTTCTAGAAAACATGGATCAAGTCAAGTAGTGATCTTAGTCGTTGATTAGAGACCTAATCTCGGTCGTTGATATCTCAATGAGAAGACTATAAAGGAAGGCTTGAAGGTCATTTGGAAGACACACCAGTGCAGATACTCAGTTGCCCAAGTAAAATCGATTTTCTCAGTGGCTAAAGTTCGGCAAGAGAAAATCGATCGAGAGGGAGAGTTGCAGGTGGAGGAGAGACTGAGAGGGTTCAGCATCAATCCGAGGTACAAGAGCAGGTGACGCAGTGGCAGGAAGGGACAGCGCAGAGGCAGGAAGGGAACAAGGCAGATGTGACGCAATTTTGCGCAGTCCTCACATAGAGCCAGCATAGTGGTGACGTGAGAGGCCCAGGAGAGTCCTTCCAAGGTCATTTCTCTGCTACACCAGTTTTCCCGCATTGGGTTTTTCCAGGGACAATTGTCCAAAATATATGTGTCATTCTTGAGCTAGTATTTCCTTATTGTTTTTCTCAGTAATTGTATGGTGAAGTCTGCATTTGAATTTATTTCGATATTTACTGAAGATATTTCTGCAAATAACTTATTTTTGAATAATAAGTAGAAGAAATAACATCAGCTAATGAAGTAGGATTTCAAGTTGGAATTTTCACATGGTATCAGAGTAGGGTTAGGCAAGAAAGCAGGAGGGTCTACGCCAAAGGGAACTCGTGGTGTTGCCTTGGCAGCAAATTGTAATCCTAAAGGGCTTACGCATTCCTTCTGCAGAAACTGTCGGAGAAGGGAAAAGCAAGGAGAAGATGGAAGATCGAGTTTTGTCAAGATTGGCCTCTTGGCTAGAAAAAGAATGTGTGTGTTTATCTAGAACTGCATCATCAGATTATTGGTATATTGATAGCGGGGCTTCAACTCATATGACTGGAGAAAGAGATCATTTCTCTAGCTATCAAGAAGAACGGATGGACTTCCAAATTACTATGGGAAACAAGACAAAGTGTACCCCTGTAGGAAAACGGACAGTAGCATTTTAGACAGAAGCAGGAAAGAGTCTCTGAGCCACTAATGTGCTGCATGTGCCAGGTATGGGAATGAATTTACTTTCAATGTGTAAATTGCAGGACAAGGGATACGACGTATACTTTATCGGAAGAATAGTCTATGTCAAACATCCAAGCCGGAAGAAGGCTCGAATTGGGACTCGAAGCAACAAACTATACAAGTTGTAGCACGAGTCTCCAATGGCACTAGTAGGCAACAATCTAAGCGGCGAGTCAAATCTGAATGAACTATGGCACAGACGAATGGGGCATCTACACCATGGAGCTCTGAGAATGCTCAGAGAAACAGTGACGGGAGTTACAATTCTTAGTACCAAACATGATGGTGTATGCAGATGATGCGTTCTAGGCAAATACGCTAAGGCAGTGTATTCCAGGAGCAACAATAGCGCGAAAAGCAGTGTAACACGGGGTCTTGTCCCCCCACCTAAGGGTCAAGTTTCCTCGCCCCTTCGCTCTCGGAGGTCATGGGGATGTCTAGGGGGTGTTTCCCCACGCTCCCAAAAAACAGGAAACCAAGGGGGGGTGTGAGGAGGGGCGTTTCCTCAAACTTAGTGGTCGAGGGGGCGTCAGGGGGCATACGGGGGACGTGAGGGGACGCGAGGGGGCGTGAGGGGGCGTGCGAGGCCCAAAAAAAATTTGTTAGGTTTATTAAAATTTAGGTTTGGCTTTTAAGTTTTATTATTTCGTTTTGCTGCCTCCACCGTCGTCGCTCCAGCACTCCAGCTCTCAGTCTCGTCCGTCGAGCTCTCAGCCTCCAGCTCCCGCCGCACTGGTGCATCGGACTGCCACCGTCGAGCTGCCTCCATCGAGCCTCTGCATCAGGCTTCCACCGTCGAGCTGCTCGTTGTTGCTACCACCATCCACGCTGTTGCTGCCACCGTCCACGTTGCTGCCCTTCCATTGTCTAGACTCCAGGGCCCAAGCTGCCCACGCTGTCGGTAAGGCTCGGACAGCCCACGTTGATGTTTAACTAATTTAAATTTTAATATTTAACAGATAATTTTAAATTTTAAATTTAATTTTTTTTAATTTTAAATTTTAAATTGTTTTGTAACTTGTTTGCAATGTTTTTAATATTTATAAATTTTAAATTTTAAATTGTTTTCTTTGAAATGTTGTGCAGTAATTTTTTTTTAAATGTTAAATTTTGTTTTTTTAAGTTTAAAAAATCTAAATGACAGGCATAATTTATAAATGATAACAGTCAACACAGTTACTGTGTTACAAACGCTGAAAAAAAAAATGCAGCGTTTGTAACAAAGTAACTAGTTAAATTTGTTTTTTCAATAATTAATTTTTTTATTTCGAAATTGCAAATTTTAATTTATTAAATTATTTGCAATCGCAACCTACAAGTTTGAACTATGAGCCAAAGTCAGTCCACTAACAGTGGTAACAGTGAGAGCACCTATAGTGCTAATGAGTCAGAAGATGCACAAGAAGAAATTCAAAGCAGTCACGAGAGGGCAGGAAATAGGAATGTAGATTATGAAGGCCCACCAAGAGATCTGGAAAAATTTGCAAAGGGGAAATTTAATCATCAAAAACAACTTCTAATCTATGCAACCAGAAATTTGGTATCGCCTTTGATATATCATTTTTATTTTACATCCACTACATCATATATATCAATGTCTTATTTATATTAATGCTTCAATGTGTTTATTTCATGTTGTTATTGCTTTATATGTTTAAAAATCTGAAGAAAAAAAAAATGGATATATTATGCATTTTTTATGCTCGTTGATATTTGCCGATATTTTGTCGATATTTCCGCCGATATTGCCGATAAGATGTTTTCTAGATCCTCGTCGATATTTTGCCGATACCGATATTATCAACACTGGTTGATAGTGTGGTGCGGGTTGTGACGGCTGCAGCAACAGTTTGTAGATCAGTTGGGTTATTGATTCAAAGCAAGTATCAACATATTTTTTGGATTCCTTCTTGTGTGCATGAACTCAATAATGCACTGAAGGACATTGGCAAAATTCAGTGGATATCAGATTTGGTTACAGCTGCTAGAGATGTGCAGATGTTTATCTGCAACCACCACACCTCCTTGGCCATGTACAGGGCTCACACGGGGAAGGAATTCCTCAAGCCCACCAATACTAGATATGCTAGCTATTTTCTTTTATTAGAGAGGATGTTAGAGGTACAAGCACCACTCCAATCATTGGTTGTGAGTTCAGAGTGGGAAAGATGGTCAAAATCAAAGACAGACTCAGGGAAGAAGGTCAGGCTTCAGGAGTTGGACAATGATTGGTGGGCGGATTGTGCTTATTTGGTGTCATTCTTGAGCCCTATTGTGGAGGTCATTTGTTACACTGATTCGGATTCTCCTAGACTTGGAGAAATCTATGAGTCCTTTGATAGCATGTTGGGTCATGTGAAGGCAGCCATTCAGCAGAGGGAGCACTCATTAGAGTTCTATACATCCCAGATTCAACCCATCATTCAGCGTAGGCGGGATCGCATGAACACACCTTTGCACATGGCAGCATATGCATTAAACCCAAAATGGTATGTTGAAAGGCCTAGGAGAGTGCCTCCTAATGATGATCCAGAGGTAAAGAATGGTTTGCTAGCTGCAATTGCAAAGACGTACAGTGAGGAGGAGGGGGAAAGTTGCGAAGACAGTTTGTTCAGTTTGCATCTCTTAGTGACCCCTTCAACACACATGGTGCTCGGGCAGATCGCATAGATCTAGCAAGATGACCCGATTGGTTGGTGGAGGATGAATGGGGATGGTGCTCCAGAGCTCAAACATCTAGCTATGCGTTTGTTGTCTCAAACTGCTAGTTTCTCTGCAGCAGAGAGGAATTGGTCCACATATAGCTTCATCCACTCTATCAAGAGGAACAAGCTTACCTCTATAAGAGCTAAGAAGTTAGCTGTTGTGCACAGTGCCCTACGTCTTGAGCATAGGAAAACACCTGAGTATTTGAAGGGACCAGCAACACGATGGGATGTTGATCCAGAGGATGATGCACAGGTTGATATGGACGAGAGACTTGATGAGACATAGATGGGGTTGGTTGGTGTGCCACTTAACGTCTTTGAGAATCCAAGTGATTCTGATTCAGATGGTGACATGGTTGATCCTGATATATTCGTGCAGCAGCTGAATGAAGAGACTAGTGGGGCATTACCTTAAGCATTTATGCTCATTTATCATTATGATGATATCATTTCATATTCATATGTTATGTTTTATGTTTTATGTTTCAGACATAACATATTTGCTTTTAAGTTTTTTGTTTCAGACTTGAGTTGTAGACTTCAGTTTAAACTTTATTTTGAATCTTGATATAATATGATATCTTAAACTTTATTTTCATTGTACATTGTTAGTAGTTACATTATACAGTTAGAAAGTTACAAACTTACATGTATGATTGTATGATGTATGTTTTAACTTTTGACTTTTAAATTTGTTTTAGTTATATGATTCATCGATTTATAATTTTATCATTTATCCTTCATGATGTAAGTCTTATATAACGATAAAGATAAAGATAGTTACATTATAAATATTAAATTTTCAATGATATATCATATATTTTTATATTTTATAATTTTTATGACCCTGACGTCCCCCCATGTTTCCTGAAAATTGGTAGGGAGCTTTTGCATAGGCCGCTCTCGCGCTCCCTCGCCCCCACCTCCAGGGTACTTGGTGGAACATTGGCGAAAAGTGTATTGGGACTAATACACTCAAATATCTGCAGACCGATGTCCACTAGAGCTCTTGGTGGAAGTGAATATTTTGTCACTTTCAAAAATGACCATTCCAGGAAAACTTGGATTTACTTCCTAAAGACCAAGGATGAGGTCTTTGACCTATTCAGAGAATTTAAAACTCTGGTAGAAAATTTGACTGGGAAGAAAATCGAAGTATTGTGTTCAGATAACGGTGGCGAATATACTGATAAGGAATTCACAGAATTCTACTCAAGGGAGGGCATCAGAAGAGAATGGACCGCTCCTTACAATCCAAAGCAGAATGGAGTTGCAGAACGGAAGAATAGGACTATTGTTGGGGTAGCAAAGGCAATGTTGTATGACCAGGATCTACCTAGATTTCTGTGAGCAGAAGCATGCAGCACAGTTGTATATATCCAGAACAGGACCCCTCACAGAGCATTGGGCAAGACAACGCCAGAGAGTGTCTTCACAGGGATGAAACTGGAGGTAAGCCACCTCTGGATTTTTGGGAGTGTGGCATATTGCCATGTTTCAGATGAGAAACGGAGCAAACTACATCAGACTATTGAGAAAGGGTATCTCGTAGGATATAGCGAGACATCCAAGGCATATAGAATCTACATTTGAGGTAATAGGAAAGTTGTAGAAAGGAGGGATGTGAAATTCATGGAGGATCGAGCCTTCAGGAAATCCCGTGAAATGCCTACCAAAGAACATTCTGAGGATGAACCTCTTGTCCAGCGGCAGCTAGGAGAAGATGCAGTTGATGGACAACAATCAGGATCTAGCACTGTGACCGATACTAGTATTTCTTCAAGAGAAGAAAATCCAGATATCTCACAGCAGATGGGATAGCAGGAAGAAGAGATGATTGAGCCACCCACTACCAGTGCCAGAATCAACAGAGAAGTACGACAGATGCAGAGGGACGCAGAGGAGTTTGTTGGGGCTCTTAGAACCGAGAAAAGGCAACGTAGACAGCCTGACAAATACCAAGCATTAGTAGCTCAGGTTGTCGCGCCCTCTAGCTTTTAGGAAGCCATTCAGCATCAACTCTGGGTAGATGCTATGGCAGAGGAGTACAACTCTATCATGACCAATGATGTCTAGGAAGTCATACCTAGACCACAAGACAGATCAGTTGTAGGTTCCAAGTGGATCTACAAGATTAAGTATGTTGCAGACAGCAGTGTAGAGAAGTACAAGGCTAGGTTCGTGGCTAAGGGGTATGCTCAGAAAGAAGGGATAGACTATGTAGAAACCTTCGCCCCTGTAGTCAGATATACCTCTATCAAATCCATTATATCCCTTGCAGCGCAAATGGGATGGGAGATTCACCAGATGGACGTCAAGACTGCGTTCTTGAACGGGGTGATAGAAGAAGAGGTTTACATCGAACAGTCGGAGGGCTTCGAAATGCATGAGAATAAAACTCATGTATGTAGGCTGAAGAAAGCCCGGTATGGACTCAAACAAGCACCTAGAGCATGGTATGGTCGAATTAATGGTTACTTGCAGCAGATGGGATTTGTCAAGAGTGACGTTGATCCCAATCTCTACTATCTCACAGTAGAGAATGAGCCTCTGATTTTGGTATTGAATGTAGATAATTTACTTTTGACAGGATCATCTAGGCTCATCAAAAACTGCAAGAAGAATCTGGCAGAAGAATTTGACATGAAGGATTTGGGGTTGATGCACTATTTTATGGGATTGGAGTTTGGCAGCAGAAGGGAAAAATCTTCCTTGGGCAAGGAAGATATGCTACAGAAATTCTAAAGAGATTTAGAATGCAGGATTGTAGACCCATGGCTACTCCAATGATTACCAATTGGAGGAAAACTGATGCATCTGAAGATAAAAGAAGTGGACCCCACCTTGTAGAGGCAGCTCATAGGATCTCTCATGTAACAGGTCAACACCCGGCCAAACATTTGCTACATTATTAATTCCCTCAGTCAGTTCATGGTAGAACCAAAGAGGGTGCAGTGGGCAGTTGCCAAGCACGTTCTCCGATATGTACGAGGAACAGTTGGATATGGATTAAAATACACTCAAGGCGATGACATCATTCTGCGTGGATTCACAGATACAGATTGGACAGGAAGTTCGGTAGATCGGAAATGTACCGCAGGGTACTGCTGCAACATTGGATCAGGTATGACCTCCTGGTGTAGTAAGAAGCAAAAGTCCATAGCACGGAGCACAACTGAAGCAGAAGATATGGCAGCCAACATAGCTTCGTGTGTGGACATATGGCTTAGAAAACTGCTTGTGAATTTATTCAGAAGGAAGATGGAGGCGACCAGTACTCTATGTGATAATCATAGTTGCATCAAGCTCTCTAAGAATCCTGTTTTTCATGATCAGTCGAAGCACATCGACATCAAGTGTCATTTTATCAGAGACAGTGTTCAGCGGGGAACAGTGCATTTGCAGCACATTCCCGCGGGAGATCAGGCAGCAGACATTCTCACCAAGGCCCAAGGGAGAACAAAGTTTGTTCAATTCAGGGAAAATATGGGGATGATTGAGAATTTGTTTCAGTAACAGATGAAGCAGCACTTGAGAGGGAGATGTAGTACAGATGCAGTAGTGGCAATGGCAGTGCCATGGGTAGGAGTACAGTAGCAGCAACAACGAAGTGGTTGATGGACAGGTTGTTAGATATCAGCAGCGCAGAGGATGCTTCAGGGTCAGAGCAGTATGCAGCAGCATATTGTAGAGCACTTTCCTCGCTAAGAGGGCTTGTTGATTTTTGGTAGCATCGGAAGTGCTCTAAGTCTCAAACTTTGTGGAGAGGCTTAGGCACATGTATTCCAAAGAACCCAAAAATCGTTTGTGGAAATTTCACTCAGAATATGTTTTATTAAAATAATTAATTACTTTAATGGACTCTAAGTCTAAACTTAGGGAAATTAAATAATTAAAGGGTATTAATAAAACAGAGTGTGAATCTTCTAGAGAACATGAATCAAGTCAAGTTATGATCTTAGTCGTTGATTAGAGATATAATCTCGGTCGTTGATATCTCAACGAGAAAACTATAAAGGAAGGCTTGAGGGTCATTTGGAACATACACCAGTGCAGATACTTAGTTGCCCAAATAAAATCGATTTTCTCAATGGTTGAAGTTCAGCAAGAGAAAATCGATCCAAACGGAGAGTTGCAGGTGGAGGAGAGACAGAGGGGGTTCAACGTCAATCCAGGGTAAAGGAGTAAGTGGCGTAGTGGAAGGAAGGGAATAGCACAGAGGAGACGCACTTCTGTGCAGTCCCCACACAGAGCCAGCACAGTGGTGATGCAAGAGGGCCCAGGAGAGTCCTTCAAGGGTCATTTCTCATTAGAAAATTTTGTGAGAAATTTCTCCAATGTTATCATAGAGAATTTCTCTTTGTTATTGTTGATTGTAAATTGTAAAAGAAGATTTTACTGAAGAATAATAGAAAACCTTATTTGCTTGCACCGAATTTCCCGCATTAGGTTTTTCCGGGTGGATTGTCCAAAATATTTGTGTCATTCTTGTGTTAGTATTTCCTTATTGTTTTGCTCAGCAATTGTATGGTGAAGTTTGCATTTGAATTTATTTTGATATTTACTGAAGAGATTTCTGCAAACGACTTTTCTGAATAATAAGTAGAAGAAATAACATCAGATAATGCAATATGATTTCAAGTTGGAATTTTCACAGTAAGTGTACTCATCCTTTTTCTGGTGCATCCAAGATGTGGTGATCCAAATCTGAGACCTCATTTGCTTCTCCGTAGTATACACAGTCTTCCTTTCTTTGCTGCCAAGTCACCCTTATTCGCATTGTATAGTAGTCGTGTTTCTTACTATGGTAGCCCTTGGACTACATGAAATCTGCGAAGTAGTAACAGACCCTTTAACAAAGATGATAATCAACATTCTTCCTTGCTGAGATATCTTCCCTTCTCGCACTAGTCTTCGCACGAATTGCAGTGTTGTCCTTCGCATTTTTATCGCAGAACTTGACCAAAATTGTTGTATCCAAATGAGGCCGCAGTCTCTCTATATATAGGCATTGTCTCTAGCTTTTAGGCCGACATGAAGGTAGGTGTGTAGGTCGACTTCTCCAAGGTTGTAGGCCAACTTCTTGAAGGAGATCTTTTCATTATATTTGAGCCGACTTTGTGGAGCATATTGACAAGGTCTTGGAGCATACAAATACATCAATAATTGTCCTTTACAAGTGTAACAACACTTCGTATACATGACTCATATACATTTATGACAAGATGACAAATCCCTAAAGACATCAAGAAGAAGTCTTTGACCTATAATAAAAACTCCTTGCTCATGAAACCCATGAGTCAAGCATTTACAAAATACATTTTATTATCTTTGTCTTCTTCATTACATAAATTCATAATTACAAGTCATTATGAAGACCGAACCTAGTTACACTTTCCAACACTCCCTCTTAACTAGGGAGGTATTCATAATGGTACATGGTCACTCTCAATCTGAAGAATCTCATAAGAAGAATTTTGATTGGTAATCCATCTATTATAGCATCATATTATCTAGCATTGTCACATAGCAAGGCCTTGACTAACAGCTCCATCTCTCCATGAGATCTTGAGTTACAATTTTGGTGAGACCAATGACTATCGACACCATCGTCATTGTCTCCAAGGTCGAGTGTTCACCGAGTATAACCTCATAGGACTATTCTTAATTCTTAGAGAATATCCATCCTTTCACGACTACTCTTTTTATGGATGCCTTAATACCTCTCAAAGAGCATCGGATGTGCGATAATTACCCAATCCCACATTCTGTCTTCTAGAATGATGTCTATATCTCCCTCTCAACTAGGGAGAATCCATTCATCACATGTCTACATTTCTATTCATGGCCCTCACTAAGACTTATGGTTGTTAGTCCTGGTCTAGTGCATAACACATCAGATAGAAAAATACAATTGTCACTCCCTCTTAACCAGGGACCTACAGCAACAATGATGAAAAGCATCCAGTTGCTCATGAACTTCTCCTTCCGTTGATGTCATAAATTAAGGGGCCTTCAATTTTGGGATCTCTTCTTAGGGCAAAGATCATCCAAGAGCCATGTCTTCTATCAAAAAGCGATCCATCAATCTTCTCATCTGGTCTAGCTTCATGTTATGTTGCTTTCTTTCAAACCATATATCTTCCAAGGATCTTTCATCCTGCCATATGGTTATCAATTTGTGAAAGTCATCTACTTCTATTTGGCAGCCCATGACATCTTCTTGTAGGCATTGGCATCCTTTCTTTACAGATTGACACATCTCCTAAAGATATGCATTGTCAAGGGTCTCCATCCTTTCCAGACTTTTATCAAAGTCTACATATCTTCCCAGGTTATTTTCTAGTCAAGTCTTCTTGGCTTCCTTGGATGTTGACTGCCTCTTTTCATGATTGCACTTTTTCGCGATCTCTTCCTTTCTCTTCCACACAATTTTATTTCATTCCTAGGAACTTCCAATGTGTAGCTCCTTGATAATGTATAATCACCTCATATTCCATATGAGGACATATTATGTTGATTTCATCTAGTGTGGAACATGTCTATTGACAACTAGTGCATCAGAAGAGTTCTTGATTTCTTTGATCATACTTCTTCTACCTGCAACCATATGACCTGTCTACATAGCATCCAATGTCAGCATAAATATATATATATATATACCTCATTCCTTTCTTTGAGTCATCATGCAGTAGATTTCCTTGGAGTGAAGAGGTTTATTCCCTTGACCTGCTTCATCAATATGTCATCATTTCTAATCCCAAAAGTCTGCAAGTTAGAGTTTCTCAAGGAAACCTATTGCTTTCTTTCTAACCAGTGAGTCCAAAGAGGACTCCATTAGAAAATGTCAACATTTGTTTCCTTATTGATTATTGAATGATGACCTTTGATCTTGATGACTGCCTTCTATAAATGTTGTTTTTCAGTGAGGTTCCCAGGAGCCTCTTATAGCATAGATGTCACATATGTGTTACAGACATCTTTCTACAGCGAGTGCTCCTCCTTCAATGCTTCCATCGTTATGTCAATCCTGGATTGATGCATTTATCTAATATACCATGCTTCCTAACATATTATTTTACAACTTTATAAATACATCTTAAAGAGGAAGCTGATCTCAATCATAATAGAGATCTTTCACTTCTTCTTTCTTAGGCTTCTTTGAATCTGGTTCTTTCATGTTTTCGACGATTTGGGCTTCTCCCTTTTTCCTCTTGTCCTCATTAGATTTGGGACAATCTTTCATTACACCCATAGCATCGTATCTTATCCATGTTTCTTATTTCTTCTTGAGGACCAAACTTACCGAATCTTCCCTTTCTCCTTGATATGGCAACATAGGCTTGATTTTCTTCATTTGATCCTATATCCACTTTAGATTTTAACCTTGTCTCTTTTAATTCTCATAGAGGCCATAGATCTTGGAATGGTGTTGCTTCTTTCTTCTCGTAGATGCTTGAAGTGAGATTTCTCCATTCCTCTGATAGAGCATTCAGCATTATTGTAGTTATTTCTCTATCAGACATTTCTTCACCCAATTCCTACAATTGATCTTGCATTTCGAAAGTCTTCATAAAGTACGAACTTATTCCTTCTCTTGATGCCTTCAACCTATATAGTTCTTATCTCGGAGATATTACTACCCCTGCAGTATTCATCGAGAACAGCTCCACCAATTTGTCATATATTTCTTTTGAAGATTCTAGTTTTAATACACAGGGAATGAGAGAGTCCTTTATGGATTCTATAAGAATCCTCTGGGCTCTTATTTCTCCCTTCATGTATTTGGCATGAGCTTGAGTATCTTCTTTTGAAGGTCTAACTGATGACCTTTTGAAATAGTTCATGACTTCATTCTTAATAAGATTTAGATCTGTCCTTTTCTTCCATGCAAGAAAGTTTGAAACCCTAACCAGTTTGTTGCTTTCTTAGCAAAAAGACATTTTGACAAATTTAGGTGAAGTCATAAATATACTTACTTGAATAGGTGCTTTTCTTCTACAACCAACTTCCTTGTTGATGATGATGAAGATAGCAGCAAAAGCTCGCTCTTAGATTAGCTTCTTCTATAGTGGTGAGTGAGAGTTACATCACCTTGAATCCTTGATGATGATGATGCTCAAGGATGGCTTGATGATGACTTCAACAATGTTGATTTGATTTCAACACCAAATAGTTGTTGATGGCTTCTACACGGTGTCCTTCTTGATGTACATATCCTTGATCTTGATGGCTATCCAATTTCTGCAAACTGCTTCTTTTGAATTTGAAGATTGATTCTTCAATGTAGACTTTTTGCCTTCTAGAAATTAATCCTTGATCTTCTTGGTACTCGAGTGTCTTTTTGTCAAACAACCCTCTCTAGCACCTTAGCTCTGATACCATGTTGAGAATTTGGTAGGGCATAGTTTAATTCAATTCTCTACTTGATAATTACTTGTGAACTTATTTCTCTTACTAAGATCTTCTCTTCATTAGCTTATTAGGTCTTTCATCAAGTCAATTATCAAAACACAAAAGACACAAGATTTTGGCTCTTCAAGCCAAGGCCAAAACCTCTCCCTCTTGGAGAGGAAAACCTTAAAGTAATTCTTCTTATCTATCTTTAATTGACAAGTACCACGACCGTGACATAGACTCTTGACACCAGTATGCCTCCAAGACCCTTGTCATTGCTCTTCTCGGCTTCTCATGTTGATCCCTTCTTTCTGCACTACACTACACCAACACTAAGAAACTCAATTCCTATGTCTAAACAGTGAACTCCTTCTCTGCCTTCCTTTGATCTAGCCATGACCTCCTAGAGACCTCTCCTTGGCCTTCTACACTTGATGCCCAAGACCAAGAACTTCTTGTTGTAACAATCCTCTGGAGTGTAAAAACTCTGATAAACTTGAATAAGTATATATTATTATTGATAAAAGATGAGATGATTACAAGTGGGAATCACCAAGGCTTTAAATATAGCCTTATGGTGTCCCTTGGCGAAGAGGCATGATCGTTGATCATGCCTTTCCATATTAATAAACCTAAGACAACTATATTTAACTAATAATTAATAAAATATACATAACATTGCCCCTCTCATAAAGATGCTTTGTCCTCAAAGCATACGTAATGATGGACATTGTTGACGAACGCCCGGGTTTCTCGAGCGACGGGCTCTTGCTTCCCACATTTTAAAAAGATCGTGGAGCATCTTCTCGAGTTCAATCTTTTGGTGATGTGGATAGCGACAAGATTTGATATTGACAGGGTCGGATCTTGTCTTGACTTCTATTGGATGTTTGATTTCCCTATTAGGAAACATTTTCACTGGCAGGACTTGAAATAATTTTGCGTGTGTCTGAACTATTCCTTGTACTGCTGGTGATTCTTCGTGGTTCCTTTTTAGATTTAGAGGTAAGTTACCAACAATTGTCGTCCTATGCAACTTCTTCTCATCATCAAACGTTCCCTTCTTAACAACCATATCTGCTTCATCACCAAAGGCCTCAACAGCTTCTGGTGTTGTATCAGTGGCTTCGGCTGTGTTTGTCTCTTCCCATTTTTCTCTCAAATCTGGGGATGAAACATTTTGTTGTTTATAAGCATCTGTATTTTCATGGTTTCTTTCATTTTCAATGACTATGTCTGTTGTTGTATCTGTGATAGCAGTCACATTGATTTCTTTATGTGGCTCCTTCACCAACATTGTTTCTTTTTCTACCATTGGATTTTCATTTATATAAAAGTTCTCAATAACTTTTGTTGCTGCATTACTGACATTATTAGTGGATTGAGTTGCATTTTCTTCTCTTGGTTTCTCAACTCTATAACTTTCATGGTTGATTTCAGAGTCTCTACTTCTAGGTGTTTCAACACTATAGCTTTCATGTGAGCTGATTTCCAATTCAACCTCATTTAATTGCTCTTTTTCAAACATGTTATATTCATGATTATGATCTGAATTAGATGAATTGTTCAGTTGATTATGTTCAACATTCGGGAATATTGGTTTTTGTGTCTGACTTATATTATCTATCTTATCATTTAACTTATCGAACAGTTTTGTCATCTTTTTCATTGTTTCGCTATGATTTTCTGTGGCCTCGTTATGATTTAGCCACATTTGTCTTTCTATTCGATTCGTCATATCTTGAACCTTTTTGATATCGTTGGAGTTTCCTGCAACTATACCCTCAAGACCGACTAATATTTTGCCAAAGTCTTCGGAATTATTATTGATCTGTTTCTCAAGATCCAGTAATTTTTTTTGGAAATCGACCATCAACATTGATGACGTCATACTCCTCATACTCCTTGTAATTAGGGATTTATCCCCTTTTCCTTAAAAGCTTTGTCCTCAAAGCTGTTTTTTTTTTTAATATTTATTTAATTAATTAAATTAAATTTTTTTTAAATAAATTATATATATATATATATATGAATTGAAAATTATATAATATATATTTATTATATAATTCCAAAACAGCCACAAAAATTTCATTGACGTTCTTTGAATAGTCACGTTGTTTAGAAATAATTTTCGATTTTCTTTTTTTTTTTTTAATTTCCCTACGGTGAGGTGAAGGGAATCGGAAGGATTTACTGCGACGGCGGGAGAGGTGGTCGGGGAGGAAGGTCGAGCGAGGGGAGGGGGAAGCCGCAGGTGAGAGGGTAGGGCCGAGAGGCGAGTGAGGGTGAGGGCTGCTGTGGGATGGGTGGGGAGATGAGTGATGAGAAGGCGGAGTGTTGGGAGGTGCACAGGGGTGAGGTCGAAAGGGCGGAGTGTGGTGAGCGGGGATGGGAGTTGGGTAGCGTAGGCAGGTAGGGAGGTGCAGGGTAACAGCAGCGGAGGGGGAGGCGGGAGGGCGTGGAGGTAGGGAGGAAGGGTGCGCGGGGACGGAGGGAGGAAGGGTGGGGACGGGGTGTGCAGAGCGGTGGGGAGGGGAGGCGTAGAGTGGGAAGGGTGTTGGGAGAGCCGGCTACGGGAGTAGGGGTGACGGAGTCGTAGATGGGGCCGAGAGGCTGAGGGAGTGAGGAGTGAGGAGTGAGTGTGGTGGTGTGATAAAGGCAGGGCCGAAGGCGGAAGGCGCGGAGATGGGGACAGCAGGGCAGAAGGGCGGGAAGGTGGGGCGAGTGAGCGAGGTAAGGGAGCGGAGGGTTGGGCCGAGGGGTGAGGGGGATGGGTGAGGGTCGTTAGGGCCGAGGGCTGCGTGAGGGGGCGGGGAGTATTTGCGAGGGGGATGGGAGGTGAGCGACGGCCAAGGGCCGTGGGTAGAGGAGAGCTAAGGAGCGTAGGGAGGGGGCGGCGGTGCCGTGGGGAGGGTTCGGTAATGGGTCACGGTATGGGGGAAAGGGTGAGGTAGTGTGGGGAGTGAGGCCGAGAGGGGAAGAGTGGGGGGAGAGCTGTGAGAGTAATTTAAATGGGAGGGAAATGAGTATAAGGGGGTCGGAATGGAGAGCGTGAGGGAGATGCTGGGTGGAGGGAAATGGGGTATGTAATGTAATGGAGGGGAGTGCTATGTGAGGGGAAAGAGGGAAAAAAAAATCGGGGGAGGAAATATCTGTAAAAGAAGTTTTAAACAAATGCTGCCCACAAGCACTCGATTTTAAAAAAAATCAGCAATTCTGGAATTTTCTTGTAATTCCTTAATTCTTGGTGATCACACAGATCCTGAAGAGCGACTACTCTGATACAAATGGAGTGTAAAAACTCTGGTAAACTTGAATAAGTATATATTATTATTGACAAAAGATGAGATGATTACAAGTGGGAATCACCAAGGCTTTAAATATAGCCTTATGGTGTCCCTTGGCAAAGAGGCATGATCGTTGATCATGCCCTTCCATATTACTAAACCTAAGACAACTATATTTAACTAATAATTAATAAAATATACATATCATCCTCCTTCATGCTATAAGTGTACTCGTCCTTTTTCTGGTGTATCCGAGATGTGGTGATCCAAATCTGAGACCTCATTTGCTTCTCCTTAGTATTCCCTACAGTCTTCCTTTCTTGCTGCCAAGTCACCCTTATCTGCACTGTATAGTAGTCTTGTTTCTTACTGTGGTAGTCCTCGGCCTACCTGAAATCTGTGGAGTAGTAACAGACCCTTAAACAAAGATGATAACCGACATTCTTCCTTGCTCAGATCTCTTCCCTTCTCACACTAGTCTTCGCACTAATTGCAATTCGCATATTTATCACAAAACTTGACCAAAATTGTTGTATCCAAATGAGGCCCGTAGTCCCTCTATATATAGGGACTGTCTCTAGCTTTTAGGCCGACATGAAGGTAAGTGTGTAGGCCGACTTCTCCAAGGTTGTAGGCCGACTTCTTCAAGTAGATCTTTTCATTATATTTGAGCAGAATTTGTGGAGCATATTAACAAGGTCTTGGAACATACAAATACATCAATAATTGTCCTTTACAAGTGCAACAACACTTCATATACATGACTCTAAATTATACATTTATGACAAGATGACAAATCCCTAAAGACATCAAGAAGAAGTCTTTGACCTATAATAAAAACTTCCTTGCTCATGAAACCAGTGAGGAAAGCATTTACAAAATACATTTTATTGTCTGTCTTTTTCATTACATAAATTCATAATTACTTAGTCATTATGAAGACCGAACCTAGTTACACTTTCCAACAAGTATCACTTTTACATTGTCCCCGCAAAGACTGTGGAATTTGAGTACAACAGAAAATGATAAGAAGAAGTAGATTTGAAAAACTTAGGGAGTATGATGATCTCTAATGGTACAAACAGCCTTTGGTACATCGTTGGGCCTCGAATCGTCAGAAAACCTTCAAGTGCCACTCCAGTGGTCAACAACACACACAAATGCAGAATTTGAATTTTATTACAATCTCAACAAGGTCAAGTGACGTACAAGATGAAAAAGCTTACAATTGGTCAATTCTGACTTATCTGGTATGTTGCTTGTAATATCATTGGGAGGATACTTATACTATGCAATCTTTGTGGATGACTTATCTCACAAAACATGGATCTATTTTCTAACAAAGAAGGAAGAAGTGTTTAAATGGTTTTGTTCTTTCAAAGCATTGGTGGAGAATCAAACAGGAAAAAAGATCAAGATATTGAGGACCGACAATGGAATTGAATATGAATCAAATGAATTCAATGATTTCTGCAAAGAGGTTGGCATTAAGAGGGTGTTAAAATTGGCAACTAGGGCCAAACTCCACCTTGGACAGCTCATATGATGGAGATGATATTTTTATTGGATTCCTCTTTTCGAGAAGTACAAGATTGATCTAAAGATCATCTTGTTTGGATGAGCAGAAGTGTGATTTTGAATTTATTTCTCACACGTGCAAATTGTCAAGGTCGGCCAGAAGTCAAATGTAGGCTCATGAAGCCCAACAAATGTGTCTTTTCACCCTAATCGAATGGTATAAATAAGAGTGGCCATTTGCCTCATTTGGACATCATTCACTCACAAATTCTTCTCTCACCAAATCAAATTGGTTTGTACAACTTGGGTTCTCTCTCTTCTTCTCTCACACGTGTGGCTAAAGGACGCATTTCAGAAGCAGATTGCAACCCGCAGATTTTAGGGCGTTGACCAGCGTTAACCGACCAAAAGTCAAATGTAGGCTCATGAAGCTCATTGCCCAACAGATGTGAGTTTTCACCCTCATCGAATTGTATAAATAAGAGTGACCTTTTGCCTCATTTGGAAATCATTCACTCACACATTCTTCTCTCTTCAAATCAGATTGGTTCGTACAGCTTGGGTTCTCTCTCTTCCTCTCTCACACATGTGGTTGAAGGACACATTTCAGGGGTAGATTGCAGGCCGCAGATTTAGGGCGTTGACCAAGGGTCAAACCCTCATCTTTGATTGTGGTTTTTAGGCAGAAAATACGATCTTTGGAGGCCACATTCATTGGCATAGAAATCGACATTTGGAGCAGTTTGATCTGCATTGACGGCAGGCTTGTTTGAGCGCAACGTTCACTGAAGTTTGACCGATTTTGACTAAGCTTCAGGGACTGTTTTTGGGCTGACTTTGACTCCTCTTCGAAGCTGAGTTAACTGACTTTGATCGAGTTGTCTTGGGGAAGATTTGTCGTTGATTTGACCAACGTTGACTTTTTGGTTAGGGCTTTTGGTTGACTATTGTTGACTGTTGTTATGATAGGGCTGATTTGACAGTGTTTGGGCATGTAAATTTTTATTATGTACTCTCTCTCTCTCTCTCTCTCTCTCTCTCTCGAATTATTGAAGAATAATGAGAACAATTTGATCAAAGGGTTTTTCCCTAGCATTCGCCAAATATTGTGTCCTCTTGTCTTGCCTTGTCCTCTACTTATTCTTTATGTTCTATCTGCATTTACTATCAATGTTAATGTGTTTGCTAATCTGCAAATTGATATTGAGCTAATAAGGAAAATTGAAGTCAATTGCTCTTAACCATAGAACATACCATTGTTATCTAAAATTAACATGGTATCAGAGCCCAGGTGAAGACAAATCCCAAGCAAGAGTGAGAAAAGAAATTACTGAGATTTGTTGGACAAGGACAAGAATCAATGGCTTCCTCGTCTTAGTTCAAATCTAAGGACAAGCTTAATGATAAATTTGGTTATCTTGCATGGAAGATGTCTCTAGACTTGACTTTGGAAGAGAATGATGTCCTGGATTATGTACAAGGAGAGATTGTTGAGCCTCCTTCTAATGCACCGACTGCCACTAAAACAAAGTACAAGAAAGTCGAGGTCAAAGATAAGAAGATTATCAGGTATTCCATTCAAAAGCATTTGGTTGCTTATATTTCCGAGTTGGGCACATCTAAGGAAATGTATGACAAGTTGGTTAGCATGTTCAAAGGTAGCAACACAAATCAAATCCTCTTTCTCAAGAACAAGTTGAAGAACAACAAGATGGATAGAGCGGAATCCATCCAATCATACTACATGAGGATTACCGAAATCAAAAATGATCTTCTAGCTATTGGAGAAGTTATTGTTGATCAAAAGCTCACTCTTATTGCCCTTGGAGGTCTTCCCCGAGCATGGGATGTGTTTAGTACCACTATCCTCAACAATGACAGGATTTCAGGTTTTGATGAATTGTTGAGTAGATGCATTCAAGAAGAAACAAGGATGATGGAGAGAGACATGTCTTCAAATAGGAATGATCCACTGCATTCTCCACTCATGCTAAAAGGAAGACAGGGATTCAAAGAAGGAAGAAAGGGAAGATGCTTCAATTGTAACAGGTTTGGCCACTATGCTAGAGAGTGTCCTAATAAAAGGGATACACCATGAGATGATGATCACAACCACAACAATTTCAAGGGAAATGGAAATCAAAGAAGCAACAGGTTCAACAACAAAGGAAAGAGAAATGCTCTGGTTGCACGATATGGAAATGGTCGACCTACTAAGAAGTCAAGAGACACCTGGTATGAGGAATCTAATGTTGTAGATAAGCAAAATGAAATTTATCTTATCCCTTCCCTCACTACTGCCTCTCCGCCGGACACATTGGACAATTGGTTGATTGATAGTGGTGCCTCAAAGCACTTCACCGTGTACAAAGAAGCCATCTCAAATTTGATTAAAAAGGAAACCAATTTGGAGATCATACTTGGAGACAATGCCACCCATCCCGTGAAAGGGACGGGGACTATTATTCTTCATTTAAATCAAGGTCAAATCCTTCATCTACAATATGTATTATCTGTACCTGAATTGAAGAAGAACCTGGTATCTATCTCGGCGATGGAAGAAAAAGAATTCAAGGTAGCGTTTATTGATGGGAAGGCACGCATTTGGTAGAGGAACTTCAAAGATGCTTTTACTCTTGGATTTAGGGTTGACAGCCTTTATCAGGTTGGAGGAATTCCTTTGGGAGCCATGACATGCAACACTTCTCTTCAATCCGAATTATGGCACTGTACGTTCGCCCACCTTCATTATAAAGCTCTTCCCGATGCTAGGAAGATGGTCATAGGTATGCCCGAATTCAAAGTTGATCATGAAGGTGTTTGTCAGGGTTGTGCCAAAGGGAAACCTACAAGGGGACCATTCTCCTCCAATGATAGTAAGACTACCAACATTCTACAATTGATCCATTCCGATTTGTCTGGTATGTTGCCCGTAACATCTTTGGGAGGATATTTGTACTAATTTATTTTTGTGGATGACTTCTCTCGCAAAACTTGGATCTATTTCTTGAAAAAAAGGACGAAGCATTCAAGTGGTTCCACTCTTTCAAAGCCTTGGTTGAAAATCAAACAGGGAAGAAGATTGAAGTATTGAGGACCGATAATGGAACCGAATATGAGTCAAATGAATTCAATGACTATTGCAGAGAAGTTGGCATTAAGAGGGAGACTATTATTGCTTATACTCCTGAACAAAATGGTGTTGCCGAAAGGAAGAATTGAAGCTACTTGTGCCATGCTTCATGACCAAGGCCTACCAAAGTTTTTATGAGGAGAAGCTTCCAACATTGTGATGTACGTTCAAAATAGATGCCAACATCAAGCATTGGACTCCAAAACTCCCGAAGAAGTTTTCACCAGTAAGAAACCTGATGTTTCTCACTTCAGAATTTTTGGTAGTCCTGTATATTTTGATGTGCTGAAGGAAAAGAGAAGCAAGTTAGATGCATCTGGGAAGAAAGGAACATTTGTGGGCAAAAGTGAAACTTCAAAGGCATATAGAATCTTTGTGCCTGGTCAAAGGGAAGTGGAGATAAGTCATGATGTCACGTTCGATGAACATGCTGCCCTTGGGAAGGTTAGATATCTTCCTATTTCAAAGAAAGACAAAGATGACGATGCAGGAAAGCAGGAAAAATTGAAGGATGAACTGATGCCCAATGTTGAAGGTCTGATGGATCCCATTGATCCTCCTCCTAGTGAGCCCTCTTCTTCAAAAAGGAGATCCCCATGGCTCAAAGACACTCTCAAAGATGTCAAGAGACACAATGCACCGAGGGGGACATTTTGTGAAATTAAGAAGTCGAACAGGTACCAAGGGTACTTAGTTTCCATGAGCACCATTGTTCAATGTGAGGCTGGCACATTTGAATAAGCCGTGAAGCACCAAGTTTGGAAAGATGGAATGAACAAAGAGTATGAATCGATTCCATGAGCACCATTGTTCAATGTGAGGCTGGCACATTTGAATAAGCCGTGAAGCACCAAGTTTGGAAAGATGGAATGAACAAAGAGTATGAATCGATCATGAAGAATGATGTTTTGGATGTGGTCCCTAGACCCAAGGACAAGTTTGTTGTCACCTCAAAATGGCCTTACAAAATCAAATATGGAGCTGATGGGAGTTCTTAAAAGTTCAAGGCCAAGTTCGTTGACCGAGGCTTCTCTCAAAAGGAAGGTGTGGACTATGATGAGATATTTGCACCGGTTGCCCGATATACTAGCATCTGTTCAATTATTTCCCTTGCTGCTTCCCAGGGATGGAATCTACATTAAATGGATGTCAAAACTACTTTTTTACATGGCTCGTTTAAGGAGGAAGTTTAAGTAGAACAACCCGAAGGGTTTGAAGTTCTGGACCGAGAGTCACATATATGCAGGTTGAACAAATCCCTCGATGGGTTGAAGCAAGCCCCCAGGGCTTGGTATGAGAGGATCGCCAGCTATCTTATGAAGTTGGGGTTTACAAGAAGTGAAGCTGATCTGAACATTTACTTCAAGGTTGAAAATGAAATACCTCCCATTTTAGTGCTCTATGTGGATGATCTCTTTTTGACAATTGCAGACCCTCTCACTCGTCAATGCAAGAGGGAGTTAGCTTTTGAATTCGAGATGAAAGACCTAGGGTTGATGCACTACTTCCTAGGCTTGGAGGTCTGGCAAAATCTAGGTGAGATTTTCCTTTTTCAAGGAAAATATATTGTGAAGCTGCTTCAAAGATTTGAGATTTTCCTTTCTCAAGGAAACTTGACTTGATCTTTGTTTTCTAGAAGATTCACACTCTGTCTTATTAATACCCTTTAATTATTTAATTTCATTAAGTTTATACTTAGGGTCTCCATTAAAATAATTAATTATTTTAACAAGACATGAACCGAGTGGAATTTCCACAAACGGTTTCTGGGTTCTTTGGAATACTGATGTCCAAGTCTCCTCACAAATTTTGAGACTTAGAACACTTTCTGATGTTACAAAAATCGACACTCCCTCTTAGCAAGGAAAGTTTTCTAGCAATATGCCTGCTACATGCTACTCTGCTTCTGAAGCATCCTCTGCGTTGTTGATCCCTGGACGCTGCCCCTCATCTACTGCGTTGTTGCCCCTCATCTACTGCGTTGTTGCCTTTTGTACTGCTGCCCATGACACTGCCACTGTCACTGCTCAATCTGTACTGCAGCTCCCTCTGAATCCTGATCCTATCCATTCCTACTACTGGAATGGATTCTTGATCATCCCCATCTTCTCTCTGAAGTAGACAAACTTAGTCTTCCCCAAAGCTTTTGTGAGAATGTCTGCCACTTGTTCTCCTGTTGGAGTGTACCGCAACTGCACAGCTCCACGTTGTACACAGTCCCTGAAGAAGTGACACTTGATGTCAATGTGCTTCGACCGATCATGAAACGCAGGATTTTCAAAGAGCTTGATGTAACTCTGATTATCACATAATATAATGGTCACTTCCATTTTCTCCTTTAGTAGGTTCACTAGCAATTTCCGAAGCCAAATGGCCTCACACGAAACTGTGCTAGCTGCCATATATTCAGCCTCCGCTGAGCTCAGTGCCACGGATTTTTGTTTCCGACTGCACCAGGAAGTCATTCCTGACCCTAGACTGAAACAATACCCACTGGTACTCTCCGATCTACTGGACTCCCAGCCCAATCTGCGTCGGTGAACCCACTCAACCTGACATCACTGCTACGAGTTTACTTAAATCCAAGCTCGACTGTTCCTTGAAGGTACCTGAGAACATGCTTGGTTGTTGCCTAATGAGCCCTCTTAGGTTCTACCATTAACTAACTAAGGGTATTTATAGCATAACAGATGTCTGGCCTTGTGTTTACCAGATACATCAACGATCCTATGAGCTGTCTATACAAAGTAGAATCAGCCTCATCATCTTTGGACGTGTCGAGACTCGATTTTCTTCCAGTTGGTGATCATTGGAGTCGTCATGGGTCTATAATCCTCCATCTGAAATCTCTTCAGAATCTCTGTAGTATATCTTCCTTGACCAAGGAAGATCTCCCACATTTGCTGCCAAACTTCCAACCCCACAAAATAGTGCATTAGCCCTAGATCCTTCATGTCAAATTTCGTAGCCAAATTCTTCTTGCAGTTTGTGATGAGCCTCAATGATCCTGTCAGAAATAGATCATCTACATATAAAACCAGTATCAGGGGCTCACTCCCTACCCTTAAATAGTAGAGATTGGGATCTGCGTCACTCTTGACGAATCCCATCCTCTGCAAGTAACTGTCAATTCGGCCATACCAGGCTCTAGGAGCTTGCTTTAGTCCATACAAGGCTTTCTTGAACCTGCACACATGAGTCTTCCGATCATGCATCTCGAAACCTTCTTGTTGTTCAATATACACCTCTTCCTCTATCACCCCATTCAGGAACGCAGTCTTGAGGTCCATCTGGTGAATCTCCCATCCCATCTGCGCAGCAAGGGATATCATGGATCTAATAGAGGTATGGTGACTGGGGCGAAGGTTTCTTCATAATCTATCCCTTCCTTCTGAGCATACCCCTTATAGCCACAAACCTGGCTTTAAATTTCTCGATGCTGCCATCTGCAGCATACTTGACCTTGTAGATCCACCTTGATCCTACAACTAATCTCTCCTGAGGTTTGGAAACCACTTCCCAAACATCATTCATCATGATGGAACTGTACTCTTCCACCATTGCATCTACCCACACCTAGTGCTAAGCTGCTTCTCGAAAACTAGAAGGTTCTCGAACCTGTGCAACAAAGGCTTGATACCTCTCAGGCTGCTTACACTGTCTCTTCTCATTTCGGGGACTCCGACAAAGTTTTTGCATCCTCAAATTTGTCGTAGTTCCCTGCTCATTCACCCACTAGTGGTGGGCAGATTTACCTGCTCTCCCTCCTGCAAGTCCTTGGGAGAAATGTCCCTTGGATCCTCATACCTTGGAGAGGCAGTTGAATTTTTTGTTGCTGGTTGTTGAGGCTGAACCAGCGGATCCTCCTCAGACTGCGTAGCAGAAGGCAACTCGCGAGATCTTCTAAAGGCCTTCTCCTCCAAGAATTTCACATCCCTCTGCACCACAACTTTCCTGCTCTCAAGAATATAGATGTAATATGCCTTTGCATTCTCACTGTATCATACCAGATACCCATTTTCTGCAGTCATATCCAACTTCTTCCTCTTCTCACTGGGCACATGACAGTAAGTTGTACTGCCGAAGATCCTAAAGTGACTCGCTTCAGGCTTGCTGCCAGTGAAGACACTTTCTGACGTGATCTTTCCGAATGCAGCGTGAGGGATCATGTTTTGAACATAGACGGTTGTATTACAAGCTTCACCCCACAAAAATTTGGGCATGTCTTGATAATACAGCATCGCCCTTGCAGCGTCGACAATAGTCTTATTTTTCCTTTCTGCCACACCATTCTACTACGGATTATATGGAGTGGACCACTCTCTTCTGATACCTTCCCTTGCATAGAAACCAGTGAAGTACCTTGTCTGTGTATTCACCACCATTGTCTAAACGCAACACCTTCATCCCCTTTCGTGTCAGATTTTCTACCAGAGCTTTGAACTCTTTAAACCGACTTAAGACTGTGTCCTTGGTCTTCAAAAAGTAGATCAAGGTCTTTCTGGAATGGTCGTCAATAAAGGTGAAGAAATACTCGACACCACTAAGAGCTCTGGTGGACATTGGTCCACAGATATTCGAGTGTATCAAGCCCAATACACCCTTGACCCTATTGTTGCTTCTCTGATAAGCTGCCTTGGCATATTTACTCAGTACGCACCCTTTGGAGATATCGTCCCGCTTGGTGCTCAGTTCTAGAACTCCTGTGACAGTGTTCTTGAGGATTTTTAACGCCCCATGATGCAAATGTCCCATTCTCCTGTGCCATAGTTCATTCAGGTTCGTTTCATCAGCACTGCCAATTAGTGCCATCGGAGATTCGAGCTGCAACATATAAAGTTTGTTGCTCCTTACTCCGATCTGTGCTTTCTTCTTCCAACTGGGATGTTTGACGTAAACCATGTTGCCAATAAAGTAAACGTCATAACCTCGGTTTTGAAGTTGGGATGCTGAGAGCAAGTTCATCCCCAGCCCTGGTACATGCAACACATTCGTGGCCTGAATCTTATATCCGGCCTCGGTCTGAAATACTACGGTACCTCTTCTAATCAGGGTACATCTTGCTTTATTACCCATGCTTATTTTAAAATTCATCGGCTCCTCTCGGTAGTCGGAAAAACATTCCTGTACTGTTGTCATAAGAGCAGAAGCTCCATTATCAATGTACCAGACTTCCGAAGAAATCGTGCTTGACATACAAGCAAATTCTTCTTCAAGTCTAGACGCCAAAAACAGAAACATCATGATCCATCTGTTTCTATCATGCTTCTTTCCTTCTCTGGAGAACTGCATGAACCCCTCCGAGTTGCTGCCGCACTGTCAGATTTTTGTTCATTTGTCGATTCTCCTTTCCTGTTACACATCTCTGGCTCTAGTACAATGTGAAATTTTCAATCTGAAATTCTACAGTTGCAGTGATATATTTATTTCTCCTACTTATTAATTCAATAAGTTATTTACAGAAATCCATCAATAAACTTCGAAATAAATACTACTGCAACATTCACAATTATATATGCAGAGAAGTAAACAACGAAGAACATAAGCATAAGAACCAATCACATGTACACAGTTATTTTTGGACAAATGTCCCCAGAAAAACCCAATGCAGGAAAACCGGTTCAGCAGATGAGGGTTTTATTAATATTATTCAGCAAATGAATCTTTACAAGGAATACATTGGCAGATAAAATCTGAAAACACCTAAGACAGAATTCTCGGCTCCTCCTGCCAATTTCCGGACACCTTGATCAGCCTCTGCTTCCCTCTGTGCCTGTCTATGTATTTCACTGTGCAGTCCCTGCACTGGACTGCGTAAGTCTGCATGGGATCACTGCGCTGCAACCCTGTGCTGCCTCCTGTGACCCATTGTGTCCCTCTGTCCTTGAGTTCAGTCACTGCTGACTCCCTCCTTCTCCTTCTGCTCCTGCAACTCTCCGCCTTGCAACTCTCCCATTGAGATTGAATTCTATTCCTTCAGAATTGATCTCCTTCGGGTACTAAATGTATGCCCGGCTTGTTTTCCGAATAACCCTCAAGCCTTCTTTTATAATCTTCTCGTTGATGAATCAACGGCCTAGATTAGAAGTCTAATCAATGGCTAAGATTAAAACTTGACTTGATCTTTGTTTTCTAGAAGATTCACACTCTGTCTTATTAATACCCTTTAATTATTTAATTTCCCTAAGTTTATACTTAGGGTCTCCATTAAAATAATTAATTATTTTAATAAGACATGAACCGAGTGGAATTTCCACAAACGGTTTATGGGTTCTTTGGAATACTGATGTCCAAGTCTCCTCACAAATTTTGAGACTTAGAACACTTTCGATGCTACAAAAATCAACAGATCTCAAATACCACTTTATCCGGGATATAGTACAACGGGGAGCAGTAAGGCTCCATCACGTTGGGACTAATGAGCACGTTGCAGATATTCTCACGAAGCCCCTAGAGAAGGTCAAATTATTAACCTTTCTTGAGAGACTTGGAGTCATGGAAAGACCCTCCTACGAGAGTCCCACATGAGTTGGACATTGAGCTCTGGGAGCTCCGGGGGGCTTGGAGGTACTTCTTGGAGCTATGAGCGACCATAGGGTGAGTGGTTCACCTTTCCCTAGTAGTGTGTTGTGTACAGGGTGAGTGGTTCACCTTCCCCTGTGACACCCCATGTTGGTTGACATATGAGCAAGATGAGTGGTTCACCTTCTCTTACTGATGCCCCAACATACAACCTACCCATGTAGTCCGGGACTATTGGGAAGTACCTCTCATCTGGCCAATGAATTGGGAAATGAGGATAGAGACCATAGCACTACCGATGGACGCATCGTGTACTGTCGTACTCTCTATGCTAAGATGCATGGTGTTCAACAACTTGATCTAGGATCAAGTCTGATTGAAGCTTTACCTTTGCACTGACTTTGGGTCAGTGGAGAGTGGCAAGGTCTTGTGACTCACTCTCGATCAATTCTTCTTCATTATTTCTTCATAGTTCAGCAAAGCAATGCAAGGATGACAGAGATGGTATAGGTTGACAAATGGATTGGAAGGTGGACTTCTCCTTAGTTGAGAGGGAGTGTTAAACTTGGCAACTAAGCCCAAACTCCACCTTGGACGGCTCATATGATGGAGATGATATTTTTATTGGATTCCTCTTTTCGAGAGGTGCAAGATTGATCTAAAGATCATCTTGTTTGGATGAGCAGAAGTGTTATTTTGAATTTATTTCTCACACGTGCAAATTGTCAAGGCTCATGAAGCCCAACAAATGTGTCTTTTCACCCTAATCAAATTGTATTTATAAGAGTGACCATTTGCCTCATTTGGACATCATTCACTCACCAATTCTTCTCTCTCCAAATCAGATTGGTTTGTACAACTTGTGTTCTCTCTCTTCTTCTCTCACACGTGTGGCTGAAGGACGCATTTCAGAAGCAAATTGCAGCCCGCAGATTTCAGGGCGTTGACCAGCGATAACGGAGGGTCAAACCGTCATCTTTGACTGTAGTTTTCAGCCAGAAAATCCAATCTCTAGAGGCCGCATTCATTGGCACAGAAATCGAGACATTTCGAGCAATTTGACCTGTGTTGAATGCAGGCTTGTTTGACCACAGCGTTGACTGAAGTTTGATCGAGTTTGGTCGAGTTTCAGGGATTGTTTTTGGGCTAACTTTGACTCTTCTTGGAAGCCGAGTTGAGTGACTTTGACCGAGCTATCTTGGGGAATATTTGTTGTTGATTTGACCAGCATTGACTTTCTAGTTAGGGCTTCTAATTGACTTTTATTGACTGTTGTTATGACAAGGTTGATTTGACAGTGTTTGGGCATGTAAATTTGTATTATGTACTCTCTCTCTCTCTGCTGAATTTTTAAAAAATAATAAGAAGAATTTGATCAAAGAGTTTTACCCACATTGGGGTTTTTCCCTGGCATCCGCCAAATATTGTGTCCTCTTGTCTTGGTTTGTTTTCTGCTTATTGTTTATGTTCTATCTGCATTTACTATCCATGTTAATGTGATTGCTAATTTGCAAATTGATATTGGGCTAATAAGGAAAATTGAAGTAAATTTCTCTTAAGCATAGAACATACCATTGTTATCTAAATTAACAAAGGGAGACAATTGTTCTATACACCCTTGAGCAAAATGGAGTTGCTGAAAGGAAGAATCGAACAATCATGGAAGTCACCCGTGCAATGCTCCATGATGAAAGCCTGCCGAAGTTCTTATGGGGAGAAGTTGCCAACACTACCGTGTATGTTCAAAATAGGAGCCCACATCAACCATTGGATTTCAAGACACACAAGGAATTTTTCAATTTTTTATTGTCCTGTATACTTTCATGTGCCTAAAGACAAGATAAACAAGTTAGAAGCATCTGGGAAGAAAGGTATATTTGTTGGCTACAGTGAAAATTCAAAGGCATAGAGAATCTATGTGCCTGGTCAAAGAGATGTGAAAGTAAGTCGTAATGTCACCTTTGATGAAGATACTGCCCTTGGGAAAGCCAGAGATCTTCCTATTCCAAGGAAGGACAATGATGATGTTGCAGAAAAACAAGATGAACCTCCGACAAATCAACCTATGCCCGATGTTGATGGTCTCATGGATCCTATTGATCCACCTCCGAGTGATCCCTCTACCTCAAGGAAACGACCTCTATTGCTCAAAGATACTCTCGAAGATGTTGAAAGACACTGCTCCAAGAGGGACATTTCGTGAAAGTAAGAAGCCAAGCAAGTATCAAGGGTACTTGGCTGCTATAAGTACTATCGTTCAGGCTAAACCATGCACGTTCAAAGAAGTCATAAAGCACCAAGTATGGAAGGATACAATGAATGAGGACTACGAATCAATCATGAAGAATGATGTCTGTGACGTGGTTCCTAGACCCAAGGACAAGTTTGTGGTCACTTCTAAATGGCTTTACAAAATCAAACATGGATGAAGCAGATAAGAGTGTTGAAAAATACAAGGCTAGGTTCGTAGCTCATGGCTTCTCTCAAAGGGAAGGAGTGGACTATGACGAGATATTTGCACAAGTTGCCCGATATACCACTATCCAACCTATTATTGCTCTCGTTGCCAATCAAGGATGGAGCCTACATCAAATGGATGCTAAAATTGTTTTCTTGCATGGCTCGCTTAAGGAGGAAGTCTACTTGGAACAACCTCAAGGGTTCGAAGTACAAGACCAATGCAAGAGGGAGTTGACTTCCGAGTTCGAGATGAAGGACCTAGGACTAATGCACTACTTCCTAGGCCTGGAGGTCTGGCAAAAGTCAGGCAAGATTTTCCTTTCTCAAGGAAAATACATTGTGAAGCTGCTAGAGAGATGTGGGATGGTGGATTGCAAGTCTGTGTCTACTCCGATGGAACTTAACTTTAAGAAGCTATGTGGAAGTGTTGTTGGGCCTGAATTAGCAAACCCTTCCGAGTATCGACAACTTGTGGGGGGGGCTGATGTTCTTGGTAAACCCCTGACCAGACATATGCTTCAATGTGAATAGTAATACATTGAGTCGATTTATGGTCGAGCCTCATCACATACATTGGATTGTTGCTAAAAATCTCTTCAGATATCTATGTGGCACAATCAACTATGGGTTGAGATACGCTGCCAAGAATTTGAGGCTACATGGATATATTGATGTTGACTGTGCTGGCAATGTGGTGGATCATAAGAGCATGTCTAGATGTTGCTTCTCATTGGGGTCTGCTTCAATCTCTTGGATGAGAAGGAAGCAAAAATCGGTTTATCTAATCACCGTCGAGGCCGAATACATTGCTGCGTGTATGGCCTATTGTGAAGTTGTTTGGTTGAGTAAGCTCTTCAATGATGTTAATATTGGCAACTAGATCCAAACTCCATATTGTACAGCTCAGATGATGATGCCAATATTTTTATTGGAGTCCTCTTTCAGAGAGGTGCAAGATTGATCGAAAGATCATCTTGATCGGATGAGCAGAACATGTATTTTGAATTTATTCCACATGTGCAAGGTCGGCCAAATTTATCCCACATGCATAAGAGATGTGTCACACACACCCACAGATGGATTTATATATTGGAGATTTGGAGGTCATTTCAACACACACATTTTGGGGGCATTCTCTTCTCTCACGGATGGTGATGCGATTAGGGCTTCTTGGTGCAGCGTTTTGATGAATCGTCTTGGGGTTGTGTGACACATTGGGTTGGCTGACCTAATGGAGAATTTGTTGGTTGAAGCATCCTGTTGATCGTCGTAACGCCACCATTCTTCATCTCTGTTTGTCAAATCAATTAGTATATTTTTGGCTTGTCTTTTGTCGATCTATTGGTATGTTCTATCAGCATTTTACTTTCATGTATCGGGTTTAAAGTAAAGTTGCATCAAGCATAGAACATCTTCAGAAATTTACATGGTATCAGAGCTAAGGAGAAGACAAAGCCCAACTTGTGTTGAGAGCAATCACCAATCTATTAGGAAAGATCCATTGTGTGCAATACTTGCCTCACAAGAGCATGGTGGAGAGAGGTATTTTCTGTTCTAGGCCGCATCAAGGAAGTCTGGACCAGCGTGGCTGAGAGGGCCTGTTTTGATGTCATTTCAGGAGCACTGAATTGCTAAAGGACAGCCGCAGTACCTTGTTGGAGGGCCGCATGAGGTGGGGTCTGCTTGAGGGCTCGTTTGAGGCGAGACAGCCCTCAAAATAGGCGGACGCAGACTATTTGAAGGGCTGAAAGGGAGCCGTTGTCATAAGAGGAAGAACAATCCATGTTTAGGGCTAGAAACTGGCCATACATTGCAGCATGGAGGGAGATCCCTTCCCTATAGGACAGTCGCAGTCTTTAGGGGAAATTCTGGGCAGCAATAAGGGCTGAAAAGGGGACTGTCATGATGCCCTAGTTTCCAGCGATGGAGCAGCTTTCAAGCAGTGGACAGAGGTACGTGTTTTAGTGAATGGTTGCAAGTGTTGGATCCTAGTTTCGAGGATCAGTGTTGGATCGGTTTGGGCAGCCTGTGGAAGTCAAGGAGGAGGGGTAGGTCTGAAGATTAGATGCCCTACACTCGTGGGCAGTTTCCACAGTGAAGATTTGTGATTGGATCAGATTCATATGCAGCCTGCGTGGAAGTATCGTGGATGCGAGGAATAGCAGTGTATGTTGTTGTTGGTAAGTCGTTGCACTTGGAAGGCTACTTCAGTTAGGTCGCAAGCATTTATTCTCTTGTTTGATGGGTCGAGTTCCATATGCAGGAGGTTGAGGTTGATGGAAAAACGGCTGGGCATATTTCATGGGAATTTGAGGATAGTTCTCAGTCGTGTTTGTCTTCACATGCAGGCCGCATATGTTCTATGGAAATTACAGGGTTAGGACCCATGTTTGGTGGAGATTGTAAAGCCTAAATATCAGTCCATCATAAGCTGCAATCTCTGCAAGGAAGTATGAGCTCTTTTGGGGTTAATCACATGGTTTTGCTGCTATATGCCAGGATTGATGTATGCCCTAACCAAATCTACAATCTTCTACGAATTGAACTATTTTTGGTTCACGATCATCAACAAAGAACACCGCATTAGTTGATCCAGGATTGAGCTTCTTTAGGAGACTGAATTGTAGTCATTTTTTCTATCATTGTCCTCTGGCTAAGGCAGAGTATATTCTCTGAAGGCTACAGCAAGTTGCTGAGCTCGGCCGCAGGCCATAGCCAGCAACTTGAGCCTGTTTCTGGGTTACTTTGAAGTGATTAAGGTAGGAAAAGGGACAACGTGATGTTGAGGATGCCGCAGGCCTAAAAGCCTGGAAGACCTGTTTGGTGATGCATTCTTGTTGCAGATTGGAGCCACTGTCTCAGATTTATTGTGTTCGGTTCTTAGAGGCTGTGCCATAGCGGAAGAGAGAGAAGTTATGAAATTGGTCCCTTATCTTAAGCACGAAGAGGCTGCAGAACTCCTTGCAAGAATCTCTCCTGTAAAGGCCAATGTATTGGAGGATATGCTACATGGTTTGATATTTACTGCAACCTACTGTCATTCAAATGGTGCAACTGTTAAGGCATTTGTGGCTAAGCTGTTGCGGGATTATTCATCTCGCGATGTTGTTCGCCTAGTTTTGGATAATGCCTTTACGACAAATCTGAGAATAGTGAAAGATTCATTGGAGGAGTACTCTGGTCCCAATCTGAGAGGTGACCATGATGAAATTGAAGCTATGCAGCAGATGAACCTGCATACAGCATGTGTGAATGCAAAGCATTTGCTATGGCTTAGATAAAGAATGATTGAATTGAGAGTTGCAGAGAGCGCAGTGAAAGAATGGAGTGATCAATTTACATTTACTGCAAATCTACTCAGAACCTTTAGAGATGATGCATGGTGTAACATAGTCCCAAGTCTTCATGGACTTGTCCTTCGTTGCACTAGTTCTGTGTGACGTTGGAGCAGCACAATCATTATGTGAAGGCAGACTTGTTGAGTTGATATTTGAGCATTAAGTACAGTGCTTTGGAAATCTACTGTAAGAAGGCAGATGTATTTAAAGTTAAAGTATGCAAAGATTTTGTAGAAGCAGAACTCTTGTGAGCAGTTGGGTGTGCAGCAGCACTAATCTTTGAATGAAGTCTTGGCCGCAACCTTGTATTTTTCAAAGCAGAAACGGAGTGCCATCTTGTGGAGGTGAAATCGCGGTCTTCTAGGTAGTTGTTGGAGTGTTTAGGGCTGCAACAAAATTTGTGGGTGCCCTAACCAGAACAGTGTCATATGGAAAAACATATATGACCATGAAGTCTAATATCTTCAGTACTGTATCACAGTATGACAATGATGAAGATAATAGTGATGTGTATGATAATATTACGGCAACATTGTAATCAGTGATATGACAGTGTATGGATGTATGACAGATGTATGGTAATATATGGCTATGATACTTGTATGGATATAATTCCATAAAATAAGCCTTGACAGTGGGTGAGTAAGAATCAGGCCTATGATTACAAAACCCTTTTCGAAGCAAGGAAGTTGGTGTCTAGGGTGCTCGAATTCAAAAATAATCATGAAGGCATATGTCAAGGTTGTGCCGAAGGAGAGCATAAAAGGGGACTTTTCTTCATTCCTCAAGTGTCACAAAGACATCTAATACACTCTGACTTATCTAATATGCTGCCTGAGAAATCCTTGGGAGGATGTTCATATTTCATGACTTTTATAGATGACTTCTCTCGCAAAAGGAGCTAGCATTAAGAGGGAGACCACAACCATGCATGCTCTTGAGCAAATGGCGTTGCTGAAAGAAAGAAGACCCTCATGGCTCCGGGATACTCTCAAGGATGCCGAGAGACATATGGCCCCAAAGGGGGACATTCCGTGTAAAGCATGAAGTTGAATAGATACCAAGGGTATCTAGTAGCCATGAGTACAATCGTACAATCTGAGCCTGGATCATTTGAAGAAAGCCCTCTATGGTTGAAGCAAGCCCCCAGGGCTTGGTACGAGAGGACAGAGAGATACTTGATGAAGTTGGGGCTTCACTCGAAGTAATGCTGATCCAAACTTTTACTTCAAGGTTGATAGAGAAAAGCCTCTCATTCTGGTTCTCTATGTGGACGATCTCTTCCTGTCAGGTGCTGACCTTCTCATTCATCAGTGTAAGAGGGAGCTAGCTTCCGAGTTTGAGATGAAAGACCTAGGACTGATACATCACTTCCTAGGCCTGGAGGTCTGGCAGAGACCTGGCGAGATTTTCCTCTCTCAAGGAAAATAGATTGTGAAGTTGCTGGAAATATTTGGAATGGTGGACTGTAAGTTTGTGTCGACGCCGATGGAACTCAACTTTAAGAAGTTGAGTGGAAACGATGTTGCGCCCGTGCTAGCAAATCCTACCAGGTATCGACAACTCGTAGGAGCCCTGATGTTATTAGGGAACATCCATCCGGACGTATGTTGTGCAGTGAAACTC
The DNA here is from genome assembly GCA_034641835.2 of Pinus albicaulis. Classification (NCBI taxonomy): domain Eukaryota; kingdom Viridiplantae; phylum Streptophyta; class Pinopsida; order Pinales; family Pinaceae; genus Pinus; species Pinus albicaulis. Next base: position 1,428,828,392 of record CM076570.1, read on the forward strand.
ATGGTTGATCCTCATAACATTCACTGGGTTAGTGCTAAGAAACTCTTGAGATATCTCTGGGGCACGATAGACCATGGGTTGAGATACATTATCGGGAGTTTGAGACTCCATGGATATGCTGATGTCGATTAGGCTGGCAGTGTGGAGTGTAAAAACTCTGGTAAACTTGAATAAGTATATATTATTATTGATAAAATATGAGATATGATTACAATGGGGAATCACCAAGGCTTTAAATATAGCCTTATGGTGTCCCTTGGCGAAGAGGCATGATCTTTGATCATGCCCTTTCACTTAATAAAACCTAAGATAACTATATCTAACTAATAATTAATAAAATATACATAACATTGCCCCTCTCTTAAAGATGCTTTGTCCTCAAAGCATACATAACGATGGACAATGTTGACGAACGAGCGGTGGGCTCTTGCTTCCCACATTTTAAAAAGATCGTGAAGCATCTTCTCGAGCTCCATATGTTGGTGATGTGGATAGCGACAAGATTTGATATTGACAGGGTCGGGTCCTTTCTTGACTTCTATTGGATGTTCATGTTCCTTATTAGAAGGTATTTTTATTGGCAGGTCTTGGAAGAATTTTTCGTGTTTCCTAACTATTCCTTGTTCTTCTTGTGATTTTTCGTGATTTCTCTTTAGATTTAGAGGTAAGTTACCAACAATTATCGTTCGATGCAACTTCTCCTCATCATCAAACGCTTCCTTCTTAACAACCATATCTGCGTGAACATCGAAGGCCTCAACAGCTTCTGGCACTGTATCAGTGGCTTCGAATGTGTTTATCTCTTCACATTTTTCTTTCAATTCTGGGGATGAAACATTTTGCTGTTTATAAGAAACTGTATTTTCATGGATTCTTTCATTTTCAACAACTATGTCTGTTGTTGCATCTGTGATAACCACGTTAAATTCTTTATGTGGCTCCTTCACCAACATTGTTTCTTTTTCTGCCATTGGATTTTCATTTATATAAAAGTTTTCAATAACTTCTGTTGTTGCATCACTGGCTTTATAAGTGGATTGAGTTGCATTTTCTTCTCTTGGTTTCTCAGCTCTATAAATTTCATGGTTGATTTCAGAGTCTCTACTTCTAGGTGGTTCAACACTATAGCCTTCATGTGAGCTGATTTCCAATTCAACCTCATTTAATTGCTCTTTTTCAAACATGTTATATTCATGATGATGATCTGAATTAGCTGAATTTTTTAGTTGATTATGTTCGACATTTGGGAATATTGGAAGTTATGTCTGACTTAATTTATCTATCTTATCATTTAGCTTATTGAAGAGTTTCTGTCATCTTGTTCATTGCTTCGCTATGCTTTTCTGTGACCTTGTAATGATTTAGCCACATTTGTCTTTCTATTCGATTTGTCGTATCATGAACCTTTTTGATGTCATTGGAGTGTCTTGCAACTGTACTTTCAAGATCGACTAATCTTTTTCCGAATTCTTCGGAATTATTATTGATTTGTTTCTCGAGATCCACCAATTTCTTCTAGAATTCTACCATCGACATCGATGAAGACATTGAACGTGTATGAGGTGGGGAATATTTTTCTGCCAGTTTCTCCTCCTCCTTTTTTAAATTAATTAATTAAATTAATTTTTTTTTTAAATAATAATAATAATTTTTATTATTATTATTATTATTATTATTATTATTATTATATATTTTTAAATAATAATAATAATTATTATTATTATTATTTTATTATTTGAATTATATATATATATATATATATATGGGAAAAAATTTGTTAACCTTGAAAAGTCACGTTGTTTTTAAAAGTCACTTTGTTCTGAAAAGGCACGTTGTTTCGAAAGGGGAAATGGGTTTTAATACCATGGGCAATTACCATGGGCCCAAAAACCACAAGCTTGTAAACCACGAGCAATTACTCTTCCTTTTTAATTTTACTCTGTCTTCACATGTACGTACATGTACTTCTTTATATATATATATATATATATATATATATATATATATATATATATATATATATCTCTTTTTACTTTTTCTTTTTCTTTTCTTTCGAACTATTTTTCTTAAATATATATATATATATATATATTCTTTAATTTATTTCCTTCCTTGTTAATCTCTTCTTCTCTTTATTTTATTAATATATATATATATATATATATATTTCTTCCTTCTTTTTTTTAAAAACAAATGTTGCTACCCACCAGCACTTGGTTTTTAAAAAAATCTACAATTTTGGAATTTTCTTGTAATTCCTTAATTCTGGGTGATCACACAGATCCCGAAGAGTGATGGCTCTGATACCAATGGAGTGTACAAACTCTGGTAAACTTGAATAAGTATATATTATTATTGATAAAATATGAGATATGATTACAATGGGGAATCACCAAGGCTTTAAATATAGCCTTATGGTGTCCCTTGGTGAAGAGGCATGATCTTTGATCATGCCCTTTCACTTAATAAAACCTAAGATAACTATATCTAACTAATAATTAATAAAATATACATAACACAGTGTGGTGGATCGCAAGAGCACATCTGAATGTTGTTTCACACTTAGTTCTCGCTTCGGCGTAGCGTGTCGGTGGCCTTGAGCACCGTTGGAGGTCGGTCAGTATTTGTAGCGTGTATGGCCCTCGTTGGAAGTCACTTTGCTGCGAAAGCTCTTCAGAGTGAGTTGTTGGGGCATGTGCTAGATACCACCGTTATCCTTTCCCGATAACCGCAGGGGGATTCGTTTGTCATAGAACTGCCCACGATCGATTGAAGCATATTGATATCAGGTACCATTTTATCCGAGATATGGTACAGCGAGGCGCCGTAAGGCTCGATCATATAGGAACTGATGAGCAGGTCGCGGATATTCTCACTAAGCCCCTGGGGAAGGTCAAGTTCCTAACCTTCCGTGAGAGACTTGGTATTGTGGAACGACCCTATGATGTGGGTCCTGTTGGACGATGAGCTCGAGGAGCTCTGGGGGGCTTTGGGGACAGCTTCTCGAAGCTATGAGCAACCACAAGGCTAGGCTTGCCAAACCTTGTTGGTGTGCTTGGACCCCACCGTTGTGATTATTGAGTTGGTTCACCTCTCATTATCCGTGCCCCGTATGCATCCTACCCATTGAGTTCAGGGCTCATGGGAAGTACCTCTCATTTGGCCAATGAGGTGGGAAAAGCTAGAGACTAGTAGCAAAGACTGATGGACACATCAGAGATTGTCGTACTCTCTATCTAGGATGACACATGTCCAACCACTTGATCCGAGATCAAGTCTAGTGAGGTTTCACACCTCCAATTGACTTCGGGTTAGTGTATGACTCTTTTGAGTCCAAGTGAGCTTTCGGACCTCCAATTGACTTCGAGTCAATTAAACTAACTTCGGGTGAGTGTAAGACTCCTTTGAGTCCTATAGAGGTTTCGAACCTCTGAGTTGACTTCGGGTCAGGTGGGTGTGATGTCTTTGTGACTCACCTTTTGAAATAAAGAGCCAGCAAAGCAAGTTATGACAGGATGACGCACGATGTTTGGATGTCACTGGTGGATGGAGTTCTCCCTAGTTGAGAGGGATTGTTAATTTTGGGCAACTAGGTCCAAACTCCATGTTGTACCTTTCTATATGATGATGCCAATATTTTTATTTGGATTCTCTTCGGAGAGGTGCAAGATTGATCTAAAGATCATCTTGATCGGATGAGCAAAACATGTATTTTGAATTTATTCCACATGTGCAAGGTCGGCCAGTTTTATCCCACATGCATAAGAGATGTGTCACATACCCCCACAGTGGACTATATATTGGAGAGACTTGGAGTTCATTTCACACACATTTTTTGGAGGCATTCTCTTCTCTCTCGGTTGGTGCTACGTTTAGGGCTTCTCATGGAGCAACGTTCTTGGTTCAACGTTAGGGCTTCTTGGTGTAGTGTTTTGATGAGCCGTCTTGGGGTTTGTGACACATTGGGTTGGCTGACCTTATGGAGACTTTGCTGGTTGAAACATCCTGCTGATCGTCGTAACACCACCATTCTTCATCTCTGTTTTCGGCTTGTCTTCCATCGATTTATTGTTATGTTCTATCTGCATCTTACTTTCATGTGATTGCCCTAGAAGTTTAAAGTAAATTTGCATCTAGCATAGAACATCTTCAGAATTTTACAAGGGCTATTGCCACTCTACTAGATACCACCGTGATCTTTTGCGACAACCAGAGTGGGATTCGTCTTTCATAGAATCTCGTGTTCCACGACCACTCCAAGCACATTGATATCAGGTATCGCTTTATCTGGGATATGGTAAAATGAGGATCAATAAGGCTTCAACACATCAGGATTGATGAGCATGTCCCAGAGATCTTCACAAAGCCCTTAGGGAAGCTCAAATTCTTAGCCTTCTGAAAGAGACTTGGAGTCGTGGAAAGACCCTCCCATGAGGGTCCTGCTTGAGTTGGACATTGAGCTCTGGGAGCTCTTGGGGGCTTGGGGTACTTCTTGGAGCTATGAGCGACCATAGGGTGAGTGGTTCACCTTCCCCTATTGGTGCGTTGTGTACAGGTGAGTGGTGCACCTTCCCCTATTAGTGCGTTGTATACAGGGTGAGTGGTTCACCTTCCCCTATGATACCCCATGATGGTTGACATGTGTGTAGGGTGAGTGGTTCACCTTTCCCTGCAATTGATATATGCATAGGATGAGTGATTCACCTTCTCCTATGGCGTATGAGCAGGATGAGTGGTTCACCTTCTCTTCCTAATGCCCCAGCATACATCCTACCCATGTAGTCCGTTACTCATGGGAAGTACCTCTCATCTGGCCAATGAGTAGGGAAAAGTGGATAGGGACCATAGCACTACAGATGGACGCAACGTGTACTGTTGTACTCCCTATGTCTAGGATGCATGGTGTTCAACAAATTGATGTAGGATAAACTCTGATTGAGGTTCTAGCTCTGGATTGACTTTTGTCAGTGGAGAGTGGTAAGGTCTTGTGACTCACTCTTGATCGATTCTTCTTCATTATCTATAACAATGTTCAACAGAGCAGAGATGAGATACAGAAATGGTACATGACAATAGGATGGCATGATGATCGATGATGATAGATGGATTGGCAGATGGAATTCTCCCTAGTTGAGAGGGAGTGTTAAAATTGGAAACTAGGGCCAAATTCTTCTTTAGACAACTCTTTGATGGAGATGATGATTGCATTGAATTCCTCTTTTCAAGAGGACCAAAATTGATCTAAAGATCATCAAATTTGGACAAGCAGAAATGTGTTTTAGAATTTATGGCCACACATGTGTAAATTGTCAAGGTCGGCCACATCATCATGTAGGCTCATGAAGCCCAAGAGACATGTCACTTCACCCTCAACGACTTTGATAAATATAAGTGGCCTCTCACCTCATTTGGCATCATCATCACTCACACATTTTTCTCTCCTTCTCTTATTGGTTCGTACAACTATTGAGGATATTCTTTCTCTCACGTGTGGCAAGGAGGACGAATATCAGAGAAAATTACAGGGCTGAAAATTTCCGTCTTTCCTACAGTTTGACTAGTGTTGACTTTGACTTTCTAAGCATATTTTGAGTTCGCTCTTTTGGGCAATTTTCTGTTTGGGCAGGTTGCACTCTTTCGCGTAGAAACCAAGGAGTTATGAGCACTTTGATTGTAGAGATAAATTGCAGGTTGATCGCTTCAGGACAGAGTTTGACCAAGTTTGACCACTGAATTTGGAACTGTTTTGGGCTGACTTTGACCTCCAGTTTAGGCCGAGTTTGACTAGGTATGACCGAGCTGCTTTAAGGACATTTTGCTACTACTTTGACTAGCGTTGACTTTCGGGTTAGGGATGAATTTGACTACAGATTTAACAAGGTTTTTTTTACTTTGATTTGGCAAGTCAACTTTGACTTTTTGTACTCTCTCTTTGCTGAACATTTGATATAATAATCAGAAGAATTGATCAAAGGGTTTTCCCCATCTTGGGGTTTTTTTCGCTTGCATCTGCCAAATCTAGTGTCCTCTTGTCTTGGCTTGTCTTCTGCATTTTGTTATTTTATGTTCTATCTACAATTATTGTCAATGTGATTGCTATTGGAAACTAAATTGGAAATTATCATTGGCTTGCTAAAGGGCATTGAAGTGAATGTGCTAAGCATAGAACATACCATTGCTAACTAAAATTAACATAATGTCATTGCCATATGATCAATTTACTTTCAATGTGCATTGTGTAATTTCAATTGTCAAATAATTAATTTAATTTAGATGTACCTTGCATAATATTAATGCCCATTGCCAAATGATGAATTTAGATGGAACATTGCATAATGTCAAATGATGGATTCAATTTAGTAATTTACTTTTAGATTTACAATTTTACATTGATGATTGCAGAAATTTCAAATGATAATTTTGATTCACAATAGTCTAATACCAAATGATGATCATATTTAGATGTATATTTCATAATTATTAAGATTTATTATTTACTAATTTAGTTATTGACATATTGTTGGGATTTTATTTTTTATTTTTATATATTAATTTTTTAATAATTTTATAATTTTTATGACTCTGACATCCCCCCGATCCCCCAATATTTCCCTAAATTTTTGGGTTGTTTATATACGTCCCCCTTGTGCGTATCCCCTCTCCCGTGTTTCCCCGTCCCAGAAACTCGGTGGAACATTGGTTAACATAGATAGCTGTTGCTTAACGATCTATTTATGTTATTGTAATGTCAGTAGTTATAAATTTATAATATAAACTAAAGATAGATAAACACAGACACTAAGGCCTTTTTTGTTATAGGGCAGGCATGGGAGACTAGAAACACAAGGGTATCTAAAAGTAGGTTAGCATGGGACCACTGAACTCAGTTAAAGGACCCACAGCTTAAATTTTTGTAACTACCTGTTAATATAAAGACTTCTATTTACCACAAGAACTAAAAATATAACAAAAAAACACGCAAGCATTCGAGGCACTTAATTCTGGTAGATACTCTAAGGTCGACCCCAAGATGATACAAGCTATCCCACATTGACCTAGGCTAAGAGCACTGGAACAATAAAAAAGTGTTTGAATTTTCAGTACTGGCAAGCCATTACAAGCATTTTATCAAGAGTCACTCTTCTGACAGAGTTGTCCTAAATTGATTGTTTGAAGAGTAATTTTTCCAATGGAGTGATGCAGCAGAAGAATCTTTCAAGGATTGTGTTTCAGTGATGTCATAATGGTTAAACCCTAACTGTTGCTGAAGAATGTTTCCCAAGGCAATAGTTCACTTGTAAAACATTGCCAATGGGTTTACTATAATCATGGTGCTTGTTTTATCATTTTGAACAAATTATGTTCATGAATATTCTTTTTCTCAGAAAACACATTTAAAAAAAGGTAACACATAATAATATCTTTGTCCCTGAAATTAGGTTGCAAGTGTTGCCAGAACAGTAAGTTCCAAAATAGAATCTGCTTTTAAAGCTAACTAAAGTGCACAACTGAGAGGAATAACATTAAAATACAACTAAAAAATTAAAATACAGTATTTTGGGCAGCTTGTTCTGAATACTTACATCAACTGCTATCAAAGAAAGGCGGCCTGCGTGGTTGCATTTTTCAAGTTTTGACATAAATCGCTTACTCTTTGATATCTTCTCTGGTGTCACATACAAAACCTTAAGTTCTCCTTCACCCTTTTCAAGAGCCTTGTAGATCGACTTTTCATTTTCTTTTGAGGTTGCAGATGTCAACATGCCTGCTGGAATATTTAGAGCAGTAAGTCCCATCACCTGCATTCCATCGTGATATTAGACCTATTCCAAACACACAATTTGAAAATTGCCGTCTTTTATTCTTGGAAAATGGCATACCTGATCCTGTATAAGTGAAAGTAAGGGGCTCACAACAAGAGCAGTCCCAGGACGAAGAAATGCAGGAAGCTGGTAACAAAGACTCTTGCCACCGCCTGCAGCCATTATTACAACAACATCTCTTCCACTCATAACAGCATTTATTATCTGCCAGTCAACAGAATCGAAAATAAGAACCTTTACACAATTTTGCAGCAGCACAATCTATAGAGTCCTATTTGCTCTCTTCCAAACAGTATCAAACAATTAGTAACTCAACCTTCAGATAAGTATAATGCATTCTTTGCACATCGCAGAGCCATCCACATCGACCTTGTTCTGTGTGAAAAGATTGGCCTCTATCATGAACAATAGTGATAGGCCATCTTGGCATTGAAGGCATCAAAGCATTTGCTAAGAGCCATAGTAGCAATTGCAGCACCATAGAAAATGCTCATTCTGTTAGTTGTTTGTGTGATAATAATGCAGGCAACCTTTCCCACTAAAGAGTACAGCATTCAAATAACATAACAGACATTGGTTGTTATGAGAATATAAATATTGGTTGTTATGGGAGGATGGTTAGATTTTACTGGTGTTTTATGGACATCACGACCATTCTTCTTCAGATCAAGAAATCCAAGACATGGTTATTAATTTCTTATATATGATAAGGGTAGCACCATTACAAAAACCAACTCTTTAAAAATTGAAATGCCTATCAACAAGAGAATCATACAGGAGTATAATACTTGTGTGCACCAAAAGCAGGGCAGTCCCTACCTTTTAAATGTCAATATACACCATACATAACTTACACTAATGTAGCCTTGACTAGATAGTTTGAACCTTATTCATATCATATTGTTGTCATATATAATAAGTTTGAGCCATAATGATATGATTAAGTTCAATTAATGCTCGTGTATCATTATAATTTAATGATCATGCTTACAGAAAACGAGAAATGTAATTGCAAAAATATAAATTCTCCATTCGGATGAAGAACTCCACGTATCATTATACTCCATAGAAACTAACGTATGTAAATACAAGAATAGAAATACTTCATTTGAACGAAGATCTCCAGTTATCTTCATTCAATAATCTAAAATTCTTAATGAAAGTGTTATGAAATCTTTTTCTGTCAAACCAGGAGGTAACTCCGCAAATCAGAATGTGTATTAGATGAAAAATGTGCATGTATTTATACATGGAGGTAAGGCTATTGGGATTCATCTCCCAATGACTCTTGGCCTTCCTTATTTCCTAATATAATTTAATATACAATATTAAATATCCTCACCCAACCCTTAGGATTAAGTGTCAACATTCCCCCCTTTAATCCGAAGGGATGTTGGTGAGTCCAAGCATCGATCTGAACTTTTCAAACTTTTCTCTTCCAAGTGCTTTGGTGAAGATATCAGCAGTTTGCTCATTTGTGGAACAATGATGTAGATGGATGGTTTTGGCCTGAACATGATGTCAAATTAGATGGTATTTTGTATTGATGTGCTTTGTTCGATCATGGAACTTTGGGTTCTTGGCCAACTTTATTGCAGAAGTGTTGTCGATCATGAGTGGTGTTGAATACATTTGTTTCATCTGCAAATCTTCTAGGATTTTTCTGAGCCACACAATTTCCTTTGTTGCTTCAGCTGCTGCCACATATTCTGCCTCGGTCGTGGAATCTGCTGGAATTGACTGTTTGCATGATCTCCATGAGACAGCTCCTGATCCAAGACTCATGGTGTAACCTGTAGTAGACATCCTTGTTTCTTTGTCTCCATCGAAGTTTGAATCAGAGTATCCGATTAAGCTGAAGTCGCTTACCTGTGTATATTTGAGTCCAAAGTCTTGAGTCCCCTTCAAGTACTTTAACACTCTTTTTGCAGCAGACCAATGTCCTTCACAAGGTTTTTGCATAAACCTTGAGAGGATTCCAACAGCAAATGAAATGTCAGGTCTGGTGGTGGTCAGGTAGATAAGACTTCCTACAAGTTGTCTATACTTAGTTGCATCCTCAAATTCCTTCCCTTCAATAGATGTGAGCTTCAAGTTTTGTTCCATTGGAGTGGTTAAGGGATTACAGTCATCCATGCCAAACTTGTTCAAGAGATATCCAATGTACTTTTGAGAAAGAAATATGAATTTAAGATGTTGAATTACTTCAATACCCAAATAGTAATGAACATGACCCAAATCAGTCATTTCAAAACCTTTCTTCAACTCTTTCTTCATGGATGCAATATAGCTCTCATTGTTTCTTGTTATCAAAAGATCATCTACATATACCACAAGATATACAAATGTTTTTCCAACTTTCTTAACAAACAAAGTTGCATCATCAAGATCAAAATGTTTGAAGTCAAGTTTCAGAAGATGCTCGGTTAATTTCTCATACCAGGCTCGTGGTGCTTGCTTGAGGCCATACAAAGATTTTATAAGCTTGCAAACTTTGTGTTCTTGGCCCTTTACCACAAATCCTTCTGGCTAGGACATAAAAACTTTCTCCTTCAGATCTCCATTCAAAAAGGCGGTTTTTACATCCATCTGATGAACTTTCCATCCATTCTGAGCTGCTAGGGCAAAGAGAGTCCGGATGGTGGTCCATTTTGCTGTGGGGGCAAAAGTTTCTTCATAATCGATTCCTCCTTTTTGTGCAAAACCTTTTGCCACAAGCCTGGCCTTGTGCTTGTCAAGTGAGCCATCTGCTTTATACTTGTTCTTGTAGACCCACTTACAACCAATTGGTTTTGTTCCCAAAGGCAGATCAACCAGCTTCCAAGTGCCATTCTTTATCAAGGCATCATACTCCTTTTGCATCGCTTCCTTCCATTCATCATGGGAAGCAGCTTCTTTGAAGGAAGTTCCTTCATGATCTGTAGACAAACTCAATTCACAGTTATAAGCAATATCCATATCAATAGGAGAATCAGAATTATCTACGTCACCTTCATTTTGTTTAGTGGAACTTCTTGTTCCTGTTTTTCCAACCTCATCATGATGAACATTCTCCAGTGTCTTTGTCAGCCATTTGGGAGGACCTTTCTGAGATGCCCACGCTGCTCATTTGACTGAGTTGGGATTGATTCAAGATTCAATCTCCCAATTCTGTCAATCACATCATTCAATGTGTCATCTGTGGTTGTTTCTTCATGTGGGGGAGAGAGTGCTTCAGGAAATGATTACACAGTTTGATTCAATATAGGAATCCCCCCTTCAAGATGTGGAATCTGATTATCAAATTCTTGGAAAGGCTTTGCATGTGTGAATCTATCCAAGCGATCAAGTTGCCACTCAACAACCTTGTCACTCTTGGAAGATTCAAGGAATATGACATCTCTTGCTATTACAAACTTCTTATTGGCTTCATCATAGAGACGATATCCTTTGGAGGTATTGGAGTACCCCAAGAAGATACATTTTCGACTTCTAGCACCAAGTTTATTCCTTTGTCCCTTGGGTATCAAGGCATAAAAGGTGGACCCAAAGACCCTGAAATGCTTTACCGAAGGAATGTGGCCATGCCACATTTCAAAAGGAGTTTTTTTTTCTAATTGAACTTGAATGACACCTATTCTTTATGTAAACAACACATAGAACTGCATCAGCCCAAAACATCAATTTTACATTCTTGAAAAATAACATGGAGCGAACCATATTTAAAATAGTTCTGTTCATTCTTTCAGCTACACCATTCTGTTGGGGATTATACGGCACAGTTGTTTGATGTTTGATCCCATGTTGACGAAGATAATTTTCAAATTCATTTGAAGTGTATTATTTTCCATTATCAATACGTAGAGAGCCAATATGAGTTTGTGCATCATTTTCAATCCATGCATGAAAATTCTCGAATGTTTGAAAAGCATCAGACTTGTTCTTCAATAAGTAAATCCAACACATTCTGGTGTAGTCATCAATAAATGTCATCATGTATTTATTTCCATTTGCAGAAGCAATATGCATAGGGCCACATAAATCTGAATGAACAAGCTCAAGTTTTCTATGTGCTCTGGAGTGTGAATCATGAAATGGCTGTTTGCTATGCTTTCCTAGAATACAAGCATCACATTCCTTAGTTTTTCTAGGAATTGTAGGCAGTCCATCAACACCATTTTTCTTCAACAAACGAAGGCTGTCATAATTTAAGTGTCCAAATCTAGCATGCCATAAAAGACTTGATGGAAATGTACCTTCATCATGATATGAACTGAATGCAAAGTTTTGAGCATGAGCAGATGAACCTTTCAGCTTCAAGAGTCTTCCTTCTTCTATTCCCTCCATGACAAGTGAGTGATCTGATGCTTTTCTGACCTCTGCCTTTCCATCAAACAAGTGAATGGAGTGTCCTTGCTGGCAGATTTGGACCAGGGACAGCAAGTTTCTCCTCAACTCAGGGAGGTATAGAACCTCATGTAGAATATGATCTGGAAGACCAGGCAACTTAAGCCTGACTGTGCCAAGCCCTGATGGCTTGAGTTTGGATTTATCTGTGAAATATTCTGCTCCATCAACTTTGTCAGTAAATTCTTCAAAAAAATCTTTTCTAAATGTCATGTGACATGTTTCTCCTGAATCTAGCAACCAATCATCTCTCCATGAAGTAAATGAAACATAAAACAAGTCTTCAGTTACTCCATTGTTACAATGTGCTAGAACATAATGAGCGGATTCAGGTGCTTTACCTTTGTCTTTGTCATTAGTTTTACCTTTGTCTTGATTTCTTTGCTGCTCAATTTTATCCCAAGGTGTCCTGCATTTGGATTCATCATGCCCATATTTATTGCAACGTGTGCAATGAAGATCGGATTTGTTAGATTGTCTGCCCCCCCTTTCTCTGAAGTTTCTTCTTCCTCTTCCTCTTCTGCCACCCCTTCCTCTGGAAGAATCTGGAGCATGACTCTTTTCTCTATGTGCAAAGTATGCAGCCTCTTCAGAAGACGAAGGGATTGTCATCTTCCCGAAAGCTTTCTCTCTTTCTGCAAACTTTTTCTCAAGGGCCTCAAAGGTGATATGCTCAAGGTTTCCACTTGCTTGCAATGACTCAAGATAATGTGAGTAAGTCGGATATAATGCCTTAACATATGCTATGAGAGATATGTCAATTTTTACACCAGTGCTGTCAATGTCATGCATGATAGATCTTACTTCTGAAGCTAAAGCAAGGGGATCATCATTCTTCATTTCAAGAATGAACAGCTTAATCATCAATTGAACAATTTCTAGTTTTGAATGTGAGTCATAGAGTTCTTTTAGCTTGCTCAAGGCTTCATAGGCATTTGAAAATGATGAAATATGGCGACTCACCTCTTCATTTACGGAAGCTGCAATCAAGGCATAGGCCTTGCAGTTCTTGTTTTCCCAAATGGCGAGCTCCTTGTCTAAAGTGGGCTTTGCTAGTGGATTTCCTTCTTGTCCTTCACAAATTCCTTTCCACAACACATTAAAAATGAGAGTGTGCTTGATTTTCCGAGACCATTCAAGATAGTTCTCCTTGCCGGAGAGAACCACCCCTACAATAGATATGAGAGAATGCATTCTTCTGAAGGGAAAAAAATAATTACTTTGCTGGAAAAATTCTTTTGAGGGGGGAAAAAATTTTGTTGGAAATATACTCAATTCTACAAAAAAAAATATTATTTTTTTTTTTTGGGAAAAAATTTATGTGAGGGCGGGATAATGAATGAAAGGCATTATGAATGGGCGGTATTAAATGGGAAGAGTCGGTATAATTATAAATGGGAGTGATATTAAATGTAGTGTTATAGCAGATAAAGCAAAGGGCGATATTATATAAGAAATGGTATCAAAGCCAGTCCCACTATTGGCATTCTTGCTCTGATACCATGTCAAACCAGAAGGTAACTCCGCAAATCAGAATGTGCATGTAATTATACATGGAGGTGAGGCTATTGGGATTCATCTCCCAATGACTCTTGGCCTTCCTTATTTCCTAATATAATTTAATATACAATATTAAATATCCTCACCCAACCCTTAGGATTAGGTGTCAACATTTTCAATGGCCCACTTTTCTATAAATTAATAAATATACATCGTAAATTACTTCATACATGAATAAGTGATCCACATATCATTGCTCATGCATCAGTATAGTCAATGGAAAATTTTATTGCAAAAATAGAAATATTTCATTTAGATGAAGAACTCCATGTATCAGTATACTTCATAGAAATTGAAGTATGCAAATACATGAATAGAAATACTTATGGACAAAGATCTCCAAGTACTTCTATTCATCAATCTTAATGAAAGTGATATGAACTCATTTTCAATGGTGTTGAATTTTTAACTATGGCCGGTCTTCAAAATGTATATTTGGCCACTTGATGTGCTTGTATTTATCATTGTAAAGCACATACATAAATGCTAGAGTCAAAGGAAATTTTATTTTGAGTCAAAGTCCCATCGCAGCTTTCTAAAGATGAATATTTATATATTTGAAATGTAATTTTTGAAAGTGACAAGTTGGCTTCCCTCCAAGTCAAGTCGGCCCTGACCAAGAAACACCCATTCAGCCAAAGGTAGCTCGACCTCCTCCACTTGGGCATTCGCACTCTCACACAAGACAGTTTCTGGGCAAGCAAGCGAAGGAAAAAAAGGACAAATAGGACGAATCCTCTCTCTCTTCTCTCTCTTGCAACTCATACGTGTGGATTGGTTATTCCTTCTGTGGTTGGCATTTTTTGGAGCATTTTGTTGCAGGGGGCCGATATTTTCTAGGTTATTGGGCAGTTGTTGCAAGTCCGAAATTTTTGCGACAACTGGCAATTACAAGAGGGCCGAAATTCTGGGTCAAACAAGAAAAACGAATTGCTAGATCAAATTGGGTGGCTTGACTTGGAGGAGAAGACCAGGTTTGACCATAAGGCTAGGTCCCTCATTGAACAAGAAGAATTTCCCTATTGAAAAAGGTTGCTAGGTTTTTCCCTTTGGTGGATTTTCCCAGAGTAAATCTTGTATTTTTTTGTGTTTGTGATCTCTATTGTTTTATTGTTCTTTATGGTTGAATTTTTGAACTATAATTATTGAATGATATATTGGAATAAGTTAAAATAAGATCTACATCAAAAGTAATTATCAAAATTTGTTAATCTCTATTGCACTAAAAAAAATCAACATGGTATCAAAGCTTTGGTGAAGGAAAGAAGGAACATTGAGATCACCCTTGCAAAAACCCTAGAGAGCATTTTATTGAAGTCCTTATAGATTGGCATCTATGGCTTCCTCTATGAAAATTGAAAACAAGTTAGAGGGAATATCAAACTTTAGGGCATGGAAAGTTAGTATAGATCTTATTCTTGCCAAGAACAAAATTTATGATATTGTGACAGGAACGACTACTGAACCAGCTAATACAGCTGGAAAAGAGAAGTTCAAAGAGGATGACATCACTGCCATGAGTCTTATAGTAAACTCCATTAGAGATTATTTGAAGAACGAACTTCGAAATACAAGAATGACTAATGATGACACCG
The DNA here is from genome assembly GCA_034641835.2 of Pinus albicaulis. NCBI lineage: Eukaryota > Viridiplantae > Streptophyta > Pinopsida > Pinales > Pinaceae > Pinus > Pinus albicaulis. The sequence goes on from CM076570.1 coordinate 1,428,843,756, forward strand.
TGGCTTCATACCTCGTGAAGGTTTCGCAAATTAGAGATCAAATTCAAGCAATTGGAGAATCCATTCCATATCAAGACCACAATACTTAATGGTCTTCCAAGTCATGGAATGCATTTGCAGCAGGCAAAAGTAGTCGGAAAGAAGCTTCGTCATTCGAACAACTATGGGCATCTTGTGCTCTAGAAGCATCAAGCTTGATGTCAAGAGATCATTAGGAAGAAGAAGCTCAAGCCTTTGCAGCTCGTTTCAAGAACAAGGGAAAGAAGAAGTTTGGTCCTCAACACAAGAAGTCAGAAAAGGGATCCTCTTCTAAGAAGAAGGATTTATCAAATATACAGTGTTATGGATGTCAGGAATATGGACATTTCAAGAGAGATTGTCCTAATATGGCTAATAAGAAGAGAAAGGGGTAACAACATGCTTCCGCAGCAGATGTAGAAGATGACAAACCAAAGAAGACCAAAGGTAACAAGGATTTCTTTTATTTCCCTGCTCTAACAAGTTCAATTGCAAATGATGATGACATGTGGCTAGTAGATAGTGGAGTATCATGACACATGATTGGAGAGCGTGGAGATCTTTCTAGCAAAATAGAAAAGAGGTTGTCCCAAAGAGTTAAGCTTGGAGACAATCATAGCTATGGAGTCAAAGGAATTGGAAAGGCATCCATAGAGCTAGAATCTAGTAACAACATGCATCTCAGCAATGTTCTTTATGTACCAGGTTTGAAAAAGAATCTTGTTTATATTTCTTGTTTGGAATATAAAGGAGATAGAGTTGCTTTTGTGGATGGAAAAGTACTAGTTTGGTCCAAGGGCTCTAGTATAGATGATGATAGGGTTGTGGGGATTCGCGATGGAAGGTTGTATAGACCTGTAAGTCAACCAGATCAAGCACTAGTACATGATGAGATCAATCCAAGTGAACTATGGCATCGAAGGTATGGACATCTTCATTATAGAACATCACCTAAGTTGAGTCAAATAGTTTCAGGGGTTCCTGAACTACAGATGAAGACTGATGGTGTATTCAATGGTTGTGCTCTTAGGAAGAAAATTAAGAAACTTTTTCCAAATAGTGATAATAGATCTAAGGAAACTTTGGATCTAATTCCTTCTAATGTGTGTGGTCCAATGCCTGTGAAATCACTTGGTGATTCGTTGTATTATGTAACATTTAATGATGACTTCTCTTGTAAGACATGGATATATCTCTTGAAGACTACGGATGAAGTATTCGACAAGTTCCAAAAATTCAAGGTTGAAGAAGAGAACTTGACAAGCAGGAAGATCAAGATATTGAGATCTAGCAATGGAGGAGAATACACCTCAAGGGAGTTTGTTGCTTTCTGTAAGCAGCCTGGGATTAAGAGGGAGCTATTTGTCCCCTATAATCCACAACATAATGGTGTAGCAAAATGAAAGAATAGGTCCATTGAAGAGTCTGTCAAGGCCATGATGCATGATTTGGAATTGTCGTTGTTCTTATGGGGTGAAGCATCACCGACAGTTGTGTACATTCAAAATAGAAGCCCCCATAAAATTCTGGAAGGTATGACTCATGAATAAGCATTCTTTAAAAGGAAGACAGAGGTTGGACATATGAGAATCTTTGGTTGTCCTGTAACTATTCATGTTCCTAAGGATAAGAGGAACAAGCTTGAGCCTTCAATAAAGAAAGGCATATTTGTTGGTTACAATGAATCATTGAAGGCCTGCAGAGTATACATTCCAGAGCAGCAACGAATTGAAGTCAGTCGAGATGTTCATGTCACCTTCGACGAAAAAGTGGCATATTGGAAGTCTAAGGAAATCTATATGGATTCCTTGGATGAAGTGAAGCAGGAGGCATCAAAGAAGAGCATTCAAGTTCTACAGAGTATCCCGAAAAGCTAGAAGGGCCTTTTGATCCAGTGGAACCGGTTGTTATTCTAGAGATCAAGAAGAGACCAGCATGGCTTAGATCTACATTGGAAGAGGAAGAAGGACATGCAGCTCTTGATGGCACATCCATAGAAATTAAGAAACCCGAGAGGTTTTCTAGTTCTGCAACTCTTATGACAAAACTTATTGATGCAGAACCTTCCACATATGAAGAAACAGCTAGCCAGCAAGTGTGGAAGGAAGTAATGAATGAAGAGCACCAATCAATCAGGAAGAATGATGTCTAGGAGATTGTGCCAAGTCCTGAAGGGAAGTAAGCGATGACTTCCAAATGGATATACAAGATCAAGCATGTTGCAAATGGAAGTATCGACAATTACAAGGCGTGATTCGTGGCTAGAGGTTCTCCCAGAAAGAGGGAGAAGATTATAAGGAAACCCTTGCTCCAGTTGCCAGATACACCTCCATTAGATCCATCATTTCTCTCATTGCTTCATTGGGATGGAACTTGCACCAAATGGATGTGAAGACTGCTTTCCTAAATGGCATAATTGAGGAAGAGGGGTACATAGAGCAACCTCAAGGCTTTGATATACATGCAAAGGAATCTCATGTTTGCAGCTTGGTATGCTCGCATTGACAGCTATCTAATGAGACTGGGATTTACCAAGAGCAATGTCAATCCAAACCTTTACTTTAAGGTTGTGAAGAATGCACCTGTGATCTTATTATTATATGTTGATGACTTGTTTTTGATAGGTGTTGAGCCTCTTATCATTCAGTGCAAGAAGCAGTTGGCTTATAAGTTCGATATGAAGGATCTTGGGTTGATGCATTATTACTTGGGACTGGAAGTATGGCGGAAACCTGGTGAAGTCTTCCTTAGTCAAGGAAATTATGTGTTGGAGATCCCTCAGAGGTTTGGTATGATGGACTATGAATCCATGGCAATACTCGTGGTGACTAACATGAAGAAGTTAAGAGGCTCCGACTCTAAATTGGTAGATCCATCTATGTCTCGACGTTTGATTGGTCCATTGATGTATTTGGTTAACACCAGGCCGAACATATGTTTTGTTGTGAACACGTTGAGCCAGTTCCAGATTGAACCAAGGCATGAACCTTGTCCAGGTTGCTCAGGACCCTCTTGGTTCTCCATGTGCTCTTTGTAGTTATCCAACTCAGTATCTGAGAATGGATCTGGCCCTTCTCTGCCTCAACCTCTACCTCGACCCCTTTGAGAAACGACTCCTTGGTACCTGGGTGGCATTACCTAGTTCTAGCTCACCACACTGACCAAGAACATGCTCTAATACCATTGTAATATTCCTATATGGAGATATTCAGTGTTAACAAAAACATGCAAATGACACAATAATTTAAATTTTCACACACCTACAAATTACAATTTTACACGAGAAATAAGTCGGTAACTGAGGCATTTTATTAAATGGTGGAGAAATAGAGTACAAAATAGTTGGAACACAGGCACCTAAGCTTGTGATAGAAAGCAATGACAAGCCCAGGTTGCAAATCCGTTGTCCAAGCTAGGAGTAAGTTGCCCACAAAATGCTTGGCGCCCACCCAAAAATTTCAGTCACTGCAGCAACAAGGAACTAGTGAATGCTACTTCCTTTGTGCTCCAATCCCTCTGATAATTTTGTTGGTACCTCTCATAAATTTTCCCCACAAGACCCAGAAGGGAATTGACCCCAATCCCAGCCACTAGAAAACCCACAAAAAGTGTGAGTTTCCCAGTCACACTGACTGTACGCACTACCTAAAGGAAGTTGTTGGGGACTACTCCAAACTCCCGGAAAGCTACAAGAATTTTTGCCAAAAATTCTCCCAAAATATCCCCCTTGAGTCTCCAACCTACCACACCCCAACTTCTCATAAGCCTTAACCCAATGTCCCACTAAACAGAAATGCATGTGCAAGCCCCTAGAGACAAAAATTCGCTCAATAATACTCCACACTCTCCAGGCCTTATCTACCCTATGCTTGGTTTCTCAACATAGCTGAGGACTCTAACTACAACCTTTTGGAATTTAGGACATTGGTTGACAAATGACTCCCAACAATGTGCTACAAAGATAAATATTGTATTTAGTTCATTGTACACCAATTTCGATTTTAAGTTTGGCTAAAAAGGCAAGTATTTATAATTTGAATAGTAAACAATTGAACTTTAAAAAGAAAACAAATTGGAATTGCTTACCTAGTTGATCCACATCTCTTGTCATCTTTGCTAAGTTTTTGCCAAAGGTACACGAGGCCTTGGTGAAAACATTAATCTGTCAATTGCTCACTACTTCTTGTTGTCCTCCAACGTTGATCCTTCTTTTCTACACCAACCTGCACTGACCTACACCGACACTAGAGAACTCGGTCTCTATCTTCCTTGATCTATTCTCAGTTACCCAAACACTTCTTCTTGCATATTCAGATATTGGAGACAAAGTCACTTGAGACCTTATCATTTACTTCGCATATCCTTGAAGCCTTATTCCCTTGAGATAGATTACTTTCCTTTACGTACTATAATTAGGAAGGTAAATCACAAATTTTACCTTCCTCCTTTTCTCGTACTGCAATTCAGAGTTTACTTACCATAACCCTTAGACTCTGCATCAAAGCATAACCATAGACTACGCATCAACCTTCGTCTTTTTAACTTCGCATTACAGCACAGAATGTCATCTGAATGCTTCCTCACTTCGGACTAGTCACAATCCTTGCTACGCATAGATCACAAACTTTATTCCGCTTTTATTGCAGGTGTATATCAACGTTCTCACCTCACCGCACTCTTCTTCAGACTTGTCTGCCACTTCTTCACACTAATCCACACTTTCTGCTTCAAAGCTGTCCGCAAAACTTGTCTCCAAATGAGCCGCAGATCCATCACTATATATAGTGCATTGTTCCAGATTTAGGCCAACTTTTACCTTTGTCCATAGGCCAACTTGGAGGGCTTATATTCCAGCGTTAGTGAGGTTGACATGAGGGTTGTGTTGAGCCATTCCTTCATAGTTAAATGACAAGGTCTTGGAGCATATCCTTTTGACTACATACTTCATGACTCTTGAATACATTTATAATTAAAAGACAAATCCTAATAGACATCAAGAAGAAGTCTATTAACCTATAGTAAAATCTTGCTCATGAAACCCGTGAAGCAAGCATAGCAAAAATACATTTTATTATCTTTGTCTTCTTCTTTACATAAATAATTACATAGTCAATATGAAGACTGATCCTAGTTACACTTTTCAAAATACCATTCCACGATCTATGGTCTCTATGTAAAATAGAGGAAACAAGATTGAAAGCCAAAACTGATACAAGATCAAATGAAGGGAATCAAGCCTTTGCAGCCACGTCCAGGAAGAAAGGAAGATTCAGCAAATTTGGTCCTCAGAATAAAAGAAGAAATATGGACAAAGTACGATGCTTTGGATGTAATGAACTTGGGCGTTATAAAAGGGATTGTCCTAAATCTAGAGAAGACAAGAGGAAAAAGGAAGAAGCCCATGTCACAGAAGCATTGTCCAGAAGAATTGTCTCTCGATAAGGAAAAGGGATCAATACCCTTTGTTGAGTTGGGTCTAGAGGGCTTGTTCATGCCAAAACGAGACCATGTGAATTGTACTCCCAGCTAAATGTAAGATGCGGCGATCTCAATCTCTTCTCCTTGAAAATAAAAATGGAAGTTTGTAAGGGATCTCTTTGATGCATTAAAGATCATAACCTTAGTTTTACCAAGGTTGACCTTCAACTGTCGAAGGTCACTGAAATTGGCTAGGGTATCCAGTTGTCTCTGTCGTCAGCAAAAAGGAGTAGAGATCTCAGCACCTGATGGAGAAGGCAGTTGTCCCCCTCCTAAATACGATCTTGGAGGAAGACTCCAACTCATCAATATAAATCCCGAAAAGGGTAGGCAAGAGAGGGAAACCCTGCTTAACACCAATGGTACTCTGAATGAAATTTGAAAGGTCGTGAGCCAGTAGACGTCCAATAACAGACTCCTACAATCTCATGATGGATGCCAAGAGAGTCTCGGAAATCCCAATGTCACAAAGTCTCTAAAAAGTGCCTCCCTTCGCACTATGTCAAACGCTTTCCGGAAGTAGAGAAAGCAGTTTTAGACTCTCAAAGAACGATGATGGGCCTCCTTAATGATGGCTCGGAGTGCAAATATGTGTTCAACCGTTTGGTGGTTTGGACGGAAACCCGCTTGCCCCCTAGCTCTGAGATTTCTTCGCTCTAGTTTTCCAAAAAGCCATTGGTGTAGAATTGTGGCGTAAAGTTTGGTGAGTATATGACCCACCATAATAGTTCGATAGTTATTTGGATAAGAAATACTCCCTGACTCGTGGATAAGATAGATGATTTGTATGTTCCAAGTAGGGGGAAAGCTTGAGCAAACCACATGGTTAAAGAGATCAGCTAGATAGGACTCAAGGGGCTTACTACCATGCTTTAGGAATTCCACCTGAAGGCCTTCTTGGTCAGCAGCTCTGCTGGAATTCAGAGCTTTGGCTGCCCTCCTGATGTCCAATTCTGTAAAAAGTTCGCATGAGGGGGGGGAGAGGTGACGTGGATTGGAGGTTGTCCGGGAAAGTCATAGAGAGAGGTAGTGTGTGAAAATAAGGCAATGGAATCTAATTTAGCTAGGATGGTTCAATGCTTGGGGAAGAGGGTACAGCAAAAGGCATTGGGGGAGCAGCGAAGGGCCACATTAAGCTCTCGTCTCCTTTGGGAGAGAAATATATGCTTTTTATGGCGAAGGAGTTTACAGTAAGTTGTTTGAGAGAAGGGGAGGCAGAGGGATCATGTGTGAGAGCAAAGCAAAGTTGATTGTGGAAAGATTTGCAATTCTCATCCTACCACCTATTCATGGGACAAGAGCCAGGAGTGGACTTAGGAGTGTTCTTATGAGTCGAGTGGGGGCAGGAGTCCAAGGCGGCTTCTGCGATGGCCTTGGAGAGTGACTCATATTTGGCTATGGCAGTATTCAAGGCTCTAAAGTGGGAGATGGGAGGAAGTCGTTCCTCAAGATGGGTAGCATAGAGAGGGGCATAATCTCTATTGAGAAGGAAGGTGGTATGGGGGGGGTAGTGAGGTGTTTTGGGAGATGGTAGGAGGGGTTTTGACCGTGATCTTGTTCCCTCACCTTAGATGAGGGGTTAATCTTCGACCCTAGTCAAGTAGGACCTCCCCTAATGGCCCAATGGGTATAGGAGGGGCACTACTCGAGAAGCCCGATTCAGATAGTGTGTTCCATCTATCCCGATTACATACTTACCACTTTCCATCTTACATTACAAGCCCTACATTCCACCACCATTCTTTGAGTTCAACTGACCATCGATTCCTGGGATTTGGCACCCATACATCCTCATACCTGGGTAGGGTCCTCATACCGTAATTAAAAAGTTTGAATCTCATCAAGGATCTCTCCCTCTGAATGGAAAGCCTCTTTAATGACAATTAATCATGACATCATCTTGTCTCTCATGTATCAACAAAATTGTTACATCACGAAGACAAACTACATCAGGTTTTCATATCATTGTCGTGACAAGTCTTTATCAACTATTTAATTGTATAAGTCATCAATCATTCATCAAGGGTTAGTGTTATGATATTAAGACAAGGAATCCACAATGTCAAGTCATCCAAGCAGTAGCAGCTTATCGGAGCCTTAAAGATGAATCAAAGAGAGTCATTTGATCTTGATCACTGGTCTTACAACAACATTATTGCCATCAAGGTAAACATAATTAACATAGGTACTATCAACAATATAGAAGCCAGCGTATAACTTGATAATATAGAATGCACTATCACATGTACCATAAATCATTGTTGCACAAAAATACGAATCAAGACTTTACTGAGGGTGAGATTCTAGTCATACCTCAAGGCTCGCCTTGATATTACAGCTAAAATCGTAACATAATTGTACATACCTTGTAATATTTGTAGCACATACATGTCATTATCAGGTTCCTTCTCTAGTTTCTCCTTTCCTGCAAGAGCCCATCACTTTTTGTATTCTGATTATCACATCTTCAACAGGAAGTTAGAAGTGTTAAAATATTCAAATATGCAGGAAGGCCAAGCAATGATAAATATAAACAAGAGTAGAATCATAAGGACATAAGTCTAGAAGGAACTCATCTCTAACGAGGGTTGAAGGCAGATGCCATCTCACTCTCAATCATTTCACCAAGAGCCTTCAGGTGATCGGTCATATATAACCATAGTTACACGGGAAACACTCCCAAGCATTGGAGAGCACATACCCTAAGCTCCCTCGCTCCTGGGAGCTTGGGAGCTGGTAGGAAACTTTCCAAAACAGCTCGGAGCTTAAACAGGTACTTTGGAGCTTTTCCAGAGCTTCATTGCAACAAATTCTTGAAGTTTTGGGAGCTTCACTGCAATGAATAAGTGCAAACTTAGGTGTATTTGACGCTACTAGCTTGGGTGTTGCTTAAACTGATGGAACTGTGCGAAGGGAAGGGTATGTTGCTGGGCCTAGATGTGGATATGGGTCTATAATTAAGTGAAATAACTTGTTTATGGAAAGCCCTTCTATCAAAATGAAGATGAGGGGAAGGGCTTGGCCAATCTTGATTGGCAAGATTTGGATGGAAATAAATAAATAATTTTATTTTTATTTTTAATATATATTAAATTTCAAAAAATTATAATATTGTCGCTCCCAACTTGACGTTTCTTGTAAATTTGGGCAAAACTTCTAGCCGTGCTGGATACTCGTTCCTGCGTACCCGAAGTACCTGCATACCGGAAACTCGTGCAACATAGTATATAACAGATATTGTCAAAGGAGGGGATGCCTTGAATGCCAACAGCCAAATCAAACATACTGTCTTCTGATGTGTATCTAGGGTTACCCTGAACCTGTCACAGATGCCAATCCTACTAGTGTTTCAAGATGTCAAGTCTTCAGGACATATTTCTTCCAAACCCTAACCTCATGTTATCCACCAAACCCTAATTCTTCTTGTTGTAACAAGGGTGCCTAGGGTTTCCTTCAAACCCTAGTATTCTTTTAGGTCTCTGACATCATCAATGATCTCAATGACTTTTCTTTAACCCAACTCTGATACCATGTTAATTTCTCTTAGCGCAATATTGCTCTTTGCTTGAGACAATAACATTATATATTTTCATCATTCTCATATACATTGAATTCACCCACAACATCATTACATCATATGCCATTATATAGAAAGAACAATATCAACAACAATGCAGCAAACCAATAAAAGGAACATAAGAAGAAAAGCATGTGCAGATAGGGACACCGTGATTTTGGTCAGAGACCAGGGCAAAACCCCACATGGGGGAAAACCCTTCCAAATTATTCTTCTTCTATTAGATTGTCATTGAAAGTTCAACGGAGAGGTACAAAGTAGAATTGTCTATGAATACATCAGCCTGTCTAAGATTTACACATCTTGTTCACAACTTCATTTGTGAACAAGATCCATTGTTAATACTTCTACTCAATATTGTCATTGATGACCTTCCATGCTTGATGACAGGGTTGTTATAAATATTCTCACTGCTGATGAAAGTAATGAAGTAATACAAATTGCTGAACTGAAATGCCAAACACACCACTGTTGTGTTAATGAAGCAACTGTGCTTTCATACACGACTGTGATGCCACTATACATATACAAAAGGTCAGCCATGCTGTTGTAAACCAAGGTGAGTACTGCAAAGATCAACCATACCACTGAGATGGCATACCACTGCGATGCCCATATAGCTGCCTTACTGGGACACTATGATGCCAATACCGTTGAGATGCTAAGTGCCAACATAACTATGATAAATAATACACCTGTAAAGCTAAGTACCAAAAGTATCTGACTGTATACTACAACAGCGATGCCAAATGTAACTGAATGTATAATACCACAGCGATGACAAACGTAATTGAATGTATAATACCACAGTGATGACAAACATAACTGATTATATAATAATGCCAGGTGCTACTGTAGTGTCAAATCATAAGAGACTGCCAAACCATAAGAGCGATATCCATGGCCATACGAAGAACAGACAGCGAGGTACATAGATATACTAAAGTCAGAGAGCGAGGTACATATCCAAAGAGAGCGAGAGATGAATTCATAGGGGCCAGAAATGTGATGTGCGAAGGACTGTTCAATATACAGTGCCATCCGTAATCAAACTATGCCATCTGAAGTCAACAAACTGTCCCATCTGAAGTCAACAAACTGAGCCATGCGAAGTTAATATACTGAACCATCCAAAGTTAATAAACTGAACCATGTGAAGATAATATATTGAGCCATACGAAGTTAATATACCGAGCCATGCGAAGATAATATACTGAGCCATGCAAAGTTAATAAACTGAGGCATCCGAAATTAACAAACTGAGCCATGTGAAGGGCAGAAGTGCCATGCCATACGAGAGAGAGGGAGAGAGAGAAAAGCTATGCTTATGCGAGAAAGAAAAGAGCCAAGCCATGCGAGAAACAGAACCTGAGCCACCTAAGACTCATCTGAGATTTTTCAGTTCAAAATTTGCATGTTGATTTGAGGATCACCCCTAATGGGTATTTTACAATCCTTGGTGTGGATGAAGGAACACGAACCTTGGAGGAGGCCAACATGAGGCCGACTTTCAAAGTGATTTTAAATTTCAAATTTGAAAATGATTTCCCTCCAATAACTTGAGCCAACTTGAAGATCACAAATGATTCATTTTAATAATATTTTTGAAGTGAAGCGAGGGCTAGGGAATTTCTTCCTAGCTGCCAAACTTAACAACCCTTTACTAGACTGCACGCACCTTTCCTAACTAAACTTGGAATTAAGTCAAAAACTAGAAAACTTCTAGAATAAGATGGAACCAACACATGCATCATGTAAACAGTTGAGGGTACACTGCTGGAAACATAACACCAAACACTCCTACATAATCGAGTGCACCATACTGCTAAATCTTGAAGAGAGAAAGTGTACCCTATCCCTCCAATTCAAACTGTTGTAACTGAAGCACCTACATCTTTTCATAAGTGTGCCCAGGACTGTAGAAGAATATCCAAGGTACAATACAACATGGTTCCACGCCAAACCGGACAGTTTGTGGCCATGTGTGGTTTCAACCCATAAAATTTAATTTTAAATTAAAATTGAACATACAACTACCCTTCCCACCCCTAAACCATAAATTGAAGTTATATAGAGAACTCTTGCCCCCAGCCCACCCCTCTATTTGCCTCACACCTCTCTCATTAATCATTTGTGAGCTACATCCCATCTACAAGCATAGAGAAGTGATCATGTTGATCAGTGACATGCAGTGGACTAGTAGCTTGTAGCATGTTGATTTTTTGACAAGCCATTTAAAGCCTCATTAATTATATATTCTGTCCCGGATATGTATTGCACTCAATGCCATTTTTGTTATATTTACCCTTACATGATAATATACATGAGCAGACTTTTCATATCTTGTCTCTCGTGGTTTGAAATCTTCAATTTAAATTGATGTACATAAATATAATTTTTTTTCATTAAAATTTTCATATTTTATGCATTTTTTAGTAAACTGATTCATAAACTGAGTTATCAACCAATTTTAATCTAAGTCAAGTCTGACCCTTGGCCTATTCCAAGTCTGATTCGGACTTTTGAAACATTGTGTTAGTTTTTAGAGTAGCAACGGACAGGTGTTCTAGTCACAAGAGTGTCTAAGAGGCTAAGGAACACGAGATCTCCAAAACCTAGAAAAGGTTTCGTGAAAAAGCCTTGGAACTACCTCAATTAGATTAATTAGCCAGTAATTAAATATTCCCTAAGTCTAACTTAGGAAAAGTGTTTAATTAAATGAAATTAATTGAGGGGGGTTGATTTTGCTCTAGAGACTTTCGGGAAAAATTAATTGACAAAGTCAAGATGATCAGAGCCATCAATTGAGATGTGATTATGGTTGTTGGTTACCCAAAAAAAAAAATATAAGAGCAAGTTGATGAAGTTCAGACAAGACAGTTTATTGAAGAGCAGTTTGACTACCCAATTGCAGTGATTCAGCAAGGGCGCAGTTAAAGCTAGGGAGAGAGTCAGCAGTAGGGTTTCAGCAGAGATTTGAAAGCAGAATTTTGGAGGAGATTCCCACAGTATTTTCCATTGTCAAAGTGACACAAAAGGGAGGCCGAAAACAGAGAGTGTGAATTAGCCAACCCGAGTTGCAGAGGCTACAGTTTGTGTGCCAATACCGGAAGATGATCCGGAGGTAGACCGAGTGGCTTCAGAGAGCAGCAAGAGGCAAAGTGACTGTCGGAAAGCCTTTTTGAAGGTTGTGCGAATTATCCTCAGTTAGCAGTGCGCATTTTAGGCAGGTCGTGGGAGTACCAGGAGGAAGTGTCAGTGGCTAGGAGGAGGTCGAGTTGGGTTGCAGAGGGAGACAGAGAGTCTTCAATATATTTTGCCATTAGAGATCAGTATTTGTTGGAGATTTGCTAGTGAAAGGCAAGCAGTTGGAATATTTCTCAAATAGCTGAATAATAATAAAACCCTCATCTGCTGCACTAGTTTTCCCTCCGGGGCTTTTCCAGGGTCATTTGTCCAAAAATAACAGTGTCATATTTTTGTGTCTGCATATTTTCTCAGTTCCAGACTCCAGTGTTGTATATTCCGCAAGGTTTTAATTAGTGAATATTGCAATAGTGATTTAATCGTTATTTGTCGTAAAGTAAATTACAAAAGACAAATAATCTCCAGTATATAGAAGATTAAATTCTAGTATATTGCAATCGTGGAAATTTCACATGGTATCAGAGCGATTCGGATCAGAGAGGCTCTAGAGCGAGGGTTGTGCAGTTCAGAGGAAGATCTGAAGCACAAAAACCAGATTTGCACAAGCTAGCCAAGTAGTGCAAATTGCAGAGGCAGCGGTTCAATTTCCAGTCCAAGGAAGTGCAAGTTGTCTCAGTGAGAAGTAGCAAGCAGTAAGGTAGCCGGAAAAGGGTTTCCGAGGGAAAATCAGATTTCGTAGAGCAGATCTAGCACAAAGGGTTTGCAGCATAAGGGTTTTGCAGTAGTAGATCAACGTAGGGCAAGGAAGAGAAAGCACACGAGGGTTTCGACCCAATTTGTTCATTTCTTCAGTATTCTCAGAGTTAGAAAAGGTCGAATTCATTCTGCAAGAGAAGGTCGAAGCAAGCAGCACGAATACCCAATTTTCCCAGTTCGTAGATATGGAGCAATAATTCAATTTCCAGTAGTTGGAAGATTTTCCGGAGGAGGTGCGAGTAGCTTTAGAGGTCAAAGGGAGGAAGTATATTCGTCGAAAAGAATTTATGGAAGCATTACTCAGTTGTTAGGACGAGTTGTAGGATCCAGTGCGAGCTACGGGATCTAGTGCGAGTTGCAAGCAGAGGATGTAAATCTGTAGAAGGAAGTCGAGTTGTTTTAGCAAAGGAAACTTAGTGTTTCCAGATTGATTTTCCAGTTGGACGAGTGAGAGTTCTCCAGTTTCATGACTACAAGAGGGATAATGCAAAGGCGAAGAGTATGGTTCTCGATGGTGTACGAGATCATATCGCAAAGAAGACTACAGTGAAGGAGATGAGGGATGCCATAGTCAAGTTGTACCAGGATCCTCTGGAGAACTGAAAGATGATTCTCTAAGAGAAGTTGAGGACGGTCAAGATGAAAAAGGGCAAGAATGTAACATCCTATCTCACCAAGATTCAGTTGGTTAGAGATGAACTTGCCACAGTTGGAGAGAAGCCAACAGATGACGAGCTTGTGCAGATAGATCTCAATGGGTTTAACAAGGAATGGCATACATTCGTCCAAGTGATATTTGGGCATGACAAACTTCCACATTGGGAATGCCTGTAGAGTGATTTCACTCAAGAGGAGTTGAGGCTCAGCACTAGTAGCAGTAGTAGCAAGGGACCGAAGGTAGATAAGGAGGAGGAAAATGTCACTCTTGCAGGAAAGAGAAAAGCAAAGAAGGGTCCCAGCCAAGGACAAGACTCAAAGAGAGAAAAGAAAAAAGATTTGTCGAAGGTGAAGTGCTTCGGATGTGGTGAGCTTGGTTACTATCTCAGCCAATGTCCGAAGAGGAAAAAGGACAAGAAAGGGAAGCAGATAGCAGCTTCGCCAGAGATCCATGATTTTTCCACCCGGTTGGTGGATGAATTCACAATGTTTGCAGCATTATCCTCAGAAGGAGGAGGATTATGACACTCCAGTATGGCAGATCCGCCAAGGTCCAAGGGAGGAGCAACAAGGAGGTCTAGATCTAGCCAAGGAAGGCTTGATCAGTAGATCATACCTAGTTTTTGTGTATGGATTCCTCAGTTGGACTATTACCTTTGCTACATGAGCCCAAGACTAGCGGGAGGATCGAAAGGTCAACATGGCACAGTCAGATGCTCAAGAGACAATGCAGAGCCAGTTGCAATGGAAGCAAGGTGCAATCAGACACTCGAGAGATAGTAGTAGAGCCATTTGTAGTGACTCAGTAGATCAATAAGAGATCATTACACACGGTTGCAGTGACTCAGTAGATCAATGAGAGATCAATACACACGGTTGCAGTGATAGCAACAGGCAGTGCGAATTGGCTAGTTGCAAAGGGCAACGTGCAATTCCATCCAGAGAGACTCCATCGAAGGGGCATCAGCAGTGTCAGATCAGAGTATCGTAGTAGAAGCACAGGATGGTTCAATTACAACATATCGTAGGAGAATCAGGGATTGTGTGCAACGTGGATCAGTTCAGCTACAACATGTTCCCACAAATTAGCAGATAGCAGATATACTCAAGAAAGTCTTAGGTAGGGCAAAGTTTGTCTACTTCAGGGAGCAGATGGTAGTAATGGAGAACACCTTCCTCGCTAAGAGGGAGTGTTAGTTTTTGGAGTATCAGCAGACAGGTGTCCTAATCTCTATGGTGTCTAAAAGGCTAAGGAACACGAGATCTCCAAAACCCAAAAAAAAAATCATCAAAAAAGCCTTACAACTACCTCAATTAGATTAATTATCCAATAATTAAATATTTCCTAAGTCTAACTTACGAAAAGTGGTTAATTAAATGAGATTAATTGAGGGAGGTCGATTTTGCTCTAGAGACTTCCGGAGAAGTTAATTGAAGGAGTCAAGATGATCATAGCCATCAATTGAGATGTGATCATGGCCATTAGTTGCCCAACAAAATATTATAAGAGCAAGTCAATGAGGTTTGGACAAAACATAGTTTATTGAAGCGCAGTTTGACTACCCAGATACAGTGATTCAGCAAGGGCGCAGTTGAAGATTGGGAGAGAGTTTGCAACAAGGGTTCAGCAGAGATTTGGGAGCAAGACTCCGAAGGAGATTTCCTCAGTAATTTCCAGTATCAGACTGACAGGAAAGGGAGCCTTAAATTATCTGCAAAGAAGCCAAAAACAGCTAGTGTGAATTAGCCAATCGAGCCTGTGCGAGTTGCAGAGGCTATAGTTCGTGTGCCAATGTCAGAAGGTGATCCAAAGCTAGAGTGAGTGGCTTCGGAGAGCAGTTGGAGGGCAGAGTGACAGACGAAAAGGGATTCCAGAGGTTGTGTGAATTATCCTCAACCAGAAATGTGCATTTCAGGTAGGTCGTGCAAGTGTCAGGAAGAAATGTGAGTGGCTAGGAGGATTCCAAGTTGGGTTGCAAAAACGCAGACAGAGAGTCTTTAGAATATTTTTCTAGTAGAGATTAGTATTTTCCGGAGCTTTGCCAGTGAAAGGCAAGCAGTTGTAATATTTCTCAAATTGTTGAATAATAATAAAACCCTCATCTGCTACACCGGTTTTCCCTTCAGGGTCTCCAAGGACATTTGTCCAAAAATAACAGTGTCATATTTTTGTGTGTGTGTATGCATATTTTCTCAGTTCCAGTATTTTATATTATGCAGTGTTTTTATTAGTGAAGATTGTAATAGTGATTTAATCATTATTTGTCATTAAATAAATTACAAAAGACAAATAATCTCCAGTAGATAGAAGATTAAATTCCAGTTTATTGAGATCATGGAATTTCACACATTGTCTATATGTACATATTTTGATCACCTTAATAGTTAAAGGAAGCATTTTATTCCAAAAAGAAGTACAAGATTCCATAGGTAATTTAACTTTGACCTGGAAAATGGGTTAGTCTTAGATTTAACTGTGCACTACCCTGAAAACTTATTTCACAGAGCCCTTACTCTTAATTCTACACCAAAATGACCAGACAGCTCAATCGTAATGAACCAAACTGGGCAGCCATTGTACCTTAATTAGGTGACACAACACAGAGGTATATAAATAAAATGTGTTAATTGGTTCAAATTTCAAATCTATGTTTCTACACAAGTCACCAAAGCCACTTACATGTACATAATTGCCAATAAAAAAGGCAATAATTTCCACTGACATTACATAATTATATAAAAATAAATAAAGATGAAGGCAATAATATCAAATACGATTTGATTCACTTTTAATTTCCCCTTTGCTCGGTCTGAATAGAAAGGCAATGGACATTTAACACAAGTTGATCTCCAATAACCAACATTAACAATACTAACCTCTCGCTGGTTTACACGATATGTAGAAATGCCAAACACATTTAATCGAATATCATTAGCCTGTTGGTCCCACTCAAATGATCCTGCCCAGTAATCTGCACGCCCTTCAGCTGCCACACTGCCAGCATTTTGAGCATGGCCCGTTGATATTCTACAAGATTTTAACAAGCTTTGCAACTCTGATTTTTGGCAATTTAGCTTCTCCTGCTGCTCAAGCAAATCACTTATCTGGACTGAGAAAACAATAATATGGTCTAATCAGCATAACCTTGAAGCATAAAGTGGAGCATTCTTTTGATATAGAATGACATTCTGCCAATAATATATTTTAGTGAAAACATTATAATTGCAGAACAATATCCTAAAAGATTTTCATTCCCACATCAGAAATTACAATACCAAAGATATGGCACATTTCTAGTATATACTACATAAATAACCAAGGGTCTAAAAATATCAATCAGGTAAGCAACTTAGGTGCTCAAGTGCTAGGAAGGATGTGATGTTTTTCAATAAATATGATGCTAAAGAGTACCATGTTTACAGAGGTGGTACTTGGGGTAAATGAAATGACCTATTTTTCAGTATTCCAGCACTGATGAATAAAAGTTTAATAAAAGCAATTGAAACCAGTATGTCTGGTGGATTGGTGGGATCTGTACCAGTATATGGAACTAGGACTACTCAAAAGTCTCGCAGAGTGAGGTCGACCTATCAGGGGGAGGGTGGTCAAGAAGAAGTTTGAGGTCTCACTGATCGAATGTTTAAGGTGATCCAGGCCTCAACCTTCTATTTGCTGTCAGTAGTGAGCTGTTGATGTTTGTAGCTTAGACAGGTACTTCCGCACAGGTCTAAGTGTCTAGACATGCAGAAGTTGCCTAACTGACCCTTAACCTTAGAAATTACTTTAATTATTAAAGAAATTGACTTTTATCAGATAAA
Source organism: Pinus albicaulis (assembly GCA_034641835.2). Lineage (NCBI taxonomy): Eukaryota > Viridiplantae > Streptophyta > Pinopsida > Pinales > Pinaceae > Pinus > Pinus albicaulis. The sequence continues at coordinate 1,428,861,208 of CM076570.1, forward strand.
GTGAGTTAATCTAATGAAATGCAAAGGTTATTTGCATTAATAAATTAGATGAATCTCAACCATTGATCTCAAGTGATGTTGAGATCTAATCTCAACCATCAATCACTTTGGAGATTGGGTTGTGGATTCGGTCAACAACTCAAACGTATAAAAGGAAGGCTAGGCTGAGGGAGAAGATGTATCTTTGAGCACAAGACACAGTGAGATAGTGAAATCCCAGTGATTGGGTGGAGCACTTTCATCCAAGTGTGCAAGGTTTGAGGAAGAGTGCAAGGGGCAGCAATGTAAGGATCCAAACCAGCCAGCAGATCGGAAGACAGGTCAAGTGTTTGATCAGCTAGGTCATTTCCAGGCTTTTGTTGTATTTGTATTTTTCCTTGGAAGGCCATTATCCCAGGAAGGGAGCCTTTGTATGCTGTAGATTATTGTTAATGAAACAGCAAATTTTGAAAGGCAGAAATTATGCGTGCATGTGCTTGTGATTGGTTAATGTTTGCTTCCGTTGTTATCTTTTTATTTACGTATTAAAATCTCAGCAGTGCCTTTATTTAGTAGATCTGAGTAATAATCTGCTAGAAAATAATTAGCCAGGTTGCTAGGGTTAGAGAATTTAACACAGATGTTACAACATGGAATAAGGAAGTGATCCTCTTGATGGGATCAAACTGAGGAGATCCATTTCAGACCACTTTCAATGGGAAAGGTGGCTAATCTGCTAGATAAGACAACTTCATTTCGAAAATCAATTCATTCCAAAATGATTATTAAAGAAGTGTGACATTGAATATGTTTTAAGAACCTTTGTTGAATTGAAAATCCAATTTCTACTTATTTTTGCTAATATAAGTAACTCAATCAATAGGGAATTTGTGTAGATCAATGAATAAGCACACCTGTCCTACCAAAAACTGCATGAAAATCCAGCAAAGAATGTAAAACAGTCGTGGGAGACTAGGTTTTCCATGATTACAAGCATTACACACAAATCATGCCAAAACAAGTCCCTAAATTACTGATCGCTTATCAATATAGCATCTCTCTGTGGTACTATGAATGAAGTGCAATTTCAAGAACTTACAGCTCTTTAGCATTTATTTAGTGTTTTAGCAACAAATATCAGACAATTGCATCCCAGCATATATTAAGTTTAAACTTTATAGTACTGTCCTTCATACTCCCTGATCTTACCAGCAAGAATTTGAAGCAGAAGGCATCTTATGATAATGTTGGATTTATTTCTCCAACCAATTGTTCTAATTACTATTATCCTCCCTTTCAAAACTCTCTGTCCTTATGTCATAGGATTAAACCCTTCCTCTTGCTGTTAGTGACTTCTGTGAAGATATCAGTTAGGAGATTATCTCATCTTACATAATATATATGGTATATTGTAACAGTCAGTCCTTCCTGTTACATCAATAATACATTCAAATGGTATTGTTCATCACCCATGTATTCTCTACAAATGATTGAAACATGTTGGTTTTCATTTTCTTTCTCTGTCCTGTTTAAATCATTGAGGCTGCTTGCAGACTTCACATGCATAAGCACTCTAAAAAGGAAAAAAATAAGAAATAAAACCTCGCAAAAACATTAGCAGAATACATCTATGATTATGCTATTATGGTTACTGTGCTCAGCGACTTAGTTGCTGTCATCAGATACGGAATGATGAATGATCCTTGAAAAAATGTAAAATAAAAAAGAGGACTGAATGTGTCATAATGGAGTACATACATGAGACTAGGTTCCAGATCATTGTTCATGCTAAACTCTAATCCATCTGACCTCACAAAGGCCCTGTGCCATGATAAAGCCAAGGCTATGTCCTCAAATCCAGTGAGTCTGGACCCAGAAAATAGACAGTCAAGAGGACTGAAGGTCCTAAACTGCTCTCAAATAATCTATATTCTGCACAGTACTGAGTCAGCCACAATGCAAATCATGTTCACAGTTTTCAGTTTATAGTTGAATCTGGACAAATTGAATATACTATATTTGTGTGCTCTTTTCCCGCTTTGAAGCGGCCTTTCAACAGGTGGTTGTTTATATTTATAAGCATCAAGCATATCGAGAGTTTAAAATTAAGACTTGATAACATGTACAGATTATATTTGCACTGTGACCAGAGATGTATATTTCAAAACCCTTGATAATATGCTAAATGCAATGAAATGCTTTTATCAAGGTCCATGGGATCAAATATTGTAAAGTTACAGACTAAAATTACAAGATCTAATAGTTATAAAACTAGAACCTGCATATTTTACACTGTACAGATAGAACAAAATAAAATAGAAACTGCAATGCAGCACCCAGAGTCTGAAGTCGATTGGATGACTGCATGTATTGCATCTTCTTTTACCTGAATTTATTCGCTTATAGCCAAAAAAACCATTTTCATAATATTTTCTCCTTTAAATTGTCCAAATTCACTTCCATTCTTCATTGAAAGCTTCCTTGAATTTTCCTCTTATGTGAATCATATGAACTGCCTCTTGGCTTGACATTTCCTACTTCCAGCTGCCAAAAGTAACAGAATTTACATAATCTTTCATTCCAATCTTCATTTTGCATTTCCCGTCTTTCAACATGATGTGACAATGAACATTAACACAATTCTCAATTCCATGTCTCATAATCTGTTTGTTAGATATTGTAATGATGATTTCATTAATGTATTAATTATTAACAAAATAAAGTGCAATAAATTGTACGTAAGCAATGACATTTATGTTATATGTAGTCAAGAAATTAGGAGAGTGGTTCCTTAAAGAAATAATAGAACCTGTCAGTCAAATCCGACTAGCAAGATTGCATTTTGAGGGTTTTGTTCTGTAAGGCAGACAAGATTCGAAACTCACAGTAGTTCGGAGGAGACAACAAAAAATCCAGGTGTAACGAAGAGTTCGTACTCAATGGAATATTCAGAATATCTGGAATATGTAATTATCCATTAAGGGACAATTAATATTTATATATAAGAAACCCACAGGGCGGGGGTTGCTGGTCATTGAGGGTTCTGTTAAGGCACTCGTTTGTAAAGATCACCGGTTCAAACCCCATGAGTGAGCCCGTCAGGGGTAACTCTGGCTTAGCTTGTTCAATATGGTTTGCAGGCTATTATAGCAGGCCAGAAGGTTTTCTAGGCAGCAGCATGATGTGACCCTGGGTGGCAACTATGATTGTATGTTTCCCATTACCCTTTCCCTCCTGATTATATATATATATATATATATATATATATATATATATAGGCGTGATGTTATCCTGGGTGGCAGCTATGATTGTATGTTTCCCGTTAACAATTTCTCTTCTAATTAAACACACACACACACACACATATATATGTTGTGAATGTACAAATCATATGAAATGGTTACAGATAAGGGCCCTGTGTATATACCTAGGTAGGTGCCCCTTCATGAACGGTAATGTCTTTTCAATACATGTCCTTCCATAACTAACTACACTTGTTAATCATTATTTATTTATTTGTTTTGTAAGGCACACAAGGTTCGAAACTCACAGTAGTTCGGAGGAGACAACAAAAAATCCAGGTGTAATGAAGAGTTCGTACTCAACAGAATATTCAGAATATCTGGAATATGTAATTCTCCATTAAAGGAAAATTAATATTTATATATAAGAAACCCACAAGGCGGGGGCTTGCTGGTGATTGAGGGTTCTGTTAAGACACTTGTTTGTAAAGATCACCGGTTCAAACCCCATGGGTGAGCCCGTCAAGGGTAACTCTGGCATAGCTTGTTCAATATGGTTTGCGGGCTATTATAGCAGGCCAGAAGGTTTTCTAGGCAGCAACGTGTAGTGATCCTGGGTGGCAGCTGTGATTGTATGTTTCCCATTACCCTTTCCCTCCTGATTATATATATATATATATATAGGCGTGATGTGATCCTGGGTGGCAACTATGATTGTATGTTTCCCATTAACAATTTCCCTATATATATATATATATATTGTGAATGTACAAATCATATGAAATGGTTACAGATGAGGGCCCTGTGTATATACCTAGGTAGGTGCCCCTTCATGAACGGTAATGTCTTTTCAATACATGTCCTTCCATAACTAACTACACTTGTTAATCATTATTTATTTATTTATATACAGTAAAGTTCATAACATCACCTTCCCCTTTAGAAGAGCTTTTTCCTCAAAGCTTATTAATGAAAAGCTTCTCGTCTTTCTCAATTCTTGGAGCTATCACCCTCGATGATACAAGACAATATGTACTTTTGAGTGTGATACCTAATTGTCGCATTATATAATGATCTAACCCTCCCAAATCAATCTTTTGTGGAACCTTTCGATTATTGGATACCTAAGATGAATTATGATAAGACTTAATTGTGTTGTTATCGACATTTTTTGGAGCATAAGTTTGTTGTTTCGGTCTTATATGATGTTGATACGTTGACTAATTAAGGTATCTGCTTTTATGATGAGGATGTCGATAAGGTATTTTTGTAACCTATTTTACCCTTGTCATGCTTTTCCTAATATACTTCAGGTATTGATGTTGTTGAGTTGATTATGGAATCTTCACTTGGTATTTACATTGTCCGTATTGCAGCGTCGACATATGTTTTGACTTCAATTAGATTGACATCTTTTTGAGTTGTAAGATTAATGGGATCTGTATTTATTCGTTTCTCCTCAACTTGGCCATTTTTATCTAAAGACTTGGAGGCTTCAGTCTAAATATGTTGTTGTAGTTTGTTTTCCAGTGACTTCTTGTCCATCTTAAGTTTACTATTTTGCCTAAGTAATTTCCCACTATGATCCTTGAGACGAGAAATTTATTTATTTTCGTCTACGATAGTTTTGTCAACTACTTTTTGCATATATTGCATTGATTTTTGGTTTTCTTGAAGAATTATTTTTGAGAATCTTTTATGTCTTCTGGTGTTTCCGAATCTGGCTTCAATGTAACATCTTGTAGTGTTATTTTTTTCTTCTTGTTAGAGAATGTTAAAAACTTCTTCATATTTAAAATGAAGGACTCCGGTGTTTCCATCCATGGTGAACCCAAAATTATGTCACCATCAATGCTCCATAAATATCTAACAGAGAATTGTTATATAAATGTAGGTCGAGGTCAAGGTAGGACCTCGTATGAAGAAGGGTGGAAGACAATTCACTTCCCTTTGAAACCCTAGCGACCTCTTTCATAGGAGATTTAAGGTCAAAGAATGCATGAAAACAAGTTCCTTTGACAGATAGTTGAATGACAAATTTTCCATAAATATATAGAAACAAGAGTTCATAAAAGATATGACACAAGATAAACCCTAATTTCAGAATTACATGTAAAATGGAAGAAAATAGCATTAAACTTACACTATTCAAGCAAGAATCACTTCATCAATCCATAATATAGTCTCTCCATGCAATAAATATCCTTCCCAAGACAATTCACATTATGTTTAGCCATTATGTCCAAGAGAAAAGACTAATGCGCACTCTTTTTAGAGAAGAGAAATGAGTGTTTGTGACAATGATCCAAAGGACAGTGACTTCCCTCTATTTATGAGGGAAACCAAGTCACTTTTCCTTAATTTAAAATGACAAGCCCTAAAAAGTTTGCTTAAAGTGCTCAACAATTCTAACATGTCACAAGTTGACTTAAAGATAGCTTAACAAATTGATAAATCATAAGAAACTGTCATAAATCCTCCACATGTGTGGGAGGAAAAGCTCTCCAACATGATGTCATCCTCGATATATGGGCATCTCCATCAAGAAAGTGACAAAGATGGTCCAAGAGTGCTCCTCACTCCAAGGGACATCATCAAAATGCATGGGTGCATCTCCAAGTAACACTTCATCTAAGACATCATCATCAAGAAGGCATGCATCATCCTCCTAGGGCATTCATGGTTGAAGTGGTAGCCCTAGCAGAGAGCATTAGCCTCGAAAGGGAGGGTGCCAACTCTCCCAAATCATCCTAAGTGATCTCCATCCTCATCTGGGCTCTAGAAAAAGGCAACACCCATCAAGAAGGTGGTGCATCATGGGTCCTTTGGGAGCATATTAAATACAGCTAACACCTTGGCTTCTTGCCTCAGTGTTTTAGCATCTAGAGATGAAGAAGCTGCCATACATTCATGTAGGGCTCCTCAAGGCCCAACGTTGATCTCTAGAAGGGCAACACTAGTGTTACTAGGTCTCAAGTGTTTTCACATTTGGGCTAGATGTTCTCCTCAACATGTTGGAAAGGTGACAAGCCATCCCTCAAGGGACATCCAATGTATCTATGAGAAACCACTTGAAACAAAATTTCAAGATCAAATAAGATCAACATCATTAGGGACAGAAACCTGAAAAGTACCCATAGTGGACCATATTCAATGTTAGGATTACAAAATGCTTCACACAAGCCTTTCCTTCAAATATCTTTCTCGCAAATGATTTGTAAGCAAGTTACTACACTTATGTTTGCGATGATTATGCAATTAGATTTATTAGGTGCTTCCAGATGCTAAGGGGAGAGACATTTCCTAGATAGGCACATCAATCCATCCGTGCATTCGATAAATGTGGTCATGGAATAGGAAAGACTTCAAGGAAGATGACCATGGCCATGGTACTAGCTGAAGGAAGTCCAACATCTTAAGTATAATGATGATAAGAGGGAGCAATCGTGGAGGTATGAGTTGACCTTTTCCTCAGCCTACTTTTTCCACCCCTCTAGTGAACCTTTTACTTTAGTGGTTGTCTTTCCTTTCATGTGTAACTTGGGTAAACAACTTGCTTAATGCTTTTCCAATACCCCTTAAAGATGTTGCAGTTTATTATGTTGACGTTTGTAGCTCAAGCAAGTACTTTTGCACGGGCCTAAGCCTCTAGGCATGTAAAAGTCGCCTATAGTCTTCTCAGGATACTTGCTCAAATGTGAGCAAGTTGCTAATGTAACTTAGCCTAAGTTTAAACTTAGGAAAGCACATAATTAAGTATGTTGGCTAATTGAGCTAAAGAAACTTAAAAATTAAAGTAATTTACTTTAGTGGTTATGTTTTAATCTCAATCACTGATATCAAGTGAGACAAGATCTAATCATGGTCGTCAATCACTTTGGAGAATGGGGTTAGGGATTTAGCTCAATGTAAAGTTGTAAAACCAAGGCTATGGAGAGAAGAAAGACACACCATACAGGAGAGATTTTCTCAAGTGAGGAGTGTGATTCTCTAGTGTTTTGGGTCAAAGGAAGTGCAGAAATGCAGCAATGGAAATCAAGGACGGATCTAGGGCCCAATCTGTTGGATCGAATAGGGCATACTGTATCTATTACCATTCAAACTAGCAGGGGTCTTAAAAGGGGATCCTTGAAGGACTACTACCAGGTTAAAGGCGACAATGGTGCAAAATCCCATTATCACCATGACTATGGCTCCCTACTCTTTATGGACTTTCATCGATGGAAAGAGTCCCAATATAATAAGGGTCACTAAATGGATAGACCAATGGTAGGGTGAGGGGTGATCCTAAGGAACCTGTTCACAAGAGAGGCTCAGAAAATGGCTTGCTTGCTTTGGAAGGCAAGGTTAAAGGCTCTCAAGGAAGGGCTCAAGGAAAATTCCCAGGTTTGAGTTTTAGAGGTGTGTATCTTATGATGGAGGCCCTGAACCCTAGAATTCTTGTTAAGGCTTGGATTCCCAATGATCCTTGAAGAATTATCCTTAATGAGGTATGGGACCACACGAGATCAAGTGGACCGGTGGATAGGTTAAGGGGTAAGGGTTTGTCAACCAATGATATGCTTGACCTATCCCGGAGAGAGAATGGGATCAAAGAAGGAATTTTCAACACAAGACAAAATGAGGATTCCAATGAGGTATTTAGGCCTTAGGAAACCAAGGGCAAGATTGATCTTGAGGCTAGGGCTTGGAGTATCTCACAATCCCACCGTCGAAATTACTTCAAAGTTAGAGGGTGCCTAGGAGAAACCCAACGCAGATGATGCCAAGAGATCGAACTTTTCCTGTGGGTGGTTTGCAAGATAAATGATGCCCTAGGAGACCTATAGGGCTAGACATAGAAAAGAGAAGGTGAGAGAAGGAAATAATTTGAAGTGATCACCTTTATGGTGGACCAGTGCCTAGTCCTTTAGGGAGATTTTGGAGTTATGGACATCGAACTTTCTATGTTATGGAGGCCTCAAAGACAACTTTGCATGGCATTATGGCAGCAGCAAAAGCAGCTTCAAGAACTTTATACTTCGTTTTACAAAATCGATGGCTTATCTGGATGAAATTTAGTAAAGAAGCATCTCTAGGAACATTGTTTCATAATACATCGCCCATACATGAAGCATCACTATCTAAAAGCCCGATTTCCACAACTTCGCATAAATGGATGCAGCAAATTTGCCCTAGTATAGCGAAAATCAAGCAACAATGTATGTGACAAAAATAAAGAAGAAAAATATAATTAAATGTACTTACAAGTATTAAGAGTATATCCAGCCATCAACAATTTTCCCATAAAGAAGCTCCAAGGCAAAAGAAAATAATCCAAACATCAAAATTCATTCAAGATGGATAGTGAAGTTCTCTAAAAAGATACAAGTCCGAACCAAGTGATGATGCTAAAACGAATCCTCATCACTTGGATTTATACATTTCTAATGAGTTTTATTTAGCTAATTAGGCCTACATTAGCCCCTACAATAAAATAATGTGCAAAATAACTAACTTTTGGTGACAAGCCCACCAAACTAGCTCATAAACAAAAGAATAAGCCTCTCAATAGGTCGAATGATCGATAATGCATGTCGTTGGGCCTTCTAAGAAGCTTGATGAAGTCCACAAGTGCCATCATGATGAATAGGACTCCCAAAAGTAGTGGACAAGGGGTTGGCCCCTTCTTCTCCAAATAATAAACTTATGGTGCTCCCAATGGGTGTGGATGCACACAAGTAACCTCATGGGTCTCCAAGTAGGTCAAAGATGCATGTAGACCATCTGTAAGGGCTCATATGATGGTGTAAGTGATGTCACATCAACATACAAGTCTTGGACCATCTATCAAGTGCATGGTATAACTGTGGGGCCGGCTGGGCATGGTGAAACAGTTGTATCTTTCTCGTCCAATAGGTGAATCTTGAGTAATCTTTGAACATCTCTAGGGATCCATGGAGTGTTGTCTACTGTTGTGGAGGCCCATGGCTCTCTACACACACCCTACATGTGCCAATGTAGCCCTCTGAAGGGTAAGGACCTCGTATAGGGGACCAAACCCAAAATGGAGACCATTTGCAATCCTGCATCAGATCCAATGCATCCCCTAGCCTTCTAGCACAATAGGTCGTTTAAAGTAATCAAGTTAAAGAGCTTACAAACCATAGACAACAGGTGGGTACTTCATAATGGCATGACCTTCCATAGTGGGATTTGGCATGTGCTAATGTCTCCAAGCTCTAAAGGGGGTTAACCAAGTACCTTATTAGGTGATTTCTACCTTTAGAGGGGATAGTATATCCAAGATACATCCTTCAAATGGTGGTGGCATGTGATAAAGAGATGAATGGACAGGGAATGAAAGGGGCAATCCTGGACCACATGTCGGGGTACAAGGGTAGCTAGTAAAAGGGAAGCCCACACTTGGGTATATAATGCATTGGAGGGGGCAATGGTGGTGCATAAGGTGCCCAGACCTTGATTTTTCCACCCTTCTTTATATGCCTTTTGCCTTTTATGATTTTTCTTTGATTAATTGCTCGAGGCTCAAAGTATAAGAGCATGATGTGTAAAGTATAGCAATGGATTCCCCCTTTAAGGTAGGGCGGTTCATTGCCCACCAAGGATTGGGACAATCATCGGTTCCTGAATGATAAAGGAGGCTCATCTAGGGCCTATGGAACCAAGATGATGGCCATGGGTATGGGATAGAGCTCATGCATTGGCTTTTACCCACGTGTTAAATATGTTTGTCCCGACCATCTTTTGCATCTTGTGGTACATTTTCCTGTTGAATGTGGCTAATTATGCTTTTACTTTTTCTTTTCATCTGTGGGCAAGGGGAAAGGGAGGCTAACCCTAGTGGACCCAGTGGAGAAATGTGGACCCAAGTGGTAAAGATGATGGATAGGGTTATAATAAACGAGAGGGGGTTGATATATGTGGATGGGCAAGCAGGACCACACAACCAAAATCGAGGTTTCCCATGTAGTACCACCCTAAAACCCAATGGTCAGTAAAGGAGATCCCACAGGACTAAGGTCCAAGGGTAACATCCAAAAGAGGTCTAGGGGACAGAAGCGCAAACCTAGCCCACTCTTTCCGCCAAATGCCCCCATTAATCCATGCCCAGAAGTATCCATGATAAGCAAACTACAATACTCAATTACCAGATGACAAGGCATACCTTTAGGTTCGGGAGGCCCACCTTCAAACATACGATCATGACAGATGGGTGAGGGACGCAATGGCTAGCTCAGGTGGCGGAGAAATGGCACAACGAGCTAGTTGGTGGTACTAGGGGTTGTTGGTTGCTGGCTAAGGCCAATCTTGGAGAAAAATTATCTCCTAGGGATATCACCCACAAAGTGGTGGGTAACAGTATCTATAATGTTCTCAGTTGGACCATTATCCCAAGATGAAGGCCCAAGTAGGTTCAAATTTAATGAAGAACTGTTGATTGGGAAAATTTTATTTCTGTCACTCGTGATTGAGATTGATTGTATAATTTTTTGCTTCTGCTAAATGTGATAAAAAACTACTTGTACATTTATTCAATAGATTTGTAATCTGCTAAGCTAATAGAATGTTGGGTGCTAGGTTTAGGAAAATTTAACAAATTGCTCATCGAGGTTGGGACATTCATAAGTTCCTTCGTTTAGATAGAGCATGAAATGCTGAGGAATTGGATGATGGCTAATGAAGGGGGTAGAGCTCATGCTAGGCAAAATCAATCGTGCCTCAAGAAGTATGCTAGATGGGAGAAAGCACTAATCAAAGGATAGGTGGAGAACTCTGAAGCAAGGCTATTTGTGGATCATCATAGGGCTATTGGCATGGTTCACTAACCAAAGTGGAGAAGAATTTTATCCTAGGGGTTAACCACTTTTTGTGGGTAATAGGTCTCTAATAGAATCTTGGGGAAAGTTAAAAGGTATAGATCATGGTTAGGAGTGGAAGGAACCACAAATCACCATCCTATCACCTTACAATTGGAAAACTCAGGTACAAATCCCCTTCCCTAGATAATTTCAGTTCTTATTAACTAACAAATGAAAATTTTAGATAACTCATACATAAAGAATGGATTCCTTATGATGCCTTGTCTAGGGGAAACAATGCAAGCCATACATGAGAAATTGCTTGTAGAATTTGCAATGTTAGATAAATATCAATGTTGGATATAAAGAATTGAGCTACCATGGTGTAAGTTTGAATTCACTATGAGCATATCTCTTTGTAGTAGCCCAAGAAAGTTATGTTATGATACCATACTCTAAGGCAAAAATGGAGAACGAGAAAGGTTGGACAGGTTAGGTTAAAGAGGTATGTTTAATTTATGTTCTTTTCATGACCTATGTCAATTATTTTACATATAAATACTAAGTCACCTAGGTCATGATCACATCTAGAAATAGACATAAAGGGTAAGCTAACGATCTTATGCTCCTTTATAGTGACATTATGAAAAGGATCTGCATAGAGATATTAGAGATCGATGATACGTTACATTCGAAGTCTTTCCTTGCATATAGGTTTTTGTGATCAATGAATGAAATGAACTCCATTTCATAGAAGACATGTCAATAGCATCTCTAGGGTTTTTGCAACTAACTTATTAGTATGCTTGTAAATTTGCAATTCTTAAATGGAAGATCTAGAATACTTTGGAGAATCTAGGGTTTGTAAACTCTGGAAAAGGTTTCAACTAGAAAACCCAAGGAACAAAACCCTAACTAATCGTTTCTGCTACAAGAAGAAGATCTAGCTCTTGAAGTTGACAGAAATGCGAGAACAAGGTTGGTGAATAGGTCTAAGATTGAGAGGGAGCTAACCTTCCTCAAAAAAATAAGTACTTCACATCTCCTTTCTTTGATAACTACTGCTACTATTTTGTCTATAAACTTTGCTCTTTGTTCTTTCATAATCTTCCTGTTGAAATTTGGCAACTCATGGAGGAATTCCCTCCTTTGGGAAGCCCTCCTCCTCCTCTAGAGACCTTACTAGCCCTTGGAAGAATTTAATTTTCTCAAGGAAAAATATTATTTTTCATGTGGAACCCACATCTACACAAAACTTCAAGTCGGCCTAGGCAAGGAAATTCGACCTCCTCAACCACATATAAATACACCTCATGTCACATCACTTGGAGAAATCATCAACACATCACATCTTCTCTTGATTGGTTGGTACAGCTCTAAAATTGCAAGTCCAAGTTCACCCGTGCATAGGAGAGAGAGGCATTTTTGTTTTTACCACCGTTGACTCTATGTTTGAGGTTGTTTTGACCAGCGTTGGCTAAGGAGGAATTGACTTTGTTTGACTTGGAGTTTGACCTGTTTTGGGAGGCTGAATTGACTAGGTTTTGGACTGAATTTTTTTGGGCATGTTGACTGCCTTTGACTGCAAGCTTTGACAGGGTTTGACCGCAAACCTTTCTCTAGCATTTGACTGAGGTTTTGAGGCTATTTTGACAAGGTTTGACTAGAGGAAGAAGGTCGCATACTTTGACTGGTTGACCAAGTCCTTTGGAGGATGATTTGACCATTGACCTTTGACTGGTTAGGATTGATTTTACTATTGTTGAATTTGACCAGAATTTGCATATTTGACTTTTGACCAAAATTTGCAAATTTGACTTTTGACAAGATTTGACTTTTTGGCTCATCTTTGATTAGATATTGGATGGTTGGTTTGGGTAGTCAAGGCTTTGACCTTTGACTCATTGATGTACTTGGATTATGTATCTCTCTACAAAACATTTGATGACAATCTAATAGAAGAATTTGAAGAAAGGCTTTCCCCCTTATGGAGTTTTTCCTTGGTCTTTGACCAAATTGTTGTGTCTCTAATGTTCTTGGTTGTCTTCTATTGTGCATTTGGTTTACTATTCTATCTACAATTGCTTTACTGTCACTGAAAAATTGAATTTATTGGATAACGTGATTGCTATTGAAAGAAGAAATTGATTAAGTGATTGTTATACCATAGAACTCTGGAAAATTAACATGGTACCAAAGTTCAGGTGAAGACAAGCCCAAGGAGACAAGAGTAATCACAGTTGAAGGAATATTATCTTTGGAAGAAGTCCATTTAATTTAATCAAGATGTCTACCTCATTCTTCAAGATTGAAGAGGAGTTGAATGACTCATCTAACTATGTTGTTTGGAGAACCAGGATGGATGTCACTTTGGATGAAAACGATGTCTTGGAATATGTTAAAGGAAAGACACCTGAGCCTCCGGAGAATGCTTCTATTGTTGTCAAAGACAAGTATAAGAAAGGTGAGGTCAAGGCCAAGAAAATTATTACTGATTTGTTGAGAGACCATTTGCTTATTTATATTTCAAAGTTGAAGAAGTCCAAGGAAATGTATGATAAATTGGTTGGCATTTTCGAAGTCAACAATTTGAATCATATTCTATCTTTGAAGAATCAACTCAAGGACACTAAGATGAACAAGGGAGAGATTGTGTAGTCATACTTCATAAGGATATCCCAACTCAAGGATCGACTTTTGTCTGTTGGAGAAGTTACATCTGATAGAGAGTTGGTATTCATTGCACTTGGAGGTCTTCCTCCGATTTGGGATACATTTATTACAACCATTAACTGTTTAACAACAATGACATGTTCCCTTCATTTGATGAGCTCATTGGAAAATGCACTCAAGAAGAGACCAAGATTATTTCTAGAAGAAGGATTCAAAAGCATGAAGAAGGAGAACCCTCTGCATTTCTTGCTCGAGCTAAGAAGAGGAAAGAAAGAGGAAGACCATCTAATTCAAGAAAGCCTACTCCTGAATCCAAGGACTCCAAGAGAAGATATAGAAAGGACAAGCCACGAGTTGAATGTTTCAATTGCCCTAAGCATGGTCACTATGCCCAAGACTATCCAAAGAAGAGAAGTGCAAGGTCCAACTATAATAACAATCGTGGCTACAACAACAAGTTCAACGATAGAAGAAGAAGAGAAGCTCATGTTGATCGAGAAGAAGGACATTGTCCTCAAAAGAGATCAAGGAATTCAAAGTATGATAAGAATGCAGTTGCTACTCAATCTAAATACTTTCTTATTTCTGCTCTTTCTAGTTCCTCTCCTCCAGATTCGTTTGTTAGTTGGTTGGTAGATAGTGGGGCCTCTAGACACTTCATTGGGCATCGTGAAGTCCTCTCAAACCTGGTTGAGAGGGAGACAAATTTGAAAATCATTCTTGGGGACAATTCTACTTATCTTGTGAAGGGGTTTGGTTATGTTTCATTTCATTTGGACAACGGTCAAATTATGCATCTACAAGATGTCTTATATTTGTCAGGATTGAAAAAGAATTTGGTGTTTATATCTGCCCTAGAGGACAAGGGTATGTAGGTTTCTTTTATAAATGGAAAGGTCCTTACTTGGCCTATGGAGTCAAGCACTATACAGTGACCAATATTAACCGTTGTAAGTCAAGTACATTGATCTAAGATAAGAATAGTCCTGAGGACCGACATTTCCTTGTGTCAAATATTGTGACAATGGATTAGGAAATGGTCCTATGAGAACATACCTTGGTGAGCACCAGGGTGGGTTATGTTCCTCGGAGAGGTGGTGGTGTCCAAATTTATGCCTCCTAGCATTGTGCTTTGATCTAGTGGAGAGATAGAGCTTACTTATCAAGGCCTTGGTAGTTTGACAATGTTGGTTATGATGATGTAATCATCATTGATGCTTATCAATCTAAATCCTTTCTTATATGAATATTTCAACTTGAGAATATCTTGTTGAGCCATTCTGAATACGTCCCTAGTTAAGAGGGAGAGTTGAAGTTGTAACTAGTGTCAGCCTTCATAATGTAGTGTAAAACAAACATTGATATATTTATTATATTCATTATTATATTTATTTTTGGTCAAAGCATGTTCTTCAAGCTTATAGACTTGAAAAGAATTTATTATGAATCAAAGAAAAATGTACTTGATTCATGTCCTATTTGGACATTTGTAAGAAAATAATTTTGAATTTTATGTTGAGTCAATAAGTCCACAAAATGTCAAGTCGGCCCTCCTTAGAACAATTTGCCTTGGGCCTCCAAGAACCACCTATTCCACCCTCCTGGACAGTTATATATAAGAGGCGGTTCGACTCATTTGAGAGATCATTCATGCACACACAAGAAGTACATTTGAACCATGCGAAAGAGGACAAGAAGCAAAGGTCAAAGAAGAGAGAAATGAAGTCAAAGAAGAAATAATTTTGCTTGACTGAATTTCAGACTTGAAGGCCGAATTTTTTTGTGCTACTACACACTTGAAATTTCAAGGGTTGAAATTGAAATTTCAGCAGTTGACTAAATTTGGGATAGTTTGACCATCGTTAACTTTGACATTGGAGATGACTTGGAGGAGGGTTTTGACTTGGCATTTTTGGTGGTAGTTTTGGTCTTGGTATTGGTCTTGGATATCTCATTTTGATTTGATTCTATAAGAGAAGGATTGTTGGGTTTTCCCCTTTGTGGGGTTTTTCCCTGGCTTGGAGCCGAATTTTGTTGTCTCGTCTCTCTCGTCTCTTTATTTTCCTAGAAGATTGAACATTTTGTATAATTGCTTGATGAAGAAGACATAACAAATAATAAAGAAGAAATCTAAACATTCACAAGTAATTATCAAATAGAGAAATCAAACCTAATTCCACTAGACTCGGTTTCTCAACATAAGGGAGAACACGCATTTCTCGAGCACAAGACACAGTGAGAGTGAGATCTCAGTGATTGGGTGAAGGACTTTCATCCAAGTGTGCAAGTTTCGAGGAGAGTGCAAGGAGCAGCAAGGGAAGGATCTAGATCAGCGAGCAGATCAAAGGACAAATCAAGGGTTGATCAACTAGATCAATTCTAGGTTCTTGTTGTATTGGTATTTTTCCTCAGAGGACCATTATCCCAGGAAAGGAACCCTTGTATGTTGTAGACTTTATTTAATGATGTTGAGTTTTGTAACTGTGGTTGGTCTTCATAATGTTTGGTCCTTGATGTATTTGTAAGCATGTTCTTCATGCTTGAATTAAAAGGAAAAAATTTATAAAGAAATGTTATTCATGTCGATTGAAAAAGAAGAGATTTGATTTTTTCTTAAATAGAATTTGTGGCCTCCTCCTAGTCAAGTCGATCCCTAAAATAGTCAAGTCAGCTCCTTCATTTGCTCAGGTCGGCCCCAGCAAAAGACATGTCTATTGGGCCTCCAAGAAAACCATATAAAGGCCATACTTCGTCTCTCTTCAATCCAAGCAAGACTCACATCTTCTAAGGTATTTTCGGATGGTCTGAGGCAGCGAATATCTTATCCCTCAAGCAGCTTGTATAGCATATCTAAAGCAACTCGTATAGCATATTTAAGGCACCTTGTATATCGTTTCTGAGGCAGCTTGCTTAACTGTGTAGAGATCAACAAAGGGCTTACTCTGAGGCAGTAAAGAAGTTCATCTTTGTCGCCAGCAAAAGGCCTATTCTAAGCCAACAAAGTATGATCCATGAAGGCTAGCAAAGCAAAGTTTCCGAGACAAAATCAAAGCCCGTTTTCTGGGCCACATTGACTTGACTAGGAGGAAGGATCATGTTTGACCTAGTTTTTGACTAAGATGTACCTCTGTTGAATTGAAGAATTCTTTATTGAAAAGGTTGTTGAGCTTTTCCCCATGAGGGTTTTCCCAAGGTCATATATTGTGTTCCTTTGTTTGGTCGCTTCTTCATGATCTTTCTGTTATGTATATTGTAGTGTTGATGTCTTCTGTGTAATTATTGAATGATGGAATATTGAATAAGAATGCGAAAATAGTAAAAAAAATCATCAGAAATAATTATTAGTATAGAAGACCACGTAAAAATCAACAAATGAAACAACAGATTTTGAAGGGAAAAAATTATATGAGCATATGTATGAGATTGGTGGTTTAATTTTCTTATGCTTCAATATTTTATCGAAGTCACCTAACACGAAGACACGGGACACGTAGGACACAAAAAAGAGTGTTCAACACATGACACGGCAACCCACCAGAACATGACACGAAGGACACGATATATATAATGTATTAAAAAACATAAAAAATTATTGAATTACACATAAAATATGAAATATGTAAAACATTTACATGATGATGATACCAATTCAATCACACAACTAATGCATATAACCAAAATATGCATTGAGTGCAAATGCAATCCATCTCATAACCAAAAAAACATCAACGAAGAGGCCTTAAATGGCTTGTATGGTCCAAAACAAATCATGCCACAACAAATAACTAGTACTATCATCAAAATCATTGCCTATATTAGGATCCTCATCATCAATATCACCCTCTAAACATTAAAATAAGACATAAAAAGCTTAACATGTCAAATTGAGATTCTATTTGAGTGATGGGTGCATTTTTACTAAATTCGTGATAGAGGAGTTCAAAAATCAATACCACCAACATCAAGGTACATAGAGGGCTTGGTCCTCTTAATTAAATGCTAGTTCCATAACCTCATACAAGACAAGCTCTAATAGAACTGTTGTAACCCCCGCAATTCAAATCCCAAAAACTGTTAAGTCTATTGGATTTTGAGTGGGATCTAAAATTTTGATTTCTCCATATGAAATTCAATGAGCCACTCTCAAACATCCTGAATCATTTCATGGTAATGTTAAAAATTTAAGTAAATGTCACTTTTACTTCAAGACATTAACATTACCATTACCATTAATAGCATTAGTAGGGTCTGGACAAATCTACTTCCCAACACTTGCAACCCCTTCTAACATTGCTTAATTGTGTTGAAAGTGTACCTTGGGAGGTACTCCCACAACCCTTAGGGTATTGGGTTTGTGAGCAGTTGAACTGTCAAAATGGTGTTTTGTGGGCTATGTACCCAAGTGGTAGGATTTGGGCACATGTTGGTGGGCTAAAGACTCAAAAGAAACATTTTTTTAGTCTAATCATTATGTGAGGGCACCTTAATGGAGTTAAGAAGCCCCGAGTCAATGGTTGGAGAGAGATGTAAATAGAAGAGACCTAGGAGAGGTTTAGCACATCCATTGCACATCATCTTAAGAAGAATAACAAGCCAAGAAGACCGCAGACCCTCAAGGAGGTCGAGCTGAAGTAGATCGAATGAGAAAAAGTGTATTCTTTCTTATGTTCTAAGCAAATCGAGTTGTGGAGGGTTGGACGAGTCTATTCTCTTGTGGTTTTATGCAAAAAGGTTCTAGGGTATCTCTGTAAGGAGGTCGAGCTTATTTATGTGTCGTTGAAGAGGGTCGAGACCCTTATTCTTAGTGAATAGGGAGGCCGTGAGGCTTGTGGAGTCGCTGGAATGAGGGTCGAGCTCACACAAGATAATGCGCAGGGATATAAGGGTTGAAAGTTGAAGTGACCACAAAGAATCCAAGTCTGAGGTGGTCGCAAGAGCCTATAACAGGGCCAAAAAGCCTAAGAGATTAGCTTGTACAAAGTTGAGACTCTTCAGGACTGAACAGAGGCCAGTGAAGGGGTACTTGGGGTTGTTTTATGTGTTGATGATGGCAAAGATGTTAATGTAAAGTTTGATCATGCTTGTTAGATTAGACAGTGATATTTAAGGGTTGATGTACAGTGGTTTGGAAGGGCTAACACTATGAGGTCGTTGAAGTTTGAAATCCTATATACAATGACTTTGAAGCAGCATTATTTACTGTGAGAAGGTTGATCAGATGAAGCTGAGTATGCAAGAGATTTTGAAGAGGCAAACATCATTGTGAGCAACTAGAGTGCAAAGGCATTGGAGCAGCAAAGTTCCCGGTGAGAAAGGTGGCAAAGGGCCTGCCAAGTACACCAAGGACAAGAGGACCAAAGGGTTGTCAATGAAGTGCATCTACAACAAGTAAGTCATTGTATTTTTTCTTGATTGTGTGGCCAGAATGAGGGTCAAAAGAGGTTGACCTCGTGCCCAAGTTTTGTCCTTGTATCAAGGCTTTGTAAGGGCCATGATCCCTGTTATGGGAGCCCTATGTTTGATTTATTAAAGTTGTAATAAAATCAAGTTTTGGGTCTGCATAAATTCTTGTGTACTTTATTGGTTCACTGTTGTTACATTTCCACTATTCAAAGTTATTGGAGTTGTGTGTATTTCAATGTGTTTATGATCGTGATTAGACATAGACCTGATTATGAAGTACTAAGAAAAATCAACATGGTATCAGAGCTACTTTGAAGGGATAGCTAAATCATAGTGTGCACAGGGAACATCTCAACAGGGAATTCGTTCCCTAGTTGTTGAAGGACTAGGAGCATGGAAAAGTTGGTTACTAGTCTGAGGTATGAAGATAAGTTGGATGGCTTGTCCAACTATAGTCCTTGGAAGGAAAGGATCAGACTGGTCTTGTTGGTGAACAAGATATGGGAGTTCGCCGACAAGGAAATTCAAAAACCAACAAACCCTAAGGAGTTGGAAATGTATGAAGAGTTGGATGTGAAGCATAAGCTCATCATCCTAGATGGTGTCAAAGATCACTTAATACCTCATCCAATTGGGAAGAACATTGCACGAGAGATGTGGAAGGCTCTTCAGGACTTGTTCCAAAATAAGAATGAGAACCGGTTGTTGGTATTGAGAGAGAAGTTGAAGAACACCAAGATGTTGGATGGCGAAGGTGTGGCTCCGTATCCGACAAGGCTTTCTCAAGTTCATGAAGATCTTGTTGCCATTGGTGATAACCTTCCAGAATCAGAGCTAGTGAAGACTACTTTCAAGGGCTTCTTCGAGGAATGGAAGCCATTTATCAAAGAGACAATTGCTCGAGATATGCTGCTAGATTAGAATAAGTTATGGGATGACTTCATCCAAGAAGAACTGCAAGACAAGAATCTTCATAAGAAGAAGAAGTCTACTGAAGAGAACATGGCTCTTATAGGAAAGATGAAGGGCAAAGCAAAGAAGGACTTGAGTAAGGTGAAGTGTTACAGGTGTGGCGAGCATGGTCATTATGCGAGTAAGTGTCTGCGACGAAAGAAGGGAGATAATGAGAAGGAGAGAGCTATGGTTGTTACAACTTCAGGTGAGTTGAATGACTTCTCAAGAAGGTTCGAGGAAGACTTTGCTCTGGTTTCTCATGTTAGGTCCCTACAATACTAGTGTATCCCCTTATTGTTGTTGGTGTAGCCCCCTTATTGCTATTCTTGTACCCCTGTAGCCCCCATATTGTTATTATTGTGCCCCCATAAAAGCCCATATTGTTATTATTGTGCCCTTACATTATTATTGTTAGGTCAGCTAGGATTATATTGTGACCCCATGGACTCCTATATATAGAAAGGAGGTTTTGTCTTTTGTATCATCCAAGAATTGTTCATTTATGTAACGTAAAGGAGGTTGCCCCCTCGAAGTGGCTTATTTCTAAGGCGTTGATCTCTCTCTTCTTCTATTTTTGGAGCTGGTTTCATAACGTTTGGTATCAAATCTTTGGATTCTAGGATTTTGCTGTTCCAAACAGGTCATCATGGCATTTTCGCTATAATTTTTTTTTCTACAAAGGTTCAGAAGCTGAAATTTTTACCATGCGCAGCCGAGATCCTGAGGAACTTCGTGTAAAAATTTCAGATCTTGGTTTGCAATATTTTTGGATATATGATATGTGGAAGTTAGGGTTTTTGCAGGCTCCCGAATTTCATCTAAAAGAAGTGACCTTGGGAAAATCGTCATAACTCTCTCTCTGAGCATAGGATTGGAATTTTGTAAGAAGTGGCCAAAAGTACACGGACTGTAGTTTCCTATGTATCAATTTCAGGGCTGAAGGAGGAAACAGTGACACGTGGCACGCCCTACAATTTGCTCTACTGAACCTGTCATAATTAGGTCATTGTGGGAGATTAGGCATAACTTTGCCTTGAAGCATCCAAATCAGGTCAGACCTGTGGCATATGAAAGATGAATCCGAAGGCTGCTACAGGACCTAATTTCAGATATTAAAGATCCAAAATCATAGATATAATTAAGGTTTAATATCGACCTCCTAAAAGCAAGAAAAAGGTGTGTATTTGTTTTTTTTAAATTGCATAACGTTTGTTTGAAAAAGTATTTTGAAGTGATTCCAAGGGCATATTGAAGCATTTTTATTAGTATTGGGTTATATAATGCCTCCCAAAAATAATTCCACACCCATTAAGCCCTCAAAAAGCTCTACTAAAGCTCTACTATGGCGCATGAAGAAGAAGAATTGCAGTGTGAGATATCAAAATTACAGTACCAAGTGCAACAAATTCCGATCTTACAAAGAGCAATCAAAGATGACATAGATGGTTTAAAAGAAAAGAAAAAGGAGGCTTAGTTGGACAGTTTGAAGGATCAAATGAAAGTTAATATGGATGATAGAGTAGTGGAAGATCACATCAAGCATTGACGACAAGTTCTCCAACTCTCAAAGGATAACCTAACTTTGGTGCAGAATCGAATGAAACAACAGGAAGATCAACATCACAGCAAAAGTTCTAAGGCAGTCACAGAAACAAGAACTCGACAATTACCAAATCGATCAATTTCAGAGTATCTCAGCAAGTGGAAGAACTTATCCGTTGAAGATTCCACCTGGGAGGATGAGAATTTTATACAGATGCATCCAAAAATAATCAAGCGTTGAGGGCAATGCTTGTTCGAAGGAGAGGGGCATGTTAGGTCCCTATAATACTAGTGTATCCCCTTATTGTTGTTAGTGTAGCCCCCTTATTGTTATTGTTGTACCCCTGTAGCTCCCATATTGTTATTATTGTGCCCCATAAAAGCCCATATTGTTATTATTGTGCCCTTACATTATTATTGTTAAGTCGGCTAGGATTATATTGTGACCCCATGGACTCCTATATATAGAAAGGAGGTTTTGTCATTTGTATCATCCACGAATTGTTCATTTATCTAATGTAAAGGAGGTTGCCCCCTCAAAGTGGCTCATTTCTAAGGCGTTGATCTCTCTTTTCTTCTATTTTTGGAGCTAGTTTCATAACATCTCATTTCTCCAAGGGTACCATTGACGATGGTGCATGGTATGTGGATAGCAGAGCATCGAAGCATATGACAGGTTCATGGGAAGTTTTTGAGACTCTAACTGAATGGGACTCGAAATTGCACATAGAGGTTGGAAACTTGGAAATAAGAGTCAAAAAGTTATCAAAGGGTCGGGTGTTGTGCCATTCAGGATGGAGTTAGGTAGGCTGCTACGAGTTCAAGATGTATTGTGAGTACCAGAGGGCAAGTGCAATGTGTTGTTTGTCTCAATGATCGAAGCGAAGGGGTTTGAGGTGATTTTCCAAGATGGGAAAGCGATACTCAAGCCCAGAGGCTCTAACTTTTTTGGAGCAATCATTGTGGTTAGGGAGAGTGGTCTATACAGGTTGACGGGAAAGCCTATAGATCAAGAATGGGTTGAAGGCCTATCATGACAAGAAGAAGCAAGAGGCTTTTGGTGGTAGGGACACTACCGAGGATAGGATTGTTCATTCTACAGGGTATGTTGTAGTGGTGGACACCAGAGATTGGACTAGTGTTGCTGACAAGTTACTTTCAAGTAGTCGAAGTACCTCCCTCACTAGGAGGGAGCATTGAAAGTGTAAATTAGGTACTTGTTAAAATTTGGGTACCAGAAGACAAGTGGTTCCCTAAGGCCTTGATCTTTTTGCCTAGGGAAAAGTGTCAACTTTAATGTATCTTTTCTCCTAAAGTGACTTTATAAGTGGTAAATTCAGTGCAATTTAAAAGCGACTTTATAAGTGGTAAAGTTAAATTCTAAAGTCAATGAAAAATTAGAAAGTGAAAAAGTGACTACGGAAATAAAAGGCTAGGTGGGTCTTTATTTAAGTGGGTGAGTTAAAAAATAGAAAGTGAGAATTAAATACACATTTATTCTCATCCCTAGATCAAAATGAATCTCAGCCATTAGATCTTAGGGTTACCCAAAAGGTCATTTAGGGTAAAAAGAGAGAAGAAGAAGAAAAGATCATTCACTATTTCATGAGCTATTGAAAAAAAGAGAAGAGAGAGAAAAGAGAAAATTTATGAGCAGGAAGGAAGTGAAGGAGAGCAACTAGGAGACATTTCAACAAATCCGTACAACAGCATTTATTGGCAAGCGTCCCAAGGCAAAATCCCTACATCAGAGGTTAGGCATGATTTTCGAGGAAAGGCACAAAAATCGAGGAAGAGGGATAGCAGCATTCAGCACAAATTTCAAGGCAAATTCTAGGCACAAAAATTGAAGAGAAGGACGGTTGTAATTACTACACAGATTTCGAGAAAAGACAACAATTGACAGCATAGTTTCTGAGGCAGATTCTGGGCACGGATTTCGAGGAGGCATGTTGTACAAATCCGTACAGTCTGTATAGCCTGTTTTGGGCATGATTTTCGAGGCAATCGTATAGCATTTAATGCTGTTATTTATTGTTGTAATTTCTGTTTTGCTGTTAGCACGTTTTCCAAGGCAGAGTTCAAGCAAGGAAATCGAGATAAGTTGTAAATTGTGGTTGCTGGAATTTTACTGTGTATTTCAATTTCTCTGTAAAAGCATTTTCAGAAATAAAGAAGAGCTCTCAAACTGGTTTTCCCAAAGAGTTGTAGGGGGTTTTTCCAGGGTCAAATTGACCAAAAATCACTGTGTTATTTTCTGTGTGTGGCTGTCATATTTTTACTGTGTTTTATTTCTGCATTTTCCAAGAGAGGTGAAATATCCAAATTTGTGTTTTCAGAAAATATTGTCATTTCCAGATTTTAGTATTTTTCTCTTGTTCAAATTTAAAACTAAATGCATGGAGTGATAAGGAAAACTGAGAACCGGAGTGGGGGTTGAAATTTTTCAATACTCCCACAACCCTTGGGGTATTAGGTTTGTGAGAAGTTGACCCACGAAAATGGTGTTTTGTGGGCTATGTACCCAAGTGGTGGGCTTTGGGAACAAGTCGGTGGGCTAAAGACTCAAAAGAAACATTTGTTTAGTCTAATCCTAAGAAACTGGATTCGTAGGGTGGGGCCCACGTGTCCCGAATTTGTCGTGTCGAACACGACACGTACGAAGTTGTACCCTTTTCGCCGAATTCGATCGTGTCCATACAGGACACGTCGAATCCCAATTGTGTCATGTACGGACACGATCGAATCTCGTACAGTCGGACACGTGCAACGCAAAAAAGCGAGTTTGAGGTTATAAAAGTTAGTTTTCTCTCATTCTTTCTCACCGAAGTTTGTTTGTGAAGTGAGCAAGGAGCAAGGGTTAGCAAGGAGAAAGGGAGCGCTTTCAAAGAGATTCAAGCATCCGGTAAGTGCACTGTGTCTCTATGTTTTTGCATTTAGTTTGTTGTTAATGTTTGCATGTGCATATGTTTTATATATTTGGTCATTTTTGTTTATTTTTTACAGTATTCATGGCTCAATCAAGGGCAGCAAGGCAGGGGCAAAGAAAATGGAAGAATGTCTCCATTGGAGATGCCCCTCCTGTCCCTATTTCATCAGGGTCTGCAAGTATTCCATCTATTGGAAGTGGGGCTACAACAGCAGCTTCAAATGTTCAGGGAAAACAAACTCATGACCCCAAATACCCATTGTGGAAATATGTGACAAGAGAGGCAGGGCCAGGCAGCAAGGCAAAGGGAGGAGGCAATGTTTCATGGAAACGCAATTTTTGCAACTCCCATTTCACTAGCACGTATTTCCATGTGAAAGCTCATTTGTTGGCTTTGCCAAGTTGTGGCATTTCAGCTTGTACAGTAATTGAATCACCACAGAAGAAGGAATTGGAGAAAGAGGCATTTGTTGGTGCGGCAACTGTGGCATCAAAATCAAAACAAAACAAGAATGATGACCCCCTTCCATTCTTAAGGAAAAGCAGCAACAAGTTCCCTTTTGAGAGTTTTAGTAGGGGACAATCAGCAAAAAGAAAGGCAACTGCACTTGGTCCAATGGACAAGATTTTTCAAAAAGAGAAGAGGGAAGAAGTTGATCTCACCATTGTGTTTTTTTTCTATCAGAACTTCATATCCTTTAATGTTGCACGGTCACCTCTATTTGTTGAGATGTGTCAAGCTCTTCGTCATGGGGCTCCATCAGGGTATGTGCCTCCTGGGTCAAAGAAGCTCAGAACCACATTGTTGACAAAGGCAAAGAAAGAGGTGGACAAAATGCTTGAGCCTATTAAATCAACATGGCCAACATCTAGGGTTAGCATTGTTTCTGATGGATGGATAGATCCAGCACGCCACCCACTCATCAACTTCATGGTGTCACCCTTGAATGGTCCAGTTTTCTTGAAATCAGTGGATGCACTTGGACAGTACAAGGATGCACAATATATGGGTGAGTTATTTATTAAAATTATTGAATATGTAGGTGTCGATTCTTGTGTGAAAATCATTACAAATAATGCACCTGTTTGCAAGATTGCTGGCATGATTGTGGAAGCAAAATATCCACAATATTTTGGACACCTTGCATTGTCCATTCATTGAACTTAGCACTGAAATCTATTGCCTCTAATGTGCTTTGGATTGGGGCCATTATTGAGGATGCACAACATATCCGCAACTTTGTACAAAACCATACAAATGCCCTCACTATTTACAAGGAGTACACCAATCTATCATTGTTGAAGATTGCGGATACACGGTTTGCCTCTTCATTCATCATGTTGAAGAGGTTGAGGGAGGTCAAGACCGCTCTTGGGGCCATGGTTATTTCAGAGTTTTGGTCTTTTTGGAGAAAGATGGATCAAGCAGCCTCAAAGAAAGTGAAGGACACAGTGTTGGATGATATTTGGTGGGAGAAGGTAGATCTAGTTATTTAGATCATGGAGCCTATCATTTCCTTGATTCGATTTGCAGATACAGACCAACCCATCATAGGAGAGGTTTATGAGGGATGGGATTCCATGATTAAGTCTGTGAGGACCATTGTTTTACAGAGTCAGTGCCCAGAGTATGAGACATCACCAGAGGCCTTCTTCACCAGCATACAAGATATTCTTGTCAGCAGATGGAACAAGAATTGCACACCTTTACATTGTTTGGCTCACTCCTTGAACCCAAAATACTACAACCATGAGTGCCTGAATGGTGGACCTTCCCGCAGATTCCCTCCTCACATGGATGGTGAAATCTCACGAGGGAGGAAAGATGCATTCAGGAGGATTTTTCAGGAGAGGCATCCCTTGATGAGGTGGAGGATGCCTTTGCAGAGTTTTCCACTGGCACTGGGTGATTTGCAGGCTGTGATGTGATTCGAGATAAGGGGGCTAAAAAGCCCTATTCTTGGTGGGCAACTCATGGGGCAACAAGCCCTCCTCTACAGCAGTTAGCCATGAGGCTCCTCTCTCAGGTGACTTCAACCTCTTGTTGCTAGAGGAATTGGAGCACATATGGTAATTTGTATAGTGTGAAGAAGAGCAGGCTTGAGCAGTCCAGGGCAGAGACAATGGTGTATGTGCACACCAACCTTCGTCTCATCTACAGGTACAGGGAGGATTGGTTGAAGGGAAAGACAAAGATGTGGGATGTCTTTCCTGATGATATGGGTCTGGACAGCAATGTTGAGTTGGTATTGACCAACTTGGATCTCAATGCGCCAGTGTTAGAGCCTGTCACATTTGATGATGGTGATACAGTAGAGGCGTCATCCTCCACACCAACAGATGCAGAGATGACAGAGGAGGAGGATGCAGCAGAAGAGAGTAATGGTAAGCATGATGATCAGGATGAGGGCGGTGATGTTGATTATGATGATGAGGATTGATGACTCGTTGAGGCTTGTAGTCCTGTAGACTTGTAGACTGTAGTTGTTTTGTATTTTCTATTTCTATTTGCCACTGGCAGTGTACTACCTAGAGCCTAGAGGCTAGTACTTATGTAACACATTTTTTTTTTGATGACTTAATGAGAAAACTATAGTATCTTACTATCTTGTCTTTCTAAGTTTCTCCTATTGGATCATTGATGAATATGTCTATTACTAATACTTTGTAAATTTGTAATATTAATATGTATGATTGACAATTGTATGATGTATCAATGTCTCAATGTATCATGTATGAGTATCTAAGATCTTAAATCTATGTTTGAATCAATGAATTTGTATGAATTTGTATATATTTTAATAAAATAATATATAACATGTCCTGTTCCGGGGGTCACCGTGTCCCGAATCCGATTCTCGAATCCATGTGTCCATCGAATCTTGAATCCCCGTATCAGGTGACTTAGGTCTAATCCTAAGTTACCGAAAACATCCCTCCTAACCCCCAGATCCGTCGTTCAGCGTTTCAAAAACGGAAATGGGTATGAAACGGAACTCAAACGTTTCAGTTTTTTTGGAAACACGGGATCCTATTTTTGAAACATTTTGGTTTTTTTGGAAACGCAAGGTCTTATTTCTAAAATGTTTCATGCATTTTAAAGAGTTTTGGATCCATTTCTAGAGTTGCATGACTTGGATATGACGTTCATGTTGAAGAATGTAACTAGGTTCGATCTTCATTATTAATATATTTGTCAATAAGAATTTATTATTATTATTAAATGACTTATTAAAGCATGGGCTTCATGCTTGGGTCATATTATTTAGGTCAAAGTCCCCGTTGTGTACTTCTAAGTTTATAGTCATTATAGATTGAAATTGACCCATCTTGGGATTTTGAATCATGTAAATGGGTTGTTGTAAAAGTCATTTATTGTCTGAGACTCCTCCATCAAGTCATCCTCTTCAAGTCAGTCTCTTCATTTTCAAGTCGGCCTCAAGGAATTACTATCAAAACGAACTCAAGTCGGCCTAAATGAAGTCACAATTGTTCACAAAAGTCATGTCGGCTTACTTACTATGGGAAACCACTATATATACCATCCTAAGGACTTCACATTACCTCACCTCAGAATCTCAGACAAAAATTGCAGAGAGTAGTTTGGATTAATTTCAGAGATGCAGTTCTGATGAAGTTTGGATGTCTTCAAAGGATAGTTTCGGTGCTACACAGTTTTGATGCTATTCAGTGTAATTACAGTTCAGTAAAGCCACAGTCTTGATGCTATCTTTGTTTCAGTGCCACCACATAAAGAAGCTCGAATAGGAGAAGATCTCAGTGCTATCTCAATCATGATGCCTAAACAATTCATTGTTATACAAACTCGGTGCTATCTCAGTCATGATGTATATACAGTCTCAATGCTACAATCTAAGAACTCAATGTTGCTACAGTCAAGGTCTATCACAGTGTTGAGGTTTCGATGGAATCACAGTAAGGAGATCTCGGTGGCATGACAGCGATGAGATCTCAGTGGTGATGATGTCTAGATGACAACACAGTGGAGAGAACAAATAAGGATGACTTGATGGAGGGAGTCTCTAGTCTAGGTCTTGGTTGTATCATCTTGAATCTACTAAAGGAAGAACTTTAACCGGGTTTTCCCC
The DNA here is from genome assembly GCA_034641835.2 of Pinus albicaulis. NCBI lineage: Eukaryota > Viridiplantae > Streptophyta > Pinopsida > Pinales > Pinaceae > Pinus > Pinus albicaulis. Next base: position 1,428,889,841 of record CM076570.1, read on the forward strand.
AAAGAGTGGGGTTTTTCCCTGGCAGTGTGCCTACATCTTGTGTCCTCTTCTATTTGTTGATTTCCATTAGTCTTGATAATAACAAAAGATAAATTGAAAGAATAAATAATAATAACGAAAACATCACAAGATAATGTCATAATAAGAGAAATTTATTAACTGCCACCTCCTTGGATTTCTCAGCATGGTATCAGAGCTAAGGCCACGATCAAAGGTAGTTTGAAGATGACTTATTCATCTTTGAAGTATATTCATAGTGAAAGGTTCTAAAGATCAAGTCAGTTAGTTCAAGCTCCCAAAGACATCTCTGGGCTAATCGAATTAAGAAGTATCCTGAGAGGCTAGTTCAGTGTTTACACCTTGAAAAAGAAAAAGGATCTCAGTATATCTTGAAGAAAAACAAGTCTAGAAAAACTATAACTTGCTCAAATTACAGAGAAGGTTTTTAGTAACACAGCTTCAGTATAACACAGTGAACTAGTTCGGTGAGCTCTCAGAAGACAAATGATAAAATCACAGTGAAGTAAGTTCAGTGTATATCTCAAAAAGGAAGTTCAATACTATAGTGATAAAATTTCAGTATATTATAGTCAGATCATTCCAGAAAATTGAGCTTGTAAAATTTCAATGAAAACACAATACAACAAAGGAATAACTTCAGTAAAATTCTCGACATGTAAGTATAGATTGACAGTGAAAAACAAGAGACAGAATCTCGGTGAAGAAAACTCAGTCATCATAGGACCGAAGGCTTGGATATTCATTGTTTGGGCTATATCCACAATAACATTCTACAGTGTCATCATTAAAGAACTGTGTCACTCCTACAATAACAAAGACTAGGATGATACTACAAGTTTATGGACACTATTGCTATGTGTCTATCTCCCATACAGAACCAAAGTATAAGGCACCTTAATGAACTATGTCTTTCCGATGGAATATGAAAAAGATAGTCCAAGGAACCAGCTTGAAGAAAGGACTCCTTAAGGATCTGAAGTACAAGGAACCAAGTAAGAATTACAACAAGTCCAACAAGTTATCAAATCAAAAGGTATGTAAATCACAAGGTACGTATATTCATAAGTTTCTTTTAGAAATTCAATTTATCAAAAGGTCACACAGTCCTTGGTTATCTTTCAGGGATCACAAGTAATCTAGGATGTCAAGTAGAAGCCCTTGATTAAAAGAAGGAATAACTTCTTATAGAGTTCCATCCGTTATGGTTATCTAACTTAAGGAATTAAATCATATTAGGAATTTGGCTTCTGTGATCCATAAAATATGTGTAAAAAAAATTTCGGTGAAAATCACATAGGAGAAATTTGTGTCGACGCGTTTCGAACCAGCCAGTGTGGTTCATCATCAGGACAAGATGAGAAATCTGATCAGGAAACCAGTTTAAGCAGAATAGGACTGCTCCAACTAGCCGTTGGAAAAACGGCTAGTTTGACTAGAATAGGAAAATTATTATTATTATTATTATTATTTATTTTAATTTTGATTATGTTTTTATTATAAATTCTATATAAATAAAATATAAAAAAAAATATAAAATCAAAACAAATAAATCAGATAAATAAATCAAATATAAAATCAAATCAAATAAATAAATAAGTAATAATAATAATAATAATAATTAATCAAATAATTTAATATTACTAAAGAGGTAAGATTTAAAAAATAAAAAATAAATAAAAATATAAAAAATAAAAAATAAAAATAAAAATATAAAAATATAAAAAAAATTAAAAAAATTAAAAATTAAAAATTAAAAAAAAAATAAAATAAAATAAAATGAAATGAAAATAAAAAATAAAATAAAATTCATATAAAAATAAAAATAAAAATAAAAATTAAAAATAAATAAATAAATCAATAATACTAAAAATAAAAATAAAATATAATAAATAAATAAATCAAAAAATAAAAATAAAACAAAAATATAAATATAAATAAATAATAAAAATAAAAATACAATAATTTAAAAATAATAATAAATAAATAATATATATATATATATATATATATATATTAAATCATGTTCTTGGTATCACATGTTTTTGCTTGAAAGTATGTATTACAAGTATAGAAGACCATGGTTTACACTTCAAGGAATTCCTACAAGGTTTGTCAAGGAACATCTCCAGGTATGTCATAGTCTATACATCTTATAAAATTCTCTTCATTTTATTTTTGAGATCTGCAATTATATTGCTAACATCGTTATGTCTAGCTCTCTTGAATATTAAAGATTCTTGTTTAAGGGTGTTTCATCATCTGATAAATCTACCCACCTTATATCTCTAATTATTTGTATAAAGAACCTTAAAAAGGTTCTCTAGAAAACCCTAACCTAAGGGTATGCTATTAATGTGTGAAACCCTAAACCTACTTAGGGCTATTGATAAAGTAATTGTTATTATGATGATGTCACGTTTGGGGTTTTGGTATGATCATGGAAACTCTAACTTGTTAGGAATGAAATGATGTTATCTGAAATCTCGAACCTTTGAGATTTTGGTATTATAGAGTTTGCTTTGTTATGAACCAAAACCCTAGGTTTTGGTTAGGTCTACAAGCAAAATCCTTGTTATGTACTTAATGTCCTAGGAATGAAACCCTAGGTACGTGTTCATTTGGTTGAAACCCTAGCTTAGTCTAGGTCAGTATATGTCTAATGTATTAATATTATATGACATATGATATGCTTATGCATTATGATAATCTCCTAGATATGTGTGTTGGCCAAATTACTAATGGTCATAAGTCCTAGGGTTTGGAAACAACCCTTAGTCAAATATTGAAGTTCTAGGATGATGATGGGAAATCTAGGGTTTACATCAAACCCTAGTAGAAGCTATTATTGTTTATTAGGTTGTGTTTGATTGTTATAGCTCATATATGAAATCTAGGGTTTACAAAAATCCTAGTATATATGACTTCTGAAAGTTATTAGATACTTTTATTTTCTTTTAACTTATTTTTAGGGATCGCTATATGATGTGAGTTGCTGATGTGATTTAGGGTTTGTAACAAACCTGGGCTAGAAGTTGAAGTATTGAAGTATAGTCTCCTGATGATTATGTTTGATGCTTCTGCTACTATAAGATTTCGTTATGACTAACTTCATGCTTCTATAGATTTGGTTGTACTTGTTGTCTAAGTTGTGCAGATACATCATACTCAAGTTGGTAAAGATGTTTGTAAGAGAAGACGATATGTTAAGCATGATGAGAAGGATGGAAGCCACGAACGATTCTCCAACACCGAAGGAAGTAGTTGATCTCCCTAGATTAAGAGGGAGCTTGGATAAAAGAAGAAGTGATGGTTACGGTTCTCTACTTCATGTGTCATGCACTAGACCATGACTAATAGCCATAAGTCTTAGTGAAGGCCATGAGTAAGAATCATAGTCGTGATGGTTACCTTGAAAGAAGAAATTGGAAAATGCTTTGTTGAGGTGTTACTGTAAGAAGGAAAGCATGATTCGATTGAAGAATATGTTGTTGCATGTGAAGTAGGAAAGTAAAGTGTATGATCTTCTGTCAAAGATTTGGTTGATAGTCCTACTATGTTGAGAAGCAACATCAAGTTGCTTGAAAGACCCCGGAGATTTGTGTTTGTTCGTGAACATGTGAAAGTATATTATTGATTGGGGTTGTGTTTGTACAGGTTAATCTCTCGAAAGTTCGATAAGCATAATGGTTACTGATCAGTTTGATAGGGAGAGATTTGTTGTTGAGGCTTTGTGAGTGAAGCATTGTCGGGAAAGACATCAGATCGGCACTTTGTATTGATGTCTAGTAGGGAGGGTGGCATTGGATGGATGCGCACCTAGTTCCCTGGGTTGATGGTTAGTACCTATAGAGGCTGAAAGCTTTAGTCCATCTTAGTCCCACTCGGATAGATTTCCCTGATGAGGAATATAGTCTGTGGCATTGCAGTGCCTAAACTGTTGAGAGACCAAATGGATAGATTACCCTGGTCAAAAATCTAGTCCAAGGCATTGCGATGCCTAAACTTCTTCATAGATAAAGTGAGTTCTTCCATGTACCTCTTTGATTATATGTAAAAAGGAATACCTCCCTAATTAAGAGGGAGTGTTGAAGAATGTAACTAGGTTCGGTCTTCATTATTGATATATTTGTCAAAAAGAATTTATTATTATTATTAAATGACTTATTAAAGCATGGGTTTCATACTTGGGTCATATCATTTAGGTCAAAGTCCCCATTGTAGATTTCTAAGCTTATAGAGTCATTACAGATTTAAATTGACCCATCTTGGGCTTTTGAATCATGTAAATAGGTTGTTGTAAAAGTCATTTATTGTCTAAGACTCCTCCATCAAGTCATCCTCTTCATCATCTCGGCCTCTTCAAGTCAGCCTCAAGGAATTACTATCAAAACGAACTCGAGTCGGCCTAAATGAAGTCATAATTGTTCACAAAAGTCATGTTGGCTTATTCACTGTGGGAAACCACTATATATACCAGCCTAAGGACTTCGCATTACCTCGCCTCAGAATCTCGGACCAAAATTGCAAAGAGTAGTTTGGATTAATTTCAGAGATGTAGTTCGAATGAAGTTCAGATGTCTTCAAAGGATAGTTTTGGTGCTATACAGTTTTGATGTTATTCGGTGTAATTACAGTTCAGTAAAGCCACAGTCTTGATGCTATCTCTGTTGTAGTGCCACCACAGAAAGAAGCTCGGATAGGAGAAGATCTTAGTGCTATCTCAATCATGATGCCTATACAGTTCGTTGCTATACAAACTCGGTGCTATCTCAGTCATGATGTCTATACAGTCTCAATGCTACAGTGTAAGTGTTAAAATTGGACAACTAGGTCCAAACTCCATGTTGTGATGCTCAGATTAAGATGCTAATATTTTTGTTGGATTCCTCTTTCGAAGAGGTGTAAAATCCATATAAAATATATCTTAATCCGATGAGCAGAACATTTATTTTGAATTTATTATTTATAATAAATTATATGTGCAGGTCGGCCTTAAGGTTTTACACCCCCAGTGGATGTGTCACACACCTCAATGATGGATATAAATACAGGCAAAGTTGGAGAGCATTTCACAACAACTCAACACACATCTTCTTCTCTCATCTGATTTAGTACGAGCTCCTTGGAGGACAATTTCAGCTCACACGTGTGAAGAAGAAGGACAAATCCGTACGGCCAAGAAGAAGGACGAAAATTCTGCAGCTAGGGTTTTCAAGGAAGTTTGACCAGCGTTGACTTTGGTCAACGCATGGTCCGAAAGGGCTGAAAATTGTTGGAGACTTCGATTTTGGGAGGCCGTACACATTGGCACAGAAACCGAGGTCAAAAGGTTGACCGAACTTGTTGCTGCGTTGACTTTTAGCTTGCTGCCCTGCGTTGACTTTTCTGGAGTTGACTTGGGTTGACTCGGTCGCTGATTTGAGGATTGTTGTGACACATTCTGGGTTGGCTGATCAAGGAGACTTTGCTGGTTGAAGCATCCTGTTGACCGCCGTAACGCACCATCACATTTTTTTATTTCTGGTTTGTCTTCTATAAGATCCACTGATATGTTCTATCAGCATTTTACTTAACCATTTGTGTGATTGCTGTAATAAAAGTAAAGTTGCATCAAGCATAGAACATCTACAAAAATTTACAGTAAGAACTCAGTGCTACTATAGTCAAGGTCTATCACAGTGTGGAGGTTTCGATGGAATCACAGTAAGGAGATCTCGGTGGCATGACAGTGATGAGATCTCGATGGTGATTATGTCTCGATGACAACACAGTGAAAGACAGAACAAATAAGGATGACTTCAAGGAGGGAGTCTCTAGTCTAGGTCTTGGTCGTCTCATCTTGAATCTACTGAAGGAAGAACTTTGACCGGGTTTTCCCCAAAGAGTGGGGTTTTGCCCTAGCAGTGTGCCTACATCTTGTGTCCTCTTCTATTTGTTGACCGGCATTAGTCTTGATGATAAGAAAAGACAAATTGAAAGAACAAATAATAATAACGAAAACATCACAAGATAATGTCATAATCAGAGAAATTGATTAACTACCACCTCCTTACATTTTGCAAAAATTCAGTGCCATGTCTCATATGACTTTGTTTGATTGAGGCAACAATAATTGAATCTCCAAGTGGAGATGGCAGCAATGCTCCCACTCATGGAGAGGATCCAAATGTTGATGTGGATCTTAATTACATGGATGAAGACATATTTGATAATATGTAAATATAATTTATGATGATGTTTTAAACTTTTGAACAATGAACATTGAATACCATAATATGTCATATGATAATAGATTGTCAGTCATAGTTCATTTTGTAATTTGTACTATGTAGTGTACATTTAGCAATATTTATTTTGGTGATGATGTTGATGATTGATATTGGAAACAGAAACTTGATGATATGTTGAATGTTATAATAATCACTAATGATGATGATAATGTATTTTCAAATGGTAATAAATAGTAATATGAAAATTTTATATGTATATGTCGTTTCCTTGTCTATCGTATCCGTATTTTTTGAAAATTCATTGTATCCATTTCAAACCCCATTTCCGTATCCATTCCTGTATCTGTTTCAGTGCAACTTAGGTCTAATCATTGTGTCAGAGCACCTTAATGGAGTTAAGAAGCCCTAAGTCAATGGTTGGAGAGAGATATAAACAGAAGAGACCTAGGAGAGGTCTAGCACATCCATTGCACATCATCTTAAGAAGAATAACAAGCCAAGAAGACCACAGACCCTCAAGGAGGCCGAGTTGAAGTAGATCGAAGAAGGAAAAGTGTATTTTTTCTTATGTTTTGAGCTGATCGAGTTGCGGAGGGTTGGACGGGTCTATTCTATTGTGGTTTTGTGCATAGGGGTTGTGGGGTATCTCTGTAAGGAGGCCGAGCTTATTTATGTGTCATTGAAGAGGGTCGAGACCCTTATTCTTGGTGAATAGGGAGGCCGTGAGGCCTGTGGAGTAGCTGGAATGAGGGCCGAGCTCCCTCAAGGTCATGCGCATGGATATAAGGGCTGAAAATTGAAGTGACCACAAACAATCCAAGTCTGAGGTGACCACAAGAAAGGACCAAACCTGACGTGGCCACAGGAGCCTATAAAAGGGCCGAGAAGCCTCAGAGATTAGCTTGTACAGGGCCGAGACTCTTCAGCCAGTGAAGGGATATTTGGGATTGTTTTCTGTGTAGATGATGGTAGAGAAATTATCATGAAGTCTGATCATGCTTGTTGGATTAGACAGTAATATTTAAGGGCTGATATACATTGGTTTGGAAGGGCTAAACCACTGTGAGGTGGTGGCTGAAGTTAGAAGGCCTATATACAGTGACTTTGAAGCAGCATATTCACTATGAGAAGGCCGATTGGATGAAGCTGAGTATGCAAGAGATTTTGAAGAGGCAAACATCCTTGTGAGCAGCTAGAGTGCAGAGGCAATGCAGCAGCAAAGTTCTCTGTGAGAAAGGTGGCAAAGGACCTCCAGGTACACCAAGGACATGCAGACCAAAGGGTTGTAAGTGAAGTGCATCTACAGCAAGTAAGTCATTGTATTTGTTTTTTATTGTGTGGGGAGATTGAGGGTCAAAAGATGTTGACCTCAAGCCCAAGTTTCGTCCTTGTATCAGGGCTTTGTAAGGGCCATGATCCTTGATATGGGAACCCTATGTTTGATTCATTAAACCTGTAATAAAATCAAGTTTTAGATCTGTATAAATTCTTGTGTACTTTACTGGTTTACTGCTGTTACATTTCGATCGTGCAAAGTGCTTAGAGTTGTGTGTATTTCAGTGTGCTTATGATCGTGATTAGACATAACCCTGATTCTGAAGTACTAGGAAAAATCAACAAATTTCCCTTAACTACACTCCAAATAGGTAGATGCACTATAAATGGCTCTATGAGACTACAAGATCATCCTGACAGGGTGGTCTGGGCTACAAATTGAGGCACATACAAAGTTTTAAGAGGATATAAAATTCTATGGAAACTTTGGATGATAAGCAGTGGAAATGGAATTTAATATGGAAACTTCAAGCTCCACTGAAAAACAGAATGCTGATATAGCTTATTATGCACAACAGCATCTTAATACGGGATAATGTTCAAAGAAGGTTATGACAGGGACCTACCCTCTGCTTTTTATCCAAGGAAAATGCAAAAAATGTCAACCATCTCTTCATAAAATACCGCTTCTCTAAAGAGGTCTGGAGTCTGGACTGCAATTAAAAGACTGACAGGGACTAAAGGCGATTGGAAGGTACAGGCAGTGGAAGGCTGAAGCTCTAACATCATGGTCAGAAGATGCTGATGTCAGTAAAAACCATCATTGCCTGCCCTATGTTGCAATCACAGCAATATGGCTGACCAAAAATGAGACAATATTCCAACTTCCAAGAATTAGATACACACCCTCTTCACACTTATTACAGGATTAAAGAAGCCTATAAAATTGTTGAAAAAACAAACAGAGACACTAAAAGAAAAAAACTAGGGAATATGGTAAGTGCATACTAACCAAGAGGGACACATGGCTTGTTTAATAAATCTGCAAATAGAGATCCAAACATGTGGAGCTGGTGGAATTTTGGTATTAAAATGAAAATCATAGAGTCCTGTTTACAGGCGATCTTGGGCAGGGCACTGATAATTTTACTTAAACAAAAGATATCACCATCTTAATGACCATAGCAAGGAAGAAGATATCAATTAGATTAACTTTTACGTTGCTTCCAAGTTGGTTGTGGATTGGCCAAATGGGGACAGAGCTCAAAGACACCTGGGTCTGCATAGCAGCTTGCAACTTGAAAAAGATCTTAAAACAGTTTTAGGCAAATTCATTACCACCATATTTATCAGAAGCAGACAAACTATCCAGACAAGCGTGCCTCAGAGAAGGTTCATTACTTGTGAAATCCTTTCATGATGGGGTAGAGGAAATCCTCCCATCAAGTTCCTTACCTATATAAATGCTCAGGATAGCAGAATGCTGGGGGTATCGAGACTTTTTGGTGATGAAGAGAACCAGATGGTGATAATGCCCTCCGGGAGACTGCTGGTAGGGTTGCTGATGCTTTGTTCAGATAATAGTATTCAAAACCAGAACAGGTGACTGGACCAGTCCACCTATCAAACCGGGTTTCAAACTGGAACCAGTCAAACCGGGACTGGTCAGATCTCAATGAACTGGTCTTTAAAAAAATACATGAAATAATTAATTTTTAATCAAAAAAAACTAGTTTTAAGATTTAAAACCATGATTCCAAACCAATAGAGACAAAAAATGCAAAGTTTGTTCATCTGTATACCATGTAAAGGTGAATATATCAAAATGACACTGAGTGCAATACATATCAGCGACAAAATACATGATCAATGAGGCTCTAAATGGCCTCTAGAGTCCAAAAACAATGCTACAAGCCATGGGGCCACTGGCCTACTACAAGTCTACATATCAGTGATCAACATGATCACTTCTCATCATGATCAAACTCAGTTGGTTAAGTCGCAAGCTTTCCAACTGGCTGAGTGACAAACTTCCCAGCTGGTTGAGTCTGAAACTTATGAAAGTATTCTTCCCGAATATGCCCTATTACCTCAGTTGGTCCTCTACATGGCTTTACATGGCCGCTTATCCCAGCTATCAACTTGTAAATACCCCCACCTTCAATAGATTTTTGGCAATATTTGCAGATCATTTTGCCATCAATCATATCACAATGAGCCCATGTAGTATCCTTGGCTTTTGGAGGCATGGTGGCTACTAATCAGCCCAAACTCTCTGTGGCTCCACTATTCCAATGAAAACTCAACACTCTCCAAGCTCACAATGAAGCTCATAAAAACTCCAAATGAGATGTGTGGGGCAAATGAGAGGAGAGACATCCTTTTAAAGGCTTGTAGGGGGTGTTTTTGGAGGGAAACAGCCCCTACTTTCCCTCAAAACCACTTCAAAAAGCACAAAACCACCTTCCGTAGGGTTCGTGGCCGGCCTAGCAATAAAATGGCCGGTTTATTGCTGGTTAGACCCCGAAACCCTAGTCCGTGGGGATTAAAACCAGTTTTTCTACCGGTTGGATAGCTCTTCCCAATGAACCGGCCAGTTTGACCGGTTTATGGTTTGAACTGGCCGGTTTTGAATACTAGGGTTCAGATGCTATATGCAGTGAGCGAAGTTAACAAGAATGCTTTTGATGGATTTTGCTATGTCATCACCCATTAAGTGATTCGACTGTATAAATGTATTATGTAACCTTATATTTTAATTAATCAAAAAGTTACCCATTTTTTTCAATGCAAAAAATATTTCAAACTCAAACCTGAACACAATTTAGATCACTCTCTGACTCGAATAGAACATCCATCGTTCAGATTAACATATATTTTTCGTGAATTGCAATGTCCTTTCAGAGGAGACTTAAGTCCCTATTGTGCAAAGTTTCAAAGTTTCTTTTCAGTTACGAGTTTAATGTGGGGCATGAGCTTGTGGTATAACAGCAAAGTGGATTATTTGCCAGATACGGGTCTCCAGTTCCTCCACACTAGCATCAGTAACACTCTTGCAGTAGCTACTAACCAGGGCCCATTGTTTGAACTTTGAAACCCATGCTCGGAGGCCATGCTGACTATACACCTAGTGGTTGGGCCAAAGTCACGTGACTTGGATTTGACAAGCCCAAGGTGAAGTCAACTCAGAGACTCGGTAAAACTCAAACTTGTCAGTAATTGAGCTTATTAAGGAATCACGGAACCTGCACTCGAACTTAAACTCCGCAAAATTCAGGAAAACTCACCACAACTAACTTTGACTGATTTTGACAAGGAAGTTTAATGAATTTTTATTTGGCTGGGCTAGGGCAACAGAGTCAACTTGGAGGTACCCACAGTTATAGTTTGTTTCTATGGATTTGCCTACCAATCGTGTTATAGTCGCATCTAGTGATGCCTACCATACTAGCCATATTCGGCCGTATTGGCTTTTGTTGTACAGAAATTCGACACTGGTACGAAATTCAGCCTATTCTCCTTTTATTACTGACACAGTCAACTTACTTTTGATTGCCTTTGATAACATACATCATGTATTTGGTCCACATGGACTTACAAACCCAAAAACCGAACAGCCCAAAATAACTCAAAAATATTAAAAGAAATCTTGAATATGTTTATAAAATAAACTAATGGCAAAACTGTACAGAAGTAAATTATTTTCTCTGATTCCCTGGGCATTCTTGACGTTGAAATTCTTTTAGAATTGGGAAGAAAATGCATATCATTATATCTATGAGATGTATACTGTCGTATTGCATCCATACTGGATTTTTTTCCTCACATATTTTTCCCATATCGAATCGTATTCGAATTCATACACAAGGGTTGCTACCATGGTGCCTACTAGACATAGTTATTATCGCAACTATCGGTACCTGGTGATATAATAAATCTTAACTACATGTATGAGTCAATGTTCCCTATAAATTGCCTAGAAAAGTCCAATATTGAGCTGTGGGGTTTTTGGGTTTCTTCGGTGCAAGTTACAGAAGCATGCTTATTTGAAATTGGTCATGAAATTGATCCAGTTACCACATTGTACCAAATGCCCAAAACAACCACAGGCATGCTTCTGAAGAGGTCGTTACCCATCAACGCCAATTATTGTGTAGGAATAGATTCCCATTTTTAAAAAAAAACAGATAAAATTAATTAAAAAATGAAAGCAAGGATACCATCTCAGGGTGTATTCCAACCGCTGGTTATGTTAATAGAAATTCCCGCCATATGGATCATTCTTATGATTAAATATTGAGCAAAATGCGTGAAATCTACCGTCCATACAATGTTTTTCCATGACAGACAACTAAATACAGACAAATGGGTATAACATGGATGTCTGACCTTGGACTTGTTGAAGTTCTTCTTCAACAATCTGAAGTTGTTGCTCAAACTCTTCTTCCATGGCGTGTTACTCTGTTGGCAAGGAACACCAGCCAAATGGCTGAATCACTTACTGGATGAAGATTTCCCCTTCTTCAAACTGTCAGCATAAACAGAAAAATATTTTTTCCCGTTTGCTGTACTTGAAGAAGGGACGGAGCATTCTACTTCATTGTATTGAGTTGGCCATGATGGCAGAAACGATTACTCTCTGGTTTGGCTGGAATTTTGTATTGTAGACCTTTATGAGGCAATTTCCCACGCAACGTGAGCGGCTCGTTTGAACCTTGCGACTTGAAAACAGCCCACACTCGCGAAGTACACAGAGCATTACATCGTAGGAAAGGGTTGCATTTTAGCTGTTTGTTTGTTCCATTTTAATGGTATTTCAATGTAACATTTTTATATGGGTTGAATTGAATTATGATATTTGTATATTGGATTTTAGGTTTTGGTTTTGTATTTTTTTAATAATATATGGGGAATTTATTATAATTTAGTTGTTACATTAATATTGGGATAGCTTTCGTAAATGTAAGTTCATTTATTATAGTTATTCAGGAAAACCACATTGCCTATAATTAGGGAGCAAGGTTTCACTCTTGCTAGATGCCTTTGGGTCTTAGGACATTAACTTGTTTTCGTGTCTGAGGAAGACAAGCTCTTAGCCAAGCAGAGGCAGTTTTATGTTGTGTATGAACCTTAGGTTGTATGTCATTATCTACATAGATAAAGACATTTTAATGTAATTATTAAATCATAATTTCAGCGATATAGATGAAATTATCGTTTAGCAATAAATATGATGGTATGTTAAATTGTTTAGCAAAGTTTAATTCATTTAAAGGTTATCTCTAATCTTTTAATGAGTAAATGAATATTGACTGCCCATCAATGGTAGGTGGTGCACGTCAAGGGACTTTTTATCAAAACTATTTTTGGCGGGTTGGGTCAAATTTGCCTTTTAAGCTAGTTGAAATATATATATATATATATATATATATATATATATATATATATATATATATATATATATCAAAAGGGCAGGGGGAGTACCATTATAAAACCACAAAGTTCAAAAATCATGCAATAGCCACCAAAGTGAAGTCTTTATTCATATGATAGACGCTAAGGGAAAGTCGATTCCAAAATCCTCTCGAGTTAACCATTGTAAACATATGTGTTGTGGCCAATTCACTTTAGCACCAACGCGAAGGAATGAAACCATATAACTAGACCCTCATGACTTGGGACATTAGAACCCTAGACCCTGGCGTTTTAAACTGAAGCGCAACCGACTTGCCTCGAAGATTTCTGGGGAGACAAACTCTTGGGGACAGGAATGTTCCCATCAACTACCATGCTTAATTTTCGATAATTGTTGACCCTGGACCTCGCCTTTTTCAAAGTGCGCTCCTCCTTTCTCTTACAGGGTAAAACTTTCGGGGAAGCAAATTTCTCGTCTCTGACACTCCTCAATTAGGTCACCCCGACATTTTAAAACTTTGTCTTCCCTCGACACGTCACCTTAGCACTCTAGACGTACACGTCACCCCAATGATTTTGAAAGGCTCATCTAGGCCTTAACACATCACCTTGACATTTTACACGTCACCCTGACGCCTTAACAATCCACATCACCCCTGCACTTTAAGAACCATCGTGTTGGAAATATTGGCATTTATGTCATTAACCTTATTGATGATCATTTTTGTTGAATGTTATTATTGTAAAAGGCTTAAATTGATGTGGTGTGAAAAAGCTATGCTAATCAATATGAAGGCTAAAATGTTATCAAGTGGGACATAATAGATTAAGACAAAAGTTGAAATACATATATTTCATTGAATGGAAAATGTAGATAATACAAATTTGATTTGTCTCTTGTCATTATTAGTGATTGAGATGTTACATCAACATTTTATATTACAAATATTTTCAGACCTGAAAATGAAACAAGTGAGCAGTTTTTGGAAGCCTAAGAGAATGATTCACTTCATATTCCACAAGGAATACAAACAACCAAGAGGGCTTGCTTATAAAATGTACAATGTGGAATGGAAAAAGAGTTTTTTGAAAGGGAAGGAATATGTACAAGGAGGTTGATGGGTAGCAACATAAGAGAAAGAGAGAGTAGAAAAGAATAAGCAGTTCAACAATAAATTTGACAGCAGAATAGTCTATGAGGTAACCAGCATTTGTAACTTGATGTTGTGACTGAGAAATTTTTGTTCTCTTATATGTTGCAGTTTGAATAAGAACATGTTGTACCCTGTTGAGGTAGGAGCCTCTTATGGGTTGTAGCCTGCAGAAAACTTGTGGGAATTGGAGCTTCCTTTGAGGTAGGAGCCTCTTGTAGGTAGGAGTCTGCAAAAATTTGATGTAATAAGGAGTAGCAGCTTGCCTTCACATCACTTCCAGCCTAACATTCATGGTTTTCTCCCTTCGGGGTTTCCACTATATCTTGTGTCTTCATGTGTTTTTTATGAATTCTATGTGAATGATATTGAGCTCTTGATAAGTAATCTGAAAATTTCTCTTCTTTACACCTGCAAAAAGAATTCAATAGAGCATGAACATGAACCATTAGTTGCATAATAAAGTAAAGGTGAGCAAAAGAAAAGAATATTAAATTATTGATTCACGCCCCCCCCCCCCCCCCCCCGCCCTCTTAGTAATTTCCAATCATAAATATCAATTGGTATCAGAGCAAGGTTCCTTCAGTAACAGTCTAACAACTAGAAAGAGGTCCTAAGTGAGCAAAATGGCTAGTAAAGAAGGATGCTTAACAAATAAAGCCTCGTTATTTACTGTTACAATCTATGCTTTATGGAAAGTCAGAATGAAGACATACTTAATGTCTCTTGGAATAGAAGTGTGGGCTGCGGTGATGGTACAGTATGAAGAACCGAAGGAAGGGACTAGTGACAGAGATGCTAAACTGGATTTCATAGCTAATGCAATATGAATGCACTCTTGAGTGGTCTATGTGAGTATGAATTTAGCAAAGTAATGCATTGTCAGACAACCAAAGAAATCTAGGATAAATTAGAAAATAGTCATGAACGAGATAAAAAGGTAAAGATGGCCAA
The DNA here is from genome assembly GCA_034641835.2 of Pinus albicaulis. NCBI lineage: Eukaryota > Viridiplantae > Streptophyta > Pinopsida > Pinales > Pinaceae > Pinus > Pinus albicaulis. Next base: position 1,428,904,887 of record CM076570.1, read on the forward strand.
ATTGCAAGTATATAGAACATAGTTTGAGACTTTAAAAATGAATGAATATGAAGATATAGCTAAATTCTTCTTAAGAGTTGAAGAAGTCATGAATGTCATGATAGGTCTAGGGGAAACAATCAAGGAAAGTGTAATAGTTCAAAAAATATTGAGGTCATTACAATTTAAATTCAATCTTAAGGTTTTAACTATAGAAGAAACAACAAACTTTGAGATTTTGAACAAGGACCAATTTCTTGGTTCATTTATGTCATATGAGATGAGAATTCCAAAAGGGAAGGCATTCACTAGGGAGGCAGCCTTCAAGGCAGACAAGTGCATGGAAGAAAAGGAATGTTCATGCTCATATTTTGATAAAGAAGAAGCAAAATTTGTTAGAAGATTGAAGAAAGGCACGTGTAAGTACAAAGGAAAACTTCCATTTAAATGCTTTAATTGTGGAAGAGTGGGGTATTATGCCTCAAAATTTCCCTATAAGAAAGAGGAAAATCAACCAAAATGGAAAGAGAAGAACAAATCTAATAAAATGCAGAAAGAGAAAAAATCTAATACAAAATTATTTTATGCTCAACAAGATAGCAGTGCATCTGAAAGCTCCAATGAATCCTCTAGTGAATATGGAACCACTGAATTCATTTTGATGGCCTTGGAAGAGCTTGAAAAATATTGCTTGGAATATGAAGAAGAAGAAGAAGAAGGTGAGGTATATCTTGAGGGGGAGTTGATTAGTGCCCTGGATGAAATAGAAAGGCTTAAACTCGTGAATAGAAAACACAAAGAGATTCTACTAAAATATGTAAGAGAAGAATCAAATTCAGAATACATTATTAAGCTAAAATTTGAACTTGAAGAAGCAAAGAAGGTAGAAGATATTTTAATGCAGCAAATAAAAGAGAAAAATTAGGAGTCTGAAAGATTGGAAAAAGAGGTGGTAAGTCTGAAGGAGAACTATAAAAGGCTCAAACTAAATTAACCATGAACATTCAATAGATAAAAGGTTATGAATAATTGAATGAGATGTTAAATGCTCAAAGGTCTCCACTTGTAAAGACTGGGTTAGGCTATGAAGGAAAATCAAGTGAGCCTAAGGCAGAGAATAATAAGACAATCAATTTTGTAAAAGTTGTAATGGGAGACAATGATAGCTCTCATCATTCTGAGAACAAAAATATGGGCATCACTTCAACATCAAATGAACAGCTGCAAAGAAACAATACCAAAAAAACTAAGAGATAAAAGGAATGAACAATCAAACAAAAAAAGAGCATAGACCATACTTCTTTCAAAAGACAAAATTTTCAAATGTCTAGATGGTTATATCCCCAAACGACATCCACTACCAGGTCCATATATTTTTTCTATGGATACTGCTACTGTTGTACAAATTTTGGAAATAAAACCATAGGCTGTAGAGCTTCTGTCAAAAGATTTGATTTTGGAAATTCAAAAAGAAGTAAGGATAAAATAATTTCACATACATCAAAACTAACATGAATCTAGATAAAAATACATATGCTCCTCTCTGTGATATTCTTGAATGTTTCTATTGTCACAAGTTTGGACACAATTCATATGAATGTCAGCTTAAGGGAAATAGACTTTCATCTCAGAATAATTATAGAACAGATGGTTGCATGCAATGGAGAAAGAATAAGAAAGAAGAAAAAGTCGATAAGTGTGACCTAGTTCTATATGCTCAAGATCAAAACGATAAATGGTATGTGGGCAGTGGTTTCTCTAGGCATATGACCTAAGACATAAGCAAGTTTGTATCTTTGGATGAAAATAAATTTGGAAATGTCACATTCGGCAATGATAAAGCAGGAAAAATTAGAGGAAAAGGTATTGTTGGTCTGAATAATGGAAGAGGAAAGGCTTGTGATGTATTGTTTGTAGATGGTTTAAAACATAATTTGTTGAGTGTAATTTAGATGTGTGACAAAGGTTGTGAGGTTCTATTTATAGCTCAAGATTGTGAAGTCAGGTCAATATCTATATAAAAGACTCTAGTTAAAGAAGTTTGAACATAGAGTAATGTATATATCTTGAAATAAGAAAGTGAACAATGCTACATCAACAAACTTGATGAATTTTGGCTATGGTAGAAGAGATTAGGGCATCTCAACTTTGATCACATCATCAAACTAAGCAAGAAGAAAGCAGTTAAAGATCTACCAACAATAAAGAAGCCTCAAAACATTATATGTAGGTCTTGCCAAGTGGGTAAAAAAACTCGAACATCACTCAAAGTCAAAGATAAACTATCAAGCAGTAAGCCTTTACAGGTGATTCACATGGAACTGGGCGGGCCTTCCAGAACAGATGCACCAGGAGGATAAAAATATTTCACGTTAATAATTGATGACTATTCGAGATTGACATGGGTGTAATGTAGAAATTTGAATAACTGATATATTATTCACCGAGATTCTCCTGATCACACACTATTTTAACTTCATGCACAATAAAGAATCTCTTCTACCATTGATCATTAATTGCGGAAATAAAATCAATTGCATGCGCACATTAAAACCATAAACAATCACACATATGAACACAATATTTCATGGGAAACCTTAAAGCTGAAAACCCCCAACTATCTTTATATTATATGCCATAGAGATCATGTAATAATCATTGTACAAAACTCCTCACAAGCTCTCAGCACAACCTCCAATTGCTACACACTAATCAAGCTAGATCTAGCAAAACACATTCTCCAACCCTTGCCACTTGATAGCCAGCCTCTATTGCGTAATCAATGTTGTAGGATGGCTCATTAAATAACTTGAACCACTTGGCCTGTACTGCGCAATCCTCATGGGCTTCTCCAATCACTGGTTGTTGCAAATATGCAACAGTATAGTCACAACTGATAGTTAACCTGCTCTTTCACCTATCTTTGCACTGGTCTCCACTGAAACTGTCCATGCACTGAAGTTAACTGATGCATTATTTAGTTGATTTATGAGTTTATAATTAGTGAATTAATTAATAATTAATTCACACCACTCTCACTAATTGTATCAATTAGTTAAACTGAATACAAATAGCTCAACTATGTTTAGATTAGTTAAACTGAATACAACTCCACTAACTTCCTCGATCAACTCCACCAAACTCTGTCACATGAGTTCTAACGGAAGTATCCATGAAATAGCTCCACTTAACCCTTAGGAATAGCGTAATTCCTTCTGCCAGCTCCTGTGCCACATCTGTGCACTTAACTGAAGTGCTCCAAGAGAATAAGATAATGTTTAGAGTCCAAATATTATTAAGAGCTAATAATATTCGACATAACTATTTTTAGACTGGCAATCTAAAAATAGATTCCGCCCAATATGTCTGAAAATAGAAGTCCATCTATTTTTTCCAACTTTACCAACCATCCACAAATAGCAACTTGCAACTCATAGAACATGATCCATATGTCTAAAAATAGACTTTGCGCCAAAAATAGCCTGTGGGCCCACTTAGTGAAGGCGACTTATTTCCACTAAGCTCATCATCTTGTTGCAATCTCAACATGTAATTTCTCATAAATAAGTGAGAATCATTCAAAATTTTCAAAATATTCAAGGCACTGGAAAAAAACCAAACAGGGTGTAAGATAAAGTGCATAAGATCATACAGAGGAGGTGAATTTACATCATATGAGTTTGTAAACCTATGTAATGAATTTGGGATAAAACAACAATATACTGTAGCAAACAAACCACAATATAATGGAGTTGCAAAAAGACAAAACAAGTATGTTTAGAAAATAGCCAGAGCTATGATGCAAGAAAGAAACATCTCTCAAACCTATTGGGCACAAGCGGTGCATACATCAGTACATGTACTCAATAAGGCATATCTTGGACCAAATTGTGATAAGACACCATATGAATTGTGGCACAGGAAACCAGCATCAATCAAAAATTTTGAAGGTTTCGGTAGTAAATGGTATATCAAAAATAATGATGAAAAACTAGGAAAATATGATGCTCGATCTGATGAAGGAATATTTTTGGGATATTCATCAAAATTTAAGGGATATAGGTGCTATAATAAGAGGTTGCATAAGATTGTGGAATGCATCGATGTAAGCTTTGATGAGGAATTATCGGATAAGAACAAAAGCACAGGCTTTATTAATCCTCCAAATCATCACCATTATAACAATGAAGAAAGTGAAGGGCAAGATGAAACATCAGAAGACATAGAAATGAACTCAAAAGGACCCTCAAGACACACTCAAAAGAATCATCCTGAAAATCAAATTATTGGAGACAAAAGTGAAGGAGTTCAAACAAGGAGACAACTAACAGAAAAATATGAGGAAATTCATTTAGCTATGTTGTCACAAATAGAGCCAAATAAATTTGATGAGGGGAGTAAATATATGAATTGGATAGATACTATGAACAAAGAGTTAGACCAAATTGAGAAATACAAGACTTGGGAACTAACACCAAGACCTGTTGGAAAGAATTTCATTGGCACAAAATGGGTATTCAAAAATAAGATGAATGAATAGGGTCAAGTGGTTAGAAACAAAGTTAGACTAGTGTGTAAGGGGTACTCATAAGTAGAAGGTCTTGATTATGAAGAGACTTTTGCACCAGTCATGAGAATGGAGGCAATCAGGATGTTTTTGGCCTTTGCGTGCTACAATGATTTCAAGGTGTACCAAATGGACGTGCAGTATGCCTTTCTAAATGGTGACCTTGATGAGGAAGTGTATACTGAACAACCTTAAGGTTTTGCATTATCAAATAAGCCTAACTATGTTTGTAGGTTAAAGAAATCATTGTATGGTCTTAAACAAGCACCACGAGCATGGTATTCTAGGTTGGACAAGTACCTTCAGAAACAGGGTTTCAAGAGAGGAGGAGTTGATAGTAATTTGTACATTAAGGGTAATGGATACAAATCATTAATTGTGCTGGTCTATGTAGACGATATCATGTTTGGCAGCAATAAATATGGTCTGGTAAAAGGATTTTTTGAAGAGATGAAATCTGAGTTCGAGATGTCAATGAATAGAGAGCTTACCTTCTACTTAGGACTTCAAATCCTATAGAAGGCTGAAGGCATATTCATTTCTCAAGAGAAATATCTAAGAGATGTGATTAAAAGGTTCCAAATGGAATAATGTAAACCTGTCTTAACCTCCATGACTACTGGATGCAAGCTATGTGCAGATGATGAGTCGTCAGATGTATATCAAAAATTGTACATGTCTGGGATAGGAAGTCTTTTATACCTAATAGATTCTAGGCTGAATATAATGTTGGAAGTTGGATTGGTAGAAATATATCAATAAAAACCCAAACAAAGTCACTTGTTAGAAAAAAAGAGAATATTCAAGTACTTGAAAGGAACTGCATACTGTGGACTATGGTATCTGAGAGGTAAGGACTTTACACTAACAGCATACACATATGCGTATTGGGCCAACTATGTGGATGACAGAAAAAGTATAAGTGGTGGTGTGTTCTATCTAGGAGAGTGTTTGGTGGCATGGCTAAGTAAGAAACAAACATTCGTTTCTCTATCTAAGATAGAATTTCAATACATAGCAGTTGCATCTTGTTGCACACAGGTGTTGTGGATGAAACAAACACTTCAAGACATGAAGGTAAACTTCAGTGAGCCTATTTCTATCAAATGCGACAATACAAGTACGATAAGCATGTCAAAAAATCTTGTACTTAATTCAAAGACTAAGCACATCCCTATAAAATACCACTTCCTTAGGGAATAAGTGGTTGAGAAGACAGTGAAGATGGAGTAAATACCCACAAAAGAACAGATAGCTGATCGATGCAGGGGCATTAGGCTAAGAGAAATTCCATGTATTTTTATTAAACTTAGGGGGTTTTATGTTTCCAAGAAAGTTGGATTTTTATGAAAGATTTGAGTGATTTTTAATTATTTTTAATTAAAATTTGAGAGGAATTGTAAATGTTCTCGAATGTTTGAGAACATGAGAGAATTTTATTAAGTTGAGAGTACATAGGGATTGAAAGATTTTGTAGATTATAAATTAGAGTTTGTTTCATTAATTATGGGTGAAAGAGGATCCTTAGGGATTCAATAGTGATTTTAGGATTTTGTTGAGACAATACAGGAACTGAAAACTAAAATAAATTCAGGACCTTTTTTTATAAAAATGTAAGCCTCAAAGGCATTAAAAGAGAGAAGAGATTGAGTAGAGTAGAAATCAGTAGAGAGGGTAGAGTAGGATAGCAAGGTTTTGTTTGAAAGCCTTCAGGCAATTATAGGAAAGGCCACTGATACAGAATATCAGGCCAGAGAAATCCTATGTAAATATTGATTTTAATGCAGAAAAACTCAATTTCTGAATTTGAGTTGAGTGAGTATAGTGTGCAATGGGATTAAGGGAACAGAGAAGATTTCTGTCATTTATGTTCAAATTACATGTTTGATTGTGTCGTTGAGGAAGAAAATTCATTTAATTGAATGCTGTGTGATTGAGAAAATTAGCATCGATCTCAGAATAGATCGATGCTATTAAAAGAATTTGCCATAGATTTTTAATTTGAGACAACAATTTGCCGGATGTATCTCACATTTGAGGGTTACTGTAATTATAATTAATGGATTGATTAAATGCAGTGAAAATTTGGGTTTTTTTTACTGTAATGGAAACGATGGTTATGGAACTATTAAAAACCAAGATTGCAAGTTCTGAATTGCAGAGGAAGTCTTTGTGAATCAAGTAAATGAAATGGTGGAGTCGATGGAAACATCGTTGAATGGGCTTGTTGTTCTTTATAAGACAACGCACACATGAACTGATGGCATGTTACTCCCATAAAAACCTACGCAGGATCTGAGGTAGGTCGGTCTATTGGTGGAGACCGAGAATGTAAACCAGTTCAGTTTATGTAGAGAGCATTTGAACAAAGATCGAGGCACGGAGGAAACGTGATAGACTGGTCAGATGGAATCGTGTTAGCAAACTGAGTTAACTAATCGATGGATGGTTTAAATTGCAGAGAAACCATATTGTTCGAACCCATAAGGAGATTGAAGGAACAACAATGATGCTATGAATTGGAATCTTGAACAAAGGTAGAAACGGAACCGTGTGATGAACAATGAAGCCATAAAGCGGTTTTGCAAATCCAACAATGGTTTTCGCGTGACTAAAATATGGTAAGCAGTTTTAACTTTTGGAATGCGATAATATCCAGCGTTCGACGCATGGCATGATGTGGTATTTAATTACCATGAATTTCGCAAAATTTTGAAGTGATAACCTTCAGGATTTAATGAATGAGATATATGTTCGATGATACTCATCGAAAGATCGACGACATTCGCATCATGAAGATGCGTGAAGGATAATGAGGTAATTTGAATATGTCGTGGGGTTGTTATAACAATTTGTTTGGTTTTAATATTATGTTGGCGCTTGGCCTTTTAACTAAGTGCGAAATTTTAATCAATAAAACATTCGCGTGGTTCAACACGAGTGAAGAGGTAAGTGGTGGACCGTAAACATTTATATAAATGTTTATTGGCATTTGAATTTTATATGGTTCAAACTTCAAATGAAAGAAAATGTTTTGAGTACTAAATCAAGGACCATATATATGTTGGGTTGAATATAAGTTGAATATTAATTCGAAATGCCCATAGGGCGTAAGAACCCGAAGTTTAAATTTTGGGTTTAATTGCTCTTGGAATAATTGATTTGAAAGTTCATAAATGGGGTTGAACTTTGTAATGAAATGAATTGGTATACTGCAGCATATTAAATGATGGGTTTTTATCATATGGTTTTAACCATAAATTAAATAACAAAGCTTCCGCATAAATTTAAAGATTGTCCAGATAGTGAGATTGAGAATATATTGGATACAATATTGGGTGAATGCATTTTTATATGCACCAAGAATGTGATTGTTGGTATTAGCAGCTCAGGCTGCTATCAAGTGGTATCAGAGCAGGAAGGCTCTGTTGAAATTGAAGATTTTTTTAATTAAATTTGAATGTATGTGAGAAAGAGATCATATTTTAAAATCTGATATGCAGCAAAGTACACATAATTACAGTGAACAGGCATTTGTAGAAATGAAGAGGACAAGATCATGCAGGATCTAAAAGGTGAGATAATTTTCTGATTTTAAGTTGTGATTGCAGAATTATGGTTGCAGAAAGGTGAAGACAGAGTTTTTGATGATGATGGCAGTGAACCTGATATTCAGCTAAAGGTTGGATAGAGAAAAAAACTGAAGTGTTCTCAAGAAAAGGTGAGTTGAGGAGATAGCCTAGAGAGTGCTCAAGAGGTTCTAGAAATATTGAACCAGTGCTTGCCAAAAGACCAAGTCCAGTGAAGGATTGGTGAGGTAAGTGGCAACAGGAGAGCTTGCTATTGCAGAGGCTTAGTGCAACTCATGGTGAGTGAGAAGCGAAGAAGATGATCATGAAGGATCAGAGAAGAGGTTCTAAAGAAGGCCACAGAGGTAAGATGACTAATAAGGATAGAGAAAGAGAGATTGCAGTGATGAAAGTACAACTGGAGGTACTACAGGAATGGCTACAAGAAGAGGAGAACCAGAGAGGAGGAAGGATCTTTCCACTGAAGGGAAAGAAAGTGATTTGGCAACCATTGCAAATGAAGTGGAGGCAAAAAGAGATTGCCTTATGGAAGGAATAACTCAGATGTTTTGAGTCAAAAATGGAATCTAAGGATTCCACATGCAAATATTTTCAAGGGGAAGTGCTTGATGAAGCAAACGAGACTGAAAAGTCTTGTGTTTTCAAAAATAATGAGTTGTGTATGTCTGCAGGTACATCACAGGAAAATGAGCAAGCTTTAGAGTTTGATCAGGAAAGAAAATTGAATCTGAAATCTATTCAGATCAATGCTGAGATAGCACGATCTCAGGAAGACATGAAGACAAAGGGGTCTATTGAGAATATTCAGCAGAATCTTGAGGCACAGGATGAAAGACCATCTGATGATTGGTCAACAGCAAATGAAGGTATGGAAAGTTGTGTGAAGTTTCCAAAGTCTACTTCAATTGAAATTGTTGAGTTGTATATAAAATTAGATCTTCAGAGAAGAGAATTGGAGAAGCAGAGGATCAATGCACATGATAAATTGTTGAAGAAGCAAGACAATAAATTTTTCATGAATGACAATCAGAAAACAGAGGATAAGGATAAAAAAATGATTCAACAAAATGAAGAAGTTCATTTTGGTGAATCAAAGTAGAGAGACATTCATGAAGGAAAGAAGGAGAGACTAGTTGACAGTCTCATGGAGAATGCAAATCAGCATATTGATGTGCTGACAAAGGATTTGGAAGGAAAATCAGAACAACATGCTGATGTGTTGTCAGAAGATAGAGACAATGCAGATTTTCTGAGTCTTGAAAGAGACTTGGAACTGCAGAAAGAAGATTTGGTGACTAGATCATCAATTGAGACCATTGGGTCTTGTGATTTTAAAATTGACAATTTGATTGTGTTTACAGGTATTGCAAAAGACAATCCATCTCTTGGAAATGTCTTGAAGGAAGGTGAGACAGTCATGTCTCATATGCAAGAACTTGTTACTGTTGATGACAAGGAGGGGTTGGCTTGTCTGAATAACCAAGAGAAGGCTGTAGAACAGACTTTTGGAACTGCTACAGTGGTGGAGAATCATAATTGTATTCTGATAAAAGATGAAGATACAGTGTTTGAAGAAGTTGATTTGATTACCATAATCAATCAAGGAGGTGATGGACAATTACTGAAGATTGTCAAAGAGGAAGAAGAGGGTTATGCTGAAATCAAATTGCAGCATATTGATGAAATGTTTGAGAAGAAACAAGTAAAAAGGGAATGGCTGAAATGTTTGCTGGAAACATTTAAACAGGAGAAATAAATTGCAGACACTAGAATGAAATTGCTTGAAGTTGTGAAAGAAACAGAAGCAGATACTAGTTTGAAAAATCTGAGTTTACTTACTAGTATACAAAGGAGAATGAATGAGTATGTTACTGCAGGTAGAGAAGTAAATGATAATTTATTTTATCAAGATAAGTTTGTAGGTGGTGAGCAGAATAAAATTGTTGCAGAGGGAGACATCTTAAGAGATATTCAGGAAGTCTGGGAGGCAATAACAATCGGGGAGGTGACATCTGCAGGAGTAACAACAATGTTAGCAACATATGGGACATCAAGAGTAGTAGTTGAACCAACATCTATGGTGGCTACAACAGCAACAATCGGGAAGGCAGTAACAGTAGAAAAAACAAAGGCAGCTACAACAGTAGAAAGTAAAGACATCAACAAAAGGCAAAGTAATTTCCAGACAGAAGATAAGCTGGACAGAGAGATTGAAAGCATCAGAAGGTTGATGGTGAAGGTGTCTCGGAAGAAGAAAACAGCAGCAAGAAAGCAGAGAAATTTCAGCAAGGAAAAGACAAGAAGAGATTGTGAGAGCATAGCTGGAGGTAAGATGCAAAACAAGATATGGAAACCTAGAGAAGTGCAGCAGAAAAATAATGCAGCTTATGGACAACAACAAAACAAAGTATGGGATCCATGAGGCAGAGATTAAAAGCACATGATCAGGAGATCATGTTTAATTTTGACCTTGGGAGTCTGATGCAGGGGCATTAGGCTAAAAGAAATTTCATGCATTTTTATTAAACTTAGGGGGTTTTATGTTTCCAAGAAAGTTGGATTTTTATGAAAGATTTGAGTGATTTTTAATTATTTTTAATTAAAATTTGAGAGGAATTGTAAATGTTCTCGAATGTTTGAGAACATGAGAGAATTTGATTAAGTTGAGAGTACATAGGGATTGAAAGATTTTTGTAAATTCTAAATTAGAGTTTGTTTCATTAATTATGGGTGAAAGAGGATCCTTAGGGATTCAATAGTGATTTTAGGATTTTGTTGAGACAATATAGGAACTGAAAACTAAAATAGATTCAGGGCCTTTTTGTATAAAAATGTAAGCCTCAAAGGCATTAAAAGAGAGAAGAGATTTAGTAGAGTAGAAATCGGTAGAGAGGGTAGAGTAGGATAGCAGGGTTTTGTTTGTAAGCCTTCAGGAAATTATAGGAAAGGCCACTGATACAGAATATCAGACCAAAGAAATCCTATGTAAATAATGATTTTAATGCAGAAAAACTCAATTTCTGAGTTTGAGTTGAGTGAATATAGTGTGCAATGGGATTAACGGAACAGAGAAGATTTCTGTCATTTATGTTCAAATTACATGTTTGATTGTGTGGTTGAGGAAGAAAATTCATTTAATTGAATGCTGTGTGATTGAGCAAATTAGCATCGATCTCAGAATAGATCGATGCTATTAAAAGAATTTGCCATAGATTTTTAATTTGAGACAAAAATTTGTCGGATGTATCTCACATTTGAGGGTTACTGTAATTATAATTAATGGATTGATTAAATGCAATGAAGATTTGGGTTTTTTTTACTGTAATGAAAACGATAGTTATGGAACTGTTAAAAACCAAGATTGCAAGTTCTGAATTGCAGAGGAAATCTGCGTGAATCAAGTAAATGAAATGGTGGAGTCGATAGAAACAACGTTGAATGGGTTTGCTGTTCTTTACAAGACAGCGCACGCATGAACTGATGGCATGTTACTCCCATAAAAACCCACACAGGATCTGAGGTAGGCCGGTCTGTTGGTGGAGACTGAGAATGTAAACCAGTTCAGTTTATGCAGAGAACATTTGAACAAAGATCGAGGCACAGAGGAAACGTGATAGACTGGTAAGATGGATTCGTGTTAACAAACTGAGTTAACTAATCGATGGATGGTTTAAATTGCAGAGAAACCGTATTGTTAGAACCCACAAGCAGATTGAAGGAACAACAATGATGCTGTGAATCAGAATCTTGAACAAAGGCAGAAACGGAACTGTGTGATGAACAGTGAAGCCATAAAGCGGTTTTGCAAATCCAACAATGGTTTTTGCTTGACTAAAAGATGTTAAGCAATTTTACCTTTTGGAACGCAATAATATCCAATGTTCGATGTGTGGCATGATGTGGTATTTAATTACCATGAATTTCGCAAAATTTTGAAGTGATAACCTTCGGGAGTTAATGAATGCGATATATGTTCGATGATACTCATCGAAAGATCGACAGCATTCGCATCATGAATATGCGTGAAGGATAATGAGGTAAGTTGAATATGCCGTGGGGCTATTATAACAATGTGTTTGGTTTTAATATTATGCTGGCACTTGGCCTTTTAACTAAGGGCGAAATTTTAATCAATAAAACATTCGTGTGGTTCAACACGAGTGAAGAGGTAAGTGGTGGACCGTAAACATTTATATAAATGTTTATTGGCATTTGAATTTTATATGGTTCCAACTTCAAATGAAATAAAATGTTTTGAGTACTAAATTAAGGACCATATATATGTTGGGTTGAATATAAGTCGAATATTAATTCGAAATGCCCATAGGGTGTGAGAACCCGAAGTTTACATTTTGGATTTAATTGAACTTGGAATAATTGATTTGAAAGTTCATAAATAGGGTTGAACTTTGTAATGAAATGAATTGGTATGCTGCAGCATATTAGATGATGGGTTTTTATCATATGGTTTTAACCATAAATTAAATAGCAAAGCTTCCGCATAAATTTAAAGATTGCCCATATAGTGAGATTGAGAATATATTGGGTACAATATTGGGTGAATGCATTTTTATATGCATCAATAATGTGATTGTGGGTATTAGCAGCTCAGGCTGCTATCACAGACATATTTACAAAGCTTCTTGCTAGAGAACCATTTGAATATCTGAGAAACAAGCTAGGGATAGTGTCTAAAAATGCTACTCACTAATATAACTTCAAAAAGAGAATCTGAATCTTGGAACTAAATTCACCAGCTAAGGGGGAGACTATATGAACATAAAGAAGCAAAGAAGAGAAACAACTAGCATATGAATTTGTCAAGAATTTGAAGCAGTTAAGAAGAAGTAAGAACAAAGGCATCATAAAAGTATGAGATCAAGTCATCTTCTTCATGAACGCAAGCAACATCAATCAAGTGCACCGATATTTAATGCAAGATTTTATAAAAATATGTACTGTTGAGTCCCGAATTTGCCTCTTTTCCATACACTTTTCCATATCTTTTTCACTCACCTAAACCTCCAAAATTGTCAATATCATGTGCAAAAGGGTATCTAACATGGTTTTTAATTATGTTTGTGTTTTTTCTATTTGATTTAGATTTTGTTCATACAGCTGCGGAAACTTGTCACTTTCCGCAGCCGCTGCAACTTTCCGCAGCTATTTTGTGGAAATCAATGTTACAGGTGTCAACGAAGGAAACGAGCCACATGGGCAGGCTAAGAATGACAAGGACATGGTTCGTGTCCTATTGGTTCAATGAAATTCGTCAAGGAAAGCCGCGGTCAAAGCCATTCACGTGGAAGTCAACTGTGGAGTTCTATGTCGGCTGGACTGGCTGTGTATTAAGCAAATGATCCAAGAGCACATGTCATAAGCCAGGAGGTTAATCGATGACCGTGCAATTCTCGAGTTGAATTTAAGCGCCTACCTTCCCATAGATCCGTTTTCCAACATGGCCATACTCCTATATCCGTGGCCTTAGTGGTCTACGTGCTGGCTGCTATCATAAACTGGAAACTTGTCACTTTCCGTAGCCGCTGCAACTTTCCGCAGCTATTTTGTGGAAATCAATGTTACAGGTGTCAACGAAGGAAACGAGCCACATGGGCAGGCTAGGAATGACAAGGACATGGTTCGTGTCCTATTGGTTCAAGTAAAATCGTCAAGGAAAGCCGCGGTCAAAGCCATCCACGTGGAAGTCAACTGTGGAGTTCTATGTCGGCTGGACTCTGTTTCGTGGCATAGAAACATCCATACGGCCGTTTCCAAGCTTGCGGAGGTTAATTGACATCTGTGCAAAGTTCTGGAGTTGAATTTAAGCGCCCACCTTCCATAGATCCGTTTTCCAACATGGCCATACTCCTATATCCGTGGCCTTAGTAGTCTACGTGCTGGCTGCTATCATAAACTTCAGGAGACAGTTACATTTTGTTGCTTTATAAAGAGCGTTTGCATACGCACGTAGAGTTAGTGAATGTAAGTTGATAGTTGTTAGTTGATATAGCCGTTGAGTTGATGTGCGTACTCTGTTATGTGGTGATTACGCTGCCTTGAGCCGTAATACCACCAGTCTGTAATGACTTGCTTTTTAATGTGAAAAACTCTGTTTTCATAACTTAATTTGTGTTGAGGATCATTACCAAAGCTGCGTAGAGGGCCCCTGCTCAGCCGAGGTTCTGTGCATTAATGTATATATTTTTCATTTCATTTCTTTAAGCAGTCATTGTATCATAACCCATTACATGTTCATATTTCATAGTTGTTTCATTTCTGTTCATACATTTCCGTAATTTCCATTGCATTCCTGTCTTTTATGTTTTTATGATTGTTAAAACACTGATCAGTTTTCTTGTGCAGGTTTTAGGTAGACAGCCCGGGGCATTTTCATAGTATTTTTGCTAATGATATGAAACTGACATTATTCTGCTGCTAGTTTTCTTTCCACAGTTTTTGTTTAACTTCAGTCTTGTCTTGTGCACTTCAGTTTTTCTTATCTGATTCAGTAGTTAAAATTAGACATATTAAGCTACTCATAGTGTCTTCAGTTACCTCCGAAAGCCACAGCTGGACTGATGGTGAGGGGCTGTATGATGAAATGTGTAGTTTAGTATTAGTTTCCTTTCTGCAAAATTAGATATATTAAGCTGCTCATAGCGTCTTCAGTTTCCTCCGAAAGCCACAGCTGGACTGATGGTGAGGGGCTGCATGATGAAGTATGTAGTTTAGTATTAGTTTCTTTCCCACAAACTTAAATATATTGAATCATGTATGACATCTTCAATTGCCTCCGAAAGCCACAGCTGGACTGATGGCGAGGGATTGAATCATGTGTGTATGGTTTAGTATTAGTTTACTTTCTGCAAATTAAATATCAGTTACACAAGTTGTTTATGATTACTTCCGCAAGTCATAGCTAGTCTAATGATGAAGGGTCAGAAAATGAATTGATGTAATCTGATTTAGATTTCTTTCATTGCAATTTTGAATTTCCATAAGCGTAGTTTCTTTTGTGTTCATTTGGCAGCAAGAATAGTTTAGTTTTCATATTCACTAGTTTCTTGTTTTGATTCATTAGATTAACAGCACTTTCCATTTCAGCAGTTTACTTTCTTTTGTCATTGTAATTTCAATTTGCTTTTGAAGTTTCGAGATTGGTAAATCATTATAGGGGATATCACTTCCTTGAACAATTATAACCAAACTTGTTTCTCACTTTAGAATTTCCATTTCACCTTAGAAAGACCATAAACGACAAAAAGATAAGAAAGAGGTTATCTTGTACATATAGTGCGCCGCACTTCATCAGCTTACGATTCCCGGATTGACAATTAAATGCAGCAATTTAGGACACACTAAATTGACCAAACATTTTGGCGCCGTTGCCGGGGAAGTGTAACTAGGTAGCCAATTTCTTAAAAAAAACACATAAAATCATAAAAGAAGGGAAAACTTGATAACTTCTTGAAGTATGCTCTCCTCTTGCACCTAGTGTGATCTAGAGGATCGGAAAAGAGAGTTATTGGTTTAGTAATTTCTTAAGTATGCTCTCTTCTTGCACCTAGTGTGATCTGGAAGATCAGAAAGAGAATTATTAGCCCAACTTTTGTTAAAAAAATATATAAAAAAAAATGACATGCATAGAGCAAGAGATTCTAGGGGAAGGTTTATAGCTAAAGCCAAGAGTTCGATTTTCATAACTCTATCTTCTTCAAGGCATAGACCAGATTCACCATCATCTACCCCTAGCCTTAAGATTTTTGGAAGTCAAGGAACAGCTGAATTAGAGGATTCTCCTACACCACCTACTAAAACCCACTTAGTCAACAAAGAGACTTTCCCTCATCCTTCCTTGGTAGAAGAACTAGAGGACTATAAGGACTCTAAAGAAGCTATCATGGCAGAGGAAGTAATAAATAGAGGTGGAGGTAGAGGAGGAGGAGATAATGAAGATAACAATGGTGAAGGAAATAACGGTAGAAATAGGGACAATTTTCTTGGATTCCCTATAGTTGATGAGGAAACTCATGCAACAATGAAAAATATCTCACCATCTGTTCTTCCTAACTTTTATGGATTACTAAGTGAGGATCCTGAAACATTTCTGTTTGAGTTTGAAGTAGTGTGCCGAACTTATGACTATATGGAAGATTCTCAAAAACTCAAACTGTTTCCTTCAACATTGAAGGGATCTGCTTTGAAATGGTTCATGGGATTAGCCACTTAATCTATTAGGACTTGGAATGATATGAAACAAAAAAATTTGGACAGATACTTGGACTATTGTACGCCCACCAATCACAAGGATGAGGTATTCAAAATGATGCAAAAAGAAGATGAAAATTTGGAAGACTTAATTGAAAGATTTCAATACAACTTGAAAAGAGCAAAGATGAGCAACTTAGATAATGAAACCTTGAAAGCCCTCCTATTAAAAGCCATTAGAGATTAATGGATAGACATTTTAAACATGATGGGTAAAGGAGACATTTCTCAACTCCCATTTCATGATATAACAGAACTATGTATCCAATTCTCAAGGGGAAGATCTAAAACTGGAAAAGGGCCTAGTGATTCTTCTCTTATTAGGGCTAACAAATCTGCAACTGGATCAGTAAGTAGGGCAGAGATTGGTAATATGCTTGATGAGTTTAAAACTGATATCTTAGGGGGTCTTAGTGAACAACTAGACACCCTTAAAATCCAAAACAAGCAGAAAGCAGAAACAGATGCTTTAGCCATCTTTTGTCCGAAATGTAGAAAGAAACATGCTTTAAGGGAATTTCCCTTGGATGCAAAAGTTGTAGAAACATGTATGATTTGCTCAGAAAATCATGAAATCAAGGATTGTCCTTCAATCCCTGGACTCAAAGCTGTTTTTCAAGAAGATCCAAATTCAATAGAATCTCTCTGTTTTGTCGTAAGGAGACCTTGGCAGGGACAACAATCTCAAGGGTTTAATAACCCTATGAATCTTCAAACCCCACCAAATTGGACTCCTTGGCAACAACCTTGGCCCCAACATCAAAATTCATATCAACCATGGGTACAAGGGATGCAAAATCCTTATGGGAGATTTGCTCAATTTTATCAATATCCTCCATCTTTTCAAAACCAACAAGCTCCACAATTTCCAAGCCAAAATCCACAACAAATTTCATTGCCATTTCCACAACATCAACCTTCTCAACAAAATACAAATCCTCAACTCATGCTCCCATACCAACAGAAGACAAATCAACTTCCAGCTCAGCCATTGCCAAATCCTAACAATAAGAATCCTCAAAATACTTATATGGTAGAAGGACAACAATTTCCTACCTATATGATTGTTCCTCTCAACGATGTACAACTCAGATTTGGTAGAGTTTTAGAAAAACCTTCTATAGACATTCAAGAGAAAGATACCTCTGAGGAGGACTCTCTTCAAGTCAATAAGGGTTCTGAGGAAGAATCTCTTCAAAATTCAAAAATTCAAAAAGAAAAAGAAAAGCTAGCATCCACAACTCCTATAGTTGAGCAACCTGTATCTTCATCTACACCTCCTTTTCCGGAAAGACTACAAATTGATAAGGGGGTGGAAAAACAAATTTTGTTGCCTAACTATGACTTTCTAGATGAATTGAAGAATGTTTATATCAAGATTCCATTGCTACAAGCCATTCGATAAATTCCTATTCTAGCAAAAACCATAAAGGAGTTGAGTTTCAAAAGACCAGGAAGAAAGCTAAAGGACACAAGAAGAATCCACCTGGTAGGAAAGATTGCAGACATTATGATGGGAAAAATTACTATGCAGAAGTATGTAGATCCAGGAAGTCCAATTGTCAAGACACATATAAATGGAATAGAAATTCCAAACACATTGATTGACTTAGGGCTGCTATCAACATTATGAGTAGACAGACTATGGAACAGTTAAAACTTCCTAACCTTCTTTTTACACCTACTTTATTGCAACTTGCAGATCGATCGGTTATTAAACCAGATGGTGTATTAGAAGCTATTTCAGTCTCCTTAGATTCTTGGGAATATCCAGTAGACTTTATGATTTTGACTCCCAAAAGTAATCTAGGAGGACATCCAATTATCTTAGGAAGACCTTGGCTGGCCACAGCTGATGCTTTTATTAGTTGTAGATCCGGAGACATGTACATTTCTAATGGTAATTCGACAAAGAAATTCAATTTGTATCCTCCCGCAAGAGCAATTACAGAAATAGGAGATAATGAATGGGTCGATGATGAGAACACTATACAACCTGTCTTTACCATTTCTGAAATTAGTGAGGATAGTCAAATTCCGAACACATTAGAAAATTTTGAGATAACTTCAGAATATGACCCCACACAATTTCAGTTGGAATTTGACATAGAATATTTATCATCAAGACAAATGTCTCTCTACTCTATGGAAGAGTTTGGTAATTCTGCTTTTGAGATTTTTCCAGAAAAGACATTGAATATCAACAAACATCTGGAGAAGTCACAACAAGAAGAACTAACCAGAATCTTGCAAAACATTCTACTGCATTTGCATGGGAGTATACTGACATGAAGGGTATTGATCCTAAGACTTGCATCCATCATATCTATATTGAGGAAAACAGTAGACCAATCAGACAACCTCAAAGAAGGATGAATCCAAATCTTATGGAGATAGTGAAAGAAGAGCTCCAAAACTTCTCAATGTAAACTTCATTTATCCAATTTCAGATAGCCGATGGGTTTCTCCTTTGGTTATAGTACCTAAAAGGAATGGTAAATGGAGAGTATGTATTGATTACAGGGAGTTGAACAAAGCAACTTTGAAGGATCACTTTCCTTTGCCTTTTATTGATCAGGTATTAGATACATTAGCAGGTAAAAAGTACTTTTCATTTTTGGATGGTTTTAGTGGCTATAATCAAATTCAGGTAGCACCTCAAGATCAAGATAAGACCACATTTACTTGTCCATGGGGAACTTTTTCCTACCGAGTGCTTCCTTTTGGGTTATGTAATGCACCAGCAACATTCCAAAGAGCAGTACTAGGAATTTTTTCTGATCTAATCCATGATTGTGTAGAGGTTTATATGGATGATTTTACAGTTTATGGTAATTCATTTGAAGAAGCATTAGAAAATTTTGAAAAAGTTCTCATAAGATGTAAAGAAACAAACCTTTCATTAAGCCATGAAAAATGCTTTATGATGTTTACTGAAGGGATTGTTTTAGGACATCATATTTCAGGAGATGGGATTAAGGTTGATAGATCAAAAGTTGAAGTCATCTCCAAGTTGCCTATTCCAAATTGTCAAAGAGATGTTAGAAGTTTTCTAGGATTTACTGGTTACTATAGAAGATTTATAGAAAACTTCACTAAAATAGCATCTCCACTCTTCAAATTGCTTACAAAAGACCGTGAATTCAAATGGGATCCTGATTGTCGATCAGCTTTTGAAACTTTGAAAACAAGAATATCTGAAGCACCTATTTTGAGAGGACCAAATTGGAAACTTCCTTTTCATATTTCTACGGATGGCTGATACAAATCTTCTCTTGGACATTGCATAAGTAAAAGATTAAATTCTTATGTTATTTATTATACCAAGAAATTTGACTCCTACAAGAATCAGAATTGATAATTGTGGATCAAATACAAAAGAGTTCTAGTCATGTTGATAATGATGAATTAGACATTACATAACAAAGGCTATGAAACTTTTATTCATACCGAATTACTCGCATTCGATATTGAATTAAACAACTCAAGTGTTAATACATAGTGACAGATGGCTTTTACTTTTTGCAAAGAACTAGGACACATCGTTGGACAGACCAGTAGAAATGTGAATACGGTGTAGAGGCTGATTTGTCTAGAATTCCAAACATGTTAGAAGATTCTCCCTCTAGAAGATAGCTTCCATGAATATTTGTTTGCGCACTATTAAGACCCCAAGTGACATTACAATCACTTGGTTACAGGGAAACTACCTTCACATTTATTTCCAAGAGAAAAACGAAAAATTATTCAGGAGAGTTCAAGATATTCATAGATTTCTAACGAATTGTTTAAAACAGGGCCAGATCTTGTGATCAGAAGATGTGTCAGGGAAGATGAAATGCCTGATATTCTTAAGGCATGTCATGATGAACCATGCGGCGGACACTTTGCGGACAAAAGGACGGCCTATAAAATCCTTTCCTTGGGATATTATTGGCCTTCTCTCTTCAAAGATGCAAAACAATATGTCAAAAGATGTGATAGCTGCCAAAGAGTAGGGAAACCTACCCTTTCAAATGAAATTCCATTGCAAACACAGGTACTCATTGAACCCTTTGAAAAATGGGCTTTAGATTTCATTGGACCTATTAATCCACCATCTAAGCAAAAGAAGTATATATTGTTTTGTACTGATTATGTTACTAAATGGGTAGAAGCTAAAGCATTAGTATCTGCTACTGAAAATTCAGTTGTTCATTTTCTTTATGAGGATATTTTTACTCGCTTTTGTGTTCCAAGAGAAATTGTAACAGATCAGGGGAGCCAATTCACATCAAATTTGGTGGAGAAGTTGATGGAAGAATACAAAATCAAGCACAGAAGATCTACTCCCTACCATCCACAAGAAAATGGTCAAGTGGAGTCCACAAACAAAGTTCTTGAAAGTATCATCACCAAAACTGTTCATCTACATAGAAGAGATTGGGCAGAAAGGCTTCCAGAAGCCTTGTGGGCCTACAGAACTACATGGAGGAATACAACAGAACATTCTCCCTATGAACTTGTTTATGGGAAAGAAGTCTTGCTCCCCATTGAGTTCCAAGTCAAGACCTTCAAGATAGCAGTTCAGTTGGGGATGGACTTATCAGAAGCCCAAAAGCATAGAATGGAGCAATTGAATGAGCTAGATGAGATCAAACAAGAAGCAATTCTAAGAACTGATCTAGTTCAATATCAAAGAACTAAGTGGCATGACAAATATATCAAAGAGAAGAAGTTTCAAGAAGGAGATTGGGCATTGTTATTTGACTCCAAGTTTAAAGACTTTCAAGGGAAATTTTAGACTCATTGGCTTGGGCCATATGAGATTGACAAGGTCTTTAACAATGGAGCTGTAAGAATCAAGACCATTGATGAGTTTCAAACTCCTCTTTTAGTGAATGGCCATAGATTGAAAGTTTATCATCAGCCACTCTCTAAAGAGGATTTTGTCAAGTTGTTTCAAGAAAGTTCTGCAATCAGGCTGGTACAGAAGAATCCTTCTTCTCTACCAAGCTAGTTTTTGTTTTTCAAGTTAAAAAAAAAAAAGAAAAAAAAAAAAAAAAAAAAAGAGAAGAAAAAAAATGGTATAAGCCTGAAAACCAATCATCGATTGGCAGTCTTATACAGAAAATATGGGGTGAAAATCAGGGACACCTGACACTCTATATTTTCCAAAAATTTTTTTTTTGTCTTTTATTTCATTTTATCTCACCACCCACTCCATTTCATTTCACTTCATTTCATTTCATTTCATTTCATTTCATTTCATTTCACTTCATTCCACTTCATCTCATCCATTCCATCAATAAAAATCTTTTTATGACCATTTCCACCTGGTCATTTGTCATTTGTTCATTTCTATTTCACCCAAGTAATAGCTGTGTCAGTTTCCGCAGCTGACATCTGTTTCCGCAGCTGACTCCAGTTTCCGCAGCCAGAAGCAGATTCCGCAGCTGCTACTACTCTGTTTTCAAAAAGAATGTACAGTTAGTTGTTGTTTTCATAAAATCATGAAATAAAATGTAGGAGAGGATCAATGGGACATTCAAGACACTAATGAAGATCAATCAGTTGAAGACCAAGGGCAAAAGCAAGGATTCCAAAGGTATGAATAAAGTTTATTTCAAATAGTATAAAAGACACATTTTTATGTAATTTTAAAACTATGAGCTCTACCCATAACGCGCAATGATTCTATTGACAGTCCGTAACCCTCCACGATCTCTATGTTATCCTCTTGCATTTATTCACAAATGGCTTCATTATTGAAATTCCGACTCTTACTCATGTTCAAATAGCCCACCGAAGATAATGATACGTATTTGAGTTGACAAAGGACTCTTACAAGCCGCATAACTCCATAATCATTGATTGAAACGTGTTCATATTTATGACACAACCACCAAAAATTCAAAATGCGGCCGAATGCATTACACTTTGTTAACTTCTTTGTCGTTTCTCTGTCGTGTTACAAAACCTCACTCTACTCATTCTCATTCCCTGTTTCACTCCATTCCGTTCCTTTTACTCACTCTCATTCCCGTATATTCACGCACAGTCTTATTCCATTTTGTGTATGGTGCTCATTTCCGTTTTGTGATAACATCCCCACAGCATTGTGCTCGACTCCGTGTATTCCATCGTTCCACTTCCGCTTAAAACCCTCACAGAGGCAAGCTGTGAAGCACAGAGAAGTAAAATGGGAAAATTATTAAGGGCAGAGCCGGAAGGACCGAAGTTCATAGAGGGATTTCCACAAGCAAAAGAGATGCTGAGAAAAGCTAAATGGCTGCGTTTTATTCAGAAATTCCGGGGTTACCACAGAGAAATTACCAAAGCATTTTCAAGATCATTTGATGGCTCAGAAGCAGAAGTGGGAGACCTCAAATTTTTGGTTAATGAAGCATCAATAGCAGCAGCAACAGAGCTTCTTCAGGAAGGAGAACGGTGGTTCAAAAACAAAAGTATCAGTGATGAGGCATGGAGAACAATCCTCCGAAATCAAGGTATGGATATCACTGTTTTCAAAAGAGGAATTCCAGTGCATGCAACAAAAGATGAATGGGCCACTTTATTACTCATTGTTCAGAAATTTATCACATGTGAAGGCCGCTTTGGCTCTATGTACATGTATCATACTAGGATATTGATGAATTTCCTGGAAAACCAAACTCTCAATCTTCCTTATTTCCTATTCAATAGCTTGAAGAAAATGGCTGTGACTGTGCAAAAACACCTAGGAGATGTAGAGCCTCATTTATATCATCATGGGCTTATAAAAAATTTGATTGAAAAGGAGCTAAAAGAAAGAAAAGATACATGGGAACAATTCCTAGTTAGAAACTTCTTTGAAGAACCTCAGGAAATTCCTGAAGGTAATCCAATTAGAAGGAGTAGAAGAAAGAAAATTGATGTTGAAACCCAAGATGCTCCTACACAGGAAGTTCCCGCAGCTAGCACAGCAAAAAGAAGTAGAAGGAAAAGAACAGTAGATGAAATCCAAGATACTTCTACTATTACTATGAAGAAAAATGATAGAGAAGAGAGATTGGTAAAAAAGGAAGAAGAAGGAAATCAAAACTAAGAAGCCAAAAATATCAAAAGGAAAAGAAATTGTTGAGGCTGTCCATAAAACTTCTTCTTCTGAAGAAGAAGATCACCAAATTCTATCTGAGAGATTAATTTTTCTTCAAAAACAGTCATCTCTATCCAAAAAGGCAAAAACAGGAAAACAAGAACAAAAGGGTAGAGTACCACATCATGTGAGGAGAAGCAGCAGGCTTAAGGGAAAACTGAGAAAAACACAAATTAGAGGTCCTCATTTCATTGATTTGGGTGAAGAGACATCTGAACAGTCTCCAACCGACCATAGTCCATTTCAGTCAGTTAGTGAACCTGACTCCTTTCACTCCCAATCGGACAATGAGTGTACTCCATCTTATTCTCAGCAAAATATTGATGAAAGTTCTCCTCAGCCAAATTTTGAACATAATTCTCCCTTGCAGCATTTTGAGGACAGTCCAATGAAAAAGACACCGGAAGTAGACCCCAAACAACAGGAGGTCTATGATTATATAGAATCCTTGGAGAAGGCAGCCACAGGCCCAAGTACCTCTTCTATTCAGCCTCATACATTGCAGGATGACTTGGTTCAGTCATTAAAACAGGAGATTTTTGAGCTTGAGCTTTTGAATCGGCATATCAAAAATGAAAATGAAACACTCAAAGAGCAAGGCAAATTGGACAAGATTATCCATGACAATACTATGTTACATTTGGGTATTTGGCAAAAGAAAAATAAGAAGCTAAAAAGGAAATGCCAAAAATTGAGCAGAGCACTTGTGAATATCAAATTGAGGTGCCTCATGAAGAAACCCAGAATGATGGCAGTACCAAAGAAGAAGAGAAGGGGGTTAGATGTGCTGGCTGAAGTATCAAGGCACATGAATTGAACAAAGAGTGTCAAAAGTTTGGTTGCATGAGGACATGCAACACCTTCACAGTGGGGGTATGTTGAGTCCCGAATTTGTCTCTCTTCCATACACTTTTCCATATCTCTTTCACTCACCTAAACCTCCAAAATTGTCAAATATCATGTGCAAAAGGGTATCTAACATGGTTTTTAATTATGTTTGTGTGTTTTCTATTTGATTTATATTTTGTTCATGCAGCTGCGGAAACTTGTCACTTTCCGCAGCCGCTGCAACTTTCCGCAGCTATTTTGTGGAAATCAATGTTACAGGTGTCAACGAAGGAAACGAGCCACATGGGCAGGCTAGGAATGACAAGGACATGGTTCGTGTCCTATTGGTTCAAGTAAATTCGTCAAGGAAAGCCGCGGTCAAAGCCATCCACGTGGAAGTCAACCGTGGAGTTCTATGTCGGCTGGACTCTGTTTCGTGGCATAGAAACATCCATACGGCCGTTTCCAAGCTTGCGGAGGTTAATTGACATCTGTGCAAAGTTCTCGAGTTGAATTTAAGCGCCCACCTTCCATAGATCCATTTTCCAACATGGCCATACTCCTATATCCGTGGCCTTAGTGGTCTACGTGCTGGCTGCTATCATAAACTTCAGGAGACAGTTACATTTTATTGCTTTATAAAGAGCGTTTGCATACGCACGTAGAGTTAGTGAATGTGAGTTGATAGTTGTTAGTTGATATAGCTGTTGAGTTGATGTGCGTACTCTGTTATGTGGTGATTACGCCGCCTTGAGCCGTAATACCACCAGTCTGTAATGACTTGCTTTTTAATGTGAAAAACTCTGTTTTCATAACTTAATTTGTGTTGAGGATCGTTACCAAAGCTGCGTAGAGGGCCCTTGCTCAGCCGAGGTTCTGTGTATTAATGTTTATATTTTTCATTTCATTTCTTTAAGCAGTCATTGTATCATAACCCATTACATGTTCATATTTCATAGTTGTTTCATTTCTGTTCATACATTTCTGTAATTTCCATTGCATTCCTGTCTTTTATGTTTTTATGATTGTTAAAACACTGATCAGTCTTCTTGTGCAGGTTTTAGGTAGATGAAATTTCAGGCATTTTCATAGTATTATTGCTAATGATAAGTGAAATCGACATTATTCCCGTCAAGTAGTTTTCTTTCCACAAGCCTTTTGTTTAACTTCGCTTTGGTTCCCGTGCACTTCGCTTTGCTTATCTGATTCGCAAGAGGTTAAAATTAGACATATTGTTACTCATTTCTTTCTCAAATACTTACTCCGCCTGCCACAATGGACCGATGGTGAGGGGCATAAGCTGATGAAATGTGTAGTTTAGTATTAGTTTCCTTTCGCAAATTTAGATATATTAAGTCGCTCTAAAAACATCGCCATTTCCGAAAGCCACAGCTGGACCGATGGTGAGGGGCTGCATGATGAAATGTGTATTTTAGTATTAGTTTCCTTTCTGCAAAATTAGATATATTAAGCTGCTCTTAGCGTCTTCGGTTACCTCCGAAAGCCACAGCTGGACTGATGGTGAGGGGCTGCATGATGAAATGTGTAGCTTAGTATTAGTTTCTTTTCTGCAAATTAAATAATCAGTTACACAAGTTGTTTATGATTACTTCCGCAAGTCATAGCTGGTCTAATGATGAAGGGTCAGAAAATGAATTGATGTAATCTGGTTTAGATTTCTTTCATTGCAACTTTGAATTTCCATAAGCGTAGTTTCTTTTGTGTTCAGTTGGCAGCAAGAATAGTTTAGTTTTTATATTCACTAGTTTCTTGTTTTGATTCATTAGATTAACAGCACTTTCCATTTCAGCAGTTTACTTTCTTTTGTCATTGTAATTTCAATTTGCTTTTGAAGTTTCGAGATTGGTAAATCATTATAGGGGAATATCATTTCCTTGAACAATTAT